>CM060832.1:126737500-127155000 GCA_030762175.1 Metallyticus violacea | reverse complement strand
TACCAGTATTTCCCACAGTATTTATAAATGGACCACTATTTTTAAGTTAAGTAATGCGCTGTCCTCTAGACCCCAAGTATCGCGGATTCAAACCCGGTTGAGGTCAAAAGTTTTCTGGGACGTAAAAATCACGAGCGCATTCCACCGGGAGGAGAAGCAGGGGATCGCGTGACATAGATTTATATATGCCACGTTAAAGAACTCCATACCAGAGGTCCCTGGACAAAAATACGGTCATTTCACGTCTAAGTAGTACTTTAATATTACACTAGATGACACTTGAGGAGACTGGTTGACCACTTATATTTCTGATATGTACTGGTACTAAGTGTAACTAAATTCAAGTGGTGCATATTGTCACGAACCTAGCTACTTCGCCTACAAATCACGTTCTATGACATGCTAAAATATAATAAGTAACCCAAGGGGGCTCGCCTAACAGCCTCTTACATACTTCGTATGCACTCGCTGAACTATGTATAGGAAAGAATTCTATTAAATCAAACTATTTTGTTATTCACTATAACGGTGAATTAATAGGATCAATTATTACTATTGTGTTCTTAATCGATATTTGGCTTAAAGAGGTAGAAGAGATATGGACTCACACGTCTGTTTTCTCCAATGTCTACCCTCTGATTAAAGCTTTTCTGACAGAACTCAAACTACAACTTTTTAAGTAACGACATTCAACCAACCTTTTCAACGGAATTTTCGCTTAACGGTTACTTTTTTCCGCTCAGCAATAATAATTAAAGACGCTAGAGCAAAGTATATCTTTAAATGGTCCGTTGAGACCCGGAAGGGATAACCGTTGAAAGTCGAAATGTCTATGAAAAAGAAGTTTCTACTAACCATCATTTGAAGGTAAATTAATCATTTAAATTTTTAAGTTTAAAGCTACATAGAAAGTTTCATTTTAAATTTTTAATTTTAGAACTTACATAGAACTTAGTAATTTACATACATTTAATTTATTCAAAAAGCACGGGATTGTGCGCAAAGTTTAAAATCAATGTTGATTAATCTTCAGGTTTCACCTTCAGCCATCCCTACTTTAAAACTGAGGTATTCGCCTTACAAAGATCCTATTGATTAATGCGTTCTTTTTTCCGATATCGGTTTAATGTACCGACATGTTTGAAACGACGCTCTCTAAATTCTTCATCATCATGTGGCAACACTGCGGGATGTTATTGGAGTGTTTGAATAACCCTAAAAGCAGGAGGAGAACCAGGAGTTCCAGTCCCTAGGCAGTCCCATGTGGCAGCGGAGAAAGTCAAATTGTGTAATTTCCACAGATATAGGTAGATTACAGCGCACTCTAGATATGTTACCTCAAATTTACTCGGTAACATTATATTCACTTTTTTTTTGCTGGAGCCAAACGAGATTTGCCAACAATATAATCATTTACCCACCTACTTAGTAGCACACAATCCTCAATCAATTTACATTTACGAAAAGCAGGCGAGCGTGTGTCGTCAGGCCGTAGCACGCCGCAGGAAACCAATAGGTCCACCAATTTCTAGGATTTGCCTGAGCTTATATTAAGGTTAGTGTGTGTGTGTGTGTGTGTGTGTGTGTGTGTGTGTGTGTGTGTGTGTGTGTGTGTGTGTGTGTGTGTGTGTGTGTATGAATTAATTGTGAATTGCGATGTGAGAACAAAGTGATAAAATGAAGTTGAAACATACTTGAAAATTCCAGGTTTGTAATAAGGAACAACATATTGCAGCCAGATAGTTAGGAGGACAACGCATGGATTACCTTACGTTTAAGTAACAAAATAAAAATACATGTAAAATACAAGTGGATTCCTTTTTCATTTTGATTGATTCCAGTCCCCCTTACGGCATTCGGGATTGAGGATTTCGGCTCTATTCGCTATCGCTCGGGATTGGAGTTCCAGGTCCTCGAGTTTTAAGAGGCAGTATTTTTGTCAGAGCTTAGTAACCAGCCTTCTTTAGCGCTTTATTTCCCATGTTCACCGTGGGGCATCATACTTTCTTGGAAGGACACAAGGAGCTGACTGTCTTATTTGCTTTTTGTGGCTGTCGAATAAAGGAGATGGTTTGGAATGTTGTTCACTAGAAAATTTAATGCCGTTTTTTTCCAGTCCTAGGTGATTGCATAATCATTATGACCGGAATATTGAACTTTTGTAATCTGTAGTGCAGAAGATGAAAGTCATTGATCATGTTTGGAGACCATGGTATGAAGTCGTGCTAATCCTCATGTTTTAACGATCTAATCTGTCGGAATATAATAAAGAAGGGATATAAGGATTGAGCTATCTACTTTTGAAGAAACTAAAGCAAAGTATATCTTTCAGATTCAGAAGTGTTTTAAAATGAAGTATACGAAAGATGGTACTTTGCTATGTTCCAAGACCTTCACTGAAGCCTAAATGCCAATTTAAATATAGCTAAAAAGGAATACAGGCTTATATATATATATATATATATATATATATATATATATATATATATATAATGTTGTGGCGATTATAAAAATGGTACTAACAATGAGGCGTTAAATAGAGTCAGCAACAATGTGCGGGGGAGTGTGTTATAAAGGGTAACAAAATTCTATAAAGCAAGAATAGAAGGGAGGAGTTAAAGAGATAGATAGCGATTTGTTTACGCATTATGCATGGCTAACGGTTGCATTGGTTTTGCAACGACAGTCGAGGAGAAGCAGTGTTAGTGTTAAAACGCACGACAAGCCGTCTCTGCTTCAAGGGACGCCAAGGACGCCACCCAGGATTCATCATGTAGTAAGGTAACTGTGTAGGATTGTATATTATAATGTACCAAAATGTGTTAATCTAGCTTACCAAACAATAGATGTTTTCAGTTATATCTTCGCCATCATTTCCCGATTACACTCCTATACATTTATACATTTTTATAGGATGTAGAGTAATGGTATTATAATTGTGTGTTAGTTAAATGGATTTGAGATGGTAAGCTAATTGTGATGAGAGATTGTGACATAATTGGCGGAGGTGCCAGGTATGATAGGTGAGGACGTGGCAATATAGCTCCATGCACTACCACAAAACATGCAAAATAGAATCTACTCAAGATATTTTACTTGATCTCTATTTAATTATGCTTTGTACCAGTTTCATATTTTCAATTCACTTTCTACACTTTAAATAATATATTTCTAGTGTATTTCAATTTTGCGAAATATGTTACGTTCTGTAAAAAACGATACTTGATACTGTAATAAAATATGCTGTAATTAATGTATATAATTCATGTATTCCAAGAATCACCAATTAATAATTTTGTAAATGTGTTGCTTACATCAATATGCTGAATACAAAATAATGCTTAATAAAATCAACAATATATCAATTTATTTGCTTTTTTTCTCAAAATTACCATTTTGCCTATGACCCTTAGTCAGGGGAACACCTCAATTTCAAATATCACTCGTACTTTTTATGCTTAAATTTTAAAGAGAATGCAAGTGTTTTTACATTATTATTTTTTTATCGTTGCCTGGCAACCTGGGCTATTGTTAATGTAGCTTCAATTTGGACACTTGCACTATAAACCACTCAACATTTAATGAACTATTATGTTTTGGTTATAAACAGTTTCAAAATAGTAAAAACGTATCCTTCAAAAAAGAGCAGAATGTAAGCTATTAGTCAGCAGCTGCGAAATAATATTGTAATATTAATAGCTGCAATTTTACCCCAAATAAACAGTTTTTCATCCTACAACTAACTCACTTGTTTTCCTTTTCTTTCAAATTTAAACGACAATTAAAACAATCCATATTAGACAACGAGAGAAAACAAAATACATTATAATAATTTAATCTTCTTTAACATTTAAGCGTTAAAATGTGGGGATGCCATTTGCAATTTTGGGCGTGACTGAGAATGAGCAGTGACATTGAAAATTAATCGGCGTTGATTTTAAACTTCAGACGGTGAATTTGATTGTTATTGAAATTTGGGCAGAACAATAAATTTATAGGATGTAACAATTTAATAACATTGTTTTCTTTTAATGGTGTTTAACGCCCGTTTTTACTACTCAGGCACCACAGACTGTGAATACTGATGATACATGAGATGAAATGATATATTGGGAAAGGAGCATTTTTTTAAAGGAATGAAGCGTTCCATGGCTAAGTTTAAGATACCTCCTCGGCATTTGCTATTTATGAGGACTGAGGAAAACCTGGAAAAAACCTCGGCCAGGGAAGACGTTCCTGGTGGGAATCGAACCCCAGACCTTCCGCTCACGAGTCCGCGCCTTAACGACCTCGGGTACCCGTGGCGGTATAACATTCGGTAAGATTATAATTATGAATATATTTCGGAGTTCTTGATATTCCGCTTATAACGTGTTCCTTCTTGTCGGATATACAACAGTTTTAACTATTATCAAAACATAACTATTATATTATGTACTTAGTAGCTTTTATAGCATTGTTCTTCCAAAATTAAAATAAAAACAGTTCAAAATAATAGGTAGGAGTGCCATTTAAACTTTCATAAAAGTTATGAGTGAGGGGCTGAAACCTAAAAATTAATTAGCATTAGTTTTTAACTTATGCCTCAATTAAAATGTGGTTGTTTAAATTAAAGTTATATTACACTGGTATTTATTCAGACCGGGAAGTTTTGAAATGAAAGCCCTTATGATACCTTGTTTTTTAAAACAGCATTACTTACACTTTCCTTTGTAAAATATTTTGAATTAATGGCTAGAAGAAAAGGTACATGCCTTTTTATTAGTTGCAGATGCGAAGCCTATTTAATAATAATGTAGGTCTATAAGGCAATTGTGTTTCACAATATAATATGAATCATCTTTATATTATTAGAAAATACAAATAAACCGTAGTAATTCATATAAACAGAAAAGTGGCAGACTACATCTTTAGATAAATAGAAAATAGAGAGCGCGTGTTATATCTACATTGGTTTAGTCAATAATGTTTAATTTTCCCCTTCACTGGACCAGAAAATTGTAGATTTAATGTATTAAAATAACTAGCTCACTTTTTATCTTAAACTCCAAAACACATATGTAGTGGTCTCTTATGGTTCAGTGCAGCACATAATTTGAATATACCTCTTCTTACTAGGGGCTAATTAACCATATACATCTAAAGATGTCTTACATAAGTGCCTTGGGAATTACGGCATAGATGAGAGCCTCCGAAGATTAAGTCTTTGTAGCAGAGGCAGAAATTGTATTGGAATGCTAAAGCTATGCCTGGCAAACTAAACTTCCTTGTTACAGCCTCCGTAAACACCTGCCTACTCAAGAGGGGAATGGAATTGCTTGCTTTACTAATAACTCTCTCTAGTTACCAATTACCGTTTTATCGTGTAGCATGCCAACACGGCAGTTGAGGTGCATGGAACTTCCCAGAGGCACGGCGATGGCCAACTGACCTCCCTCACTCGAGTTATGACCTTCCTCTTCGAAGAAAGGGCCCCAGTGATGCTCATGATGATGTCGAACGTAGCTGTGCTGATGACGGACTGGAGTGGGCTGGTGGTAATGTGGGTGATGATTGTGTGCAGGTGTGATCCATGTAACATTGCTATCGAGGCCATTTTGCAGACCCGCATCTGCAAAAAAATAGAAAACTCATATTACAATGCAAAAAAACTTAATGAACTGAGAAATTTATTCTTCGACTGAAATAGTATTGATAAGTACTGCGTGTAAATCATAACTATATACAGTTTTAGGTACTAGTTAGTATATGAAACTGGACTTGAAAAGAGAACTTTTAATCCTTATTTTTGAAGAACATCAAAATGTCATAGTTTCTATTTAGGTATTTTGCGCCATGTTTCAGTAGTTTGATAAACTCTTTTAAAATGTTCATTTTTAAAAATATAAATTAAATTTAATATATTCGCATTAAGAAGAGAATAAAATGACGCAAAAAGTCATAATTATTGGCCGTGAAATTTGAAGGTAATATGAGATATAGAGACAAACTGGATTTTGTAAAATATTTTCCTAGTTGTTTTTCTGGTTAATTACATTTCCTTATGTTGCGGTTTCACGTGATATAGCTTTTAATGTATATTTTTAAAATTACTACCATAGTTTCAGAGGAAAATCAATAAAATTCACATGAAATTATGATACTATACACTGTATACCGAAATATGATATGTACTACCAACAAACATAATACCCTTCTATGTTATGTTGGAGTGGGAGGCGGTGAAGAGGAAAGGCATTATGACTGGACATCGGTACAAGTAGTGAGTGCAAAGCAAATATCTCTCTATAGCCGAAAAAATTTTTTTTAATAAAGCAGTTTCATACACAATTGAAATGATTAGTACGTGAAAAGCATCTTACAGTTATATAACTGATTTTTATTAATTATTAACCGAAATAGATGGTGAAAGTGGATGAATATTTTGTGAATAGAATACGAACGGGGAGAAATGTTTGTGCTATGGCCAACAACCGCGTGCATTTGTTGATAACTCATCTCAGCTTTCGTTAAGAAGAGAAAGGTTGTTATCTTCATAGTATTAACTTCTTAAATTCCATCAAGTTAATAACTTCTAGAAAAATTTTTGAGATTTTTAATATTTATCTCAACACTCTAGGAAATTTTATCATTTAAATTGTGAAAATTTCAGCGTGTAGAAATATCTAATTAATTAATTATAAAATATATAATTTAAAATCTAATACAATTATTAACAAGTGAAGTCATCAGATAAATGATTTGTGAATTAGTGGATTAAAAGGTTGATTTAATAAGCTGAAAACTGTCCTATATGTGCAACAGAAGAATAACCAATTAAAGACTTAATATCTATTTGACGAAAACATATCAAGCTAACAAAAATCCCCTTACTAATTTAATTATTAAGCATAACACAATATAAATTTGATTTTAGAAATTTTAAGGGTTTCTTAACCCCCCCCCCAACTAGGCTTAACATATTGGGCACATAATTTACAAGAAAGTTGTTATTGCAGTACACAATTTAAAAATTATTTCAAATATTGTATTAATTTATTTTTCTTGATACATTATTTCATTATATTTTCTAAGAGCAGTTGACCAAAATCCCAACCCATAATGAGAATGTGATAATATTTAGGAAAAACTTTAAGGAAGAGGAAATATATTCAGAAAGCAGAGTATCTCTTCCACATAATTTCCTAAGTTCTTTAGCCTGGGTATTCAAGAAAAAATAGTGTCTTGAAAAACGTTCATAGAACGTACTTATAACATGCCAATATGGAAAACATTAGTAGTAATGGACGTGTTATTGTACGATTTTAGGACACACTCAAATACTGTCGTCCTTATAGCAGTCATAAGGACAATACTCGTACATACGTACATACATACACACATACCAACCTACACACAAATCTACATTCATACATACAAATACTTCGATATATTTAAGTCTTCTATTAATAATTTAAATACAAATACATAGACATGAATGAAACCCTTACTCTTGAGACCCCTTCTCTTTACTCACACCCCCTCTCCATCTCCCCCCTCTTCATTATGACTATTAACCTCCTGTGTTGGGTCTTCTCTAAAAATATTCCCAAATTGTGTGAGTATATCGCATGCACCAACACTTCCCGGCATATGTTCAAATTTCTTTTGGAATTTAGAAATTACTGTGATAAATGCTTTATTCTTGAATTCTCCGTTTCCCTGCATTCTGCCATAGTATGCCTCCAGGTATCGCTTTCTCCGCACAATGGGCAAATCCTTTCACGGAAAGCATCAACCATTTTACTTCCTTTCCAAGCCCCTAATCTGAACCATGCGAGATCATTTCTTTCTTCCCTGCCACAGATATCTAGATAATCCCCCTCCCCCACACCGGATGTATTTGAGCCTGCAGGTTAGGCGATACTTTTTCTGCGCATTGAGACAAAATACTTTGTATATCTATATCTCGCAAACGTCTATTGACTATTTTCTAGTTAAGGATAATACATAGGACAATAGTAGATTAATTGTTCTCATTTTTAAATTTATACTTTCGTAAAAAATACCAAACTCTTTAAGAACCCCACAATTTGCTGTACTCCTCCTTACTTGTAGCAACCGTTTTAGGAACTGTGTTCTCCCATCTCGAAATTTCGGCCCCGTACGCTATAGTTGATCTTAAAACCGCCCTGTACACCATATGGAAAACAACAGAATGCTGTGAACTTGAAAAAATACCTGACAGCAATGGGTTATAATACGTATCAATTATATTCTTCTTGTCTCTATCAGAATGCTTTAAAGAAGCATTTTCAGCTGTTCATATATACTATTATAGGAATACATTGATTTACAAGATAAAATCAATGCATTCATCTACGAAATATATTTTCCCACATCATGCGGTCCCACCATGAATCCATATTGAAAGTTAACAGGTAGCAGGCAGGTTACGCCTTGAAGAACCGGCAAAAAGTGGATATATCTGGTGTAACAGGTTATTCGAAAGCGAGTGGTGGTGCTTCCCTGCGGCCTCTTATCTTCATACAGGATAAGGATTACAAATCAATACCACACTCGTAAATCGCGGTTGGATTCCCCTTCCTGCCCACAACGCATTTTATACGTTCCGCTGCATCAGAAAATATCTGCTGGCTTTAGCCAGTGACAGATCAGATGTGGTGTGTATTATTTTACCAATGAACGCGCAACAGATGTGAATGTTTACGGATGACGTCGCCGCTAAAATAATGCATTCCACATTCATGGCTCATAGTCTAGCAGTTTGTTGCCTACACAGAATGCCACTTCGGTTGCTTGCACACATTTTAGCTTTAATAAAGTTAAAAAGGAATTTGGTGTATGGGAGTAGAACTAAAATTAAGACATGCTGTGTTTTCACGGAAATGACAACAGTATAACATTAATGAATTACTGTTTTTCCGGCAATTATATGATAAACGAAACAACTTTCTGATTTACAGATAATATATACATATATGTTCAAATAAGCTAATGCTGGCAACCGTAATGTTTACTTCCAGAAAAAGTAATCTCCAATCTTGGAGGTCATTTAATAAGCTCAATTCACAGGATAACGTACCTTGTCTGTATATTACACATGGACCTTCATGGTGCGGTAGATAGGTCTTCCGTTTTGTCTCTGCATATCAAGCGGAACGGCTTTTTATTTTCCTCTCCTTATTAGAGTAGAAATGAATTTTTACAGTACTGAGACCAATGTTTCTGTTTTAACCCTCTCGTTGGCTTGCGGTAGCGCCATTTTCCTCCTTTCATACGCCGGAGCCGATCTGGTCGACTTCTTTAAATCCGGTCGGAAATTGCCTACGCCGATGTCGTCGGCTGGCTTAGAAGGTGCTAGGATAAAATGTTTCCAGAATTCATTTTTGACTTCCAGTAGGAGGAGACCGACATGTTGGGGTTTAATTGTAAAACGGCAAAACTGGCTAAATTTGGGCATTTTCTTAAATGAAATACGCAGTTCTAGGAACAAGAAACTTCTATAAACATTATACAATATTAATACGAAAATTTATATGAATATCAGAATTATTGTATGTCGTATGTTTCATGTTTGTGTGTGAGTGCATTCTTGTTAATGTTATAGTTTTCTTTTGTTGGAATTCATTTCGGAAATGAAGTATTTTACAAGAGAATGAACGGTCTTGCGATCAATGCGGCTGAGCTGTGCAATAAATGTATATCTAGTTTAACTGAAATTACTACTGCTACTTCTATTTATTTTTGTGAAGTCTTGGTGATGAAATGTAAGCCCTTTAAAAGTAACAATTCTCACATTCACTAGATACTGTAATGAGAGATGTCCGGCTTTAACAAGGTTGGTATTTTTGTGTTTGAAAGTATCCCTGTCAGTTCTTGTCTCATAGTGTTGTTCTGAGGATTGAAAATGGCCAGTTGTTCCCTTGATGTTTTTAAGGCAGGCGTAGATGATAAGATAATTGTGCGTATTTTGAAGAGTGCGACGTCAGTGCTGATGATAATGGAGTTATGCCGGTCCGCCCCCTGGTTCTCCACTGCTAAAGAAGAATCGTTTGTTAGTCAATCCTCTCAACACTAACACTAATGTTTCCGATCATGAAAATAAGGATAACAACCTCGACTCCCAAGAACATTTCACACATTTCTGTGTGTGATGGCATTCGTGTGTGGTGTGAAAATTCTGCCAAGAAAATTAGAAAGAATGCATAATTTGTCACTCCACACAACACAGAAAGAGGTCGCAAACAGTGTGTGTGTGCGGGTGATCAAGGCTTGTATGCTAAATGTGCAGCACAACACAAGTGTCGTAATTAATAAAAATGAAAGCAAATATAAATAACATGTGGAGTGTACAGTTAGCAGAAAGTTACTAGATAAAGTATTAATGTTAGTTTTGAACGTTACTGCACACATATTTAAGTAAATTCGAGTGTATCAAAAGTTTTTGGAAACTCGCGCAGTATAAAATTTATTTCATCTGATGATAAGTCTTCACTGCTGTTTGTGTCGGTGAGTAAATTTAACTAGTTCACTTCTCTTTCCATGCTTGCACATATGTTTAATTATTTAAAATGTATAGTAGCAACAGGCCAGTTTACATAACTTGTTATATGCCATTGTATTCATAAATAAACACCCTATCATTATAAATATTTAAGTTTATTGTATATCGTAATTTGAAAGTTGGTTATTAAACCCATAACACTATATTTATCTTTTGAAAATGTTTAATATCTGTTGAAACAATGAAGATATGTTAAAGTTCTTATATTTTTGTGTTACTTTTAATCAACTTTGTGCAATATGCACTGCTTATATGGAAATTTTTATGATGCTATTTGCTATTCTTGAATTTATAAAAGAATTTTTTCAAAGTGGTGCATTTTCCCTTTAAAAGGTGCGGCATTTTACGGCTGTATAGGTGAGACAGGCTTCTGGCCGCTTTCATCTAATCGCAGAAAGACCAGGTCGGTAGGCGGCAGCAAAGGGTTAAAATGGAAGATAGTTTCTCTTCCTTAAACAAAAATTGTAAACAATTATAGAATAAAAATATGTGAACTTAATACTTTGCCCAATGTCCCGATTCTTCTGGACATGAAATCTGCAAGCTCGCGGAAAAGTTTCAAAATAACCCCAAGAATATGACGTTCTCAATTATCTTCCATCAGAAACGCTCAAATACAGCGTGCTTCGGCGAAAGGTGGTGTTTTATTCCAGTTTTCATTTAGTTTATAGACTTTACTCGTGAAGTAAGCTTTATATAATTTTACATTAGATTATTTTGTCTTTTGCTATAGATTCTAACTTTAGACTTGCATTGTGATGCAAGATATCCTTCAAATAAAGGAAAAGCCTGAATCTAGTGAAAGCAAAGGCAGTAACTTAGAGAAATGACTAATGACGTGGAACTTCGCTAATTTTTTAGAATTTTGAAGCTGTTTCGTGTTGTTGAAGTTGTTGCTTGCCTCGACCTATTGCCTACGCTTTTCGACAACAGAATCTTATGGGTGTCTTTCGCTGTGTTTTGTTGACTCCCTCTTTTCGTTAGAAAGATTACACGGCGTATTCTTTACTCTACAAAGTTCATTGATCTTAATTTGGGTACATTTTCAGGTGTTTCTGAAAGTAACCCCGGTTCGGTGCAGTGGCGACCTACACTCAATTCTCGCTAAATCAGAAAGAGTAATTATAATCAGATTTTAATATTTGGACTGTTTCCACCTGTCCTTACGTTCAGGTCACAGTCTTATAATTATAAACGTAAAACTAACTCGGCACAAGGTATTACTGATTATTACACAGTACTGATTTATCTGTATTAACGAGTCCTTAAAACTTATCTTTTGAAATCTATTAGTGACTTGAAAGCCCATAAGCAGAATCGACGTGGAATATACGTGTACAGTAGATAAATAACATCGAAAAAGGATTTTAAAACGATGCAAAATGCCTCTTTATATACCCTCACGGAAAATTCCCTCCGTCTCCTGGCACAAACGGAGTTCACAAATATTCACTCACTCTACCACGACACTTTAAAAGTTCAAAATATACAGAAAGTACGCGCTCCCTCAAAATTAAACAAATACCCATAAATCAGCGTCCTGATACGGCAAAAGTTCAAACCATAATTGCCCTCTATCCGCAGAATGTTCTCAAGTAATACAACACGAGGGTCTGAAAAGTTCACACTCTCGAGTAATATTTATTAGGACTATTTTCGGAATAAAATAAGAATTGAAATTTAATTTCCCTAACTTGGCTTACAATATTGTAATAATTGTATTTTGGATTTGAATACTTAAACTTTTCAAGCTATGTGGCAAAAACCAAATGTCGATTGTCAGTAATACCAATAGAAAAAAACTAAATACGTGTTTGGGACTGTTTCCTGAATAGAGTATGAATGAAAGTAATATATATTAAAATTAGCACACGGATTATTAACAATAGTACAAAATGTTATACTTATGAATAGCTACATATTCAGAAACCTGAGAATGAAATAGATGAAAGTCGACTACCGTTAGATTTACTAATACCAACTGAGAAAACATTTTACTATTCTGAACAACTGTTTATTAAGATTTAGGTTGCTTAGACAAGTATTGTTACATAAGTTATAAAATGATTTCAGATTGTTTGATGAATACGCAAAAACAATTCCTTCAGTAAGTACACATTAATCTAGTTAAATTTGCAGTTACTAAAAACACAGAAAAATGGTCAGTGATGCATATTCAGCAATTATATAGTGGAGGTAGAGAGTTGGTTACACTGAAGACGAGACAAATGAACGTCACGGATTTGATAATTTTATATATTTTTTTCGATAATTTTACTGCGATATCAGGCTGTGAATGGTCAAAATTCATAATTTTGCTTCGTTTCATTGATGAAGATCATTAAGATGACGTCACATATGTGAAATAGTCATTTAAAATACATAAAGGTTGCCTTTCGTTTCCATCTTTTGTTACATTTTACTGTCTTGTAACTTTTCCCTGTTAGCATCGAGTTAAACAGGAGAATTATAATATGAAAACTTATTATCCTAGAATGATACATTAGAATGAATGCGTAATATTAAACCTATTAATACAATCTTTAATATATATTACATTAATATCATCACGGAGACGTATGATTAATACTCCTTCAAATTCTAAAGATAACTGACTTACCAATGTATCGTTCTTAATTCATTCCTATCTTGAAGATAAACATTCTTCATAACCAAGCGGCGTATCTATTATCCTTATAAAAATGTGCATGCCTCCCCAACAACGACGAGGTTGTTATTCTTTTCAATATAACGTTTGTTTCAAGATTTGTAACATAATTTTTCTTTGACTTTGTCATACACCACAAATAAAAATGTAAAAGAAAATGGTGTAGCTGTATTATCTAATGGTAGTATGGTTGTGCCCCGGGGATATCTGAATTTAAATCATTTACTAACTTTTTAAATCCTAACTTTTAAAAGCTCTTCCTGAATTTATATTCCCTTAACAAAGAGGGTGTGTTGAATAAATATTAAAATATTACTAAAATAAAAAACTTACTAAGCTTAACAAATTAACTTTATTCTTTCAAATTGCTTGGATGGAAAAATGGGCGCTGACGGTCAAAAATGTTGAAGACAGAGCTGAATTAATTAAAATATAACTAAGACTAAAAATGCATTTGAGTAATAAAAACGAAGCGTATAAAACAAAAGAGGCAACACTATTGTAAACAAAAGTAATAAAGAATTTTCCCTACATTCTCCCGCGTACATACTACGCTATTTTGTAACCAGCCGAATAGATCCACTTCATTACAAGTTTGTCCTATGCAGGACGCTGGAATACGAGAGCTTTTAACAGAAATTCCTGACATTGTTCCGGTGCTGTCTTTTGTGGCAAACGTTTTAATTTGCTAAACGAACACGAAGACTCAAAATTTATAGCCTTCATCTGTCACAGCGTCGCTTTCAATTCCAAATAAAGAAGCACAAATGTGAACTCTCTCGATGCCAGTAACATTCATGTAGGTTCAATTAATAGCAAAAGTCTTTACCATACTCAGACACCTCTAGAAAATGAAAACATGTGTGATAATAAATTTGGAATTACTTTGACAAACTACGATATTTCAACAATATTTACATTGATTTTAATGCTTACATAAATTAAATGATCTAGAGAAAAGGTATTTTACATCATTTAAAAAATGCTGTTTTAAATTCACATTTAAACCTGAGATTGCAGAGCATTTTAAAGTGAATGAAACACGACATTAAAATAAAAACTTTAAATATTTAAATGATTGTATTGAAGAATGGAAAATATTTTGCAAAAATAATACAGCCAAACCTCATACATCGTACACCAGTCTTATTTATTTTGAACAGAGGAACTTTCAGGAAAATGTAAACTTTTTAATACTTTAAATTATACCTATAGCCACCATAGGTACTTAATATTCTTTTGGAACTGAAATAGGTAACGTGAATCAGAGTGGAAAAGAGGCTACTGAAGCCGGAAATAAGGCTGCCTTCATTAATTTAATAACTAAAAGGCTGCAGAGTTATATTTATTAAGGCATTATATTTGATAAGGATAATTGTTATGTATATATATATATAAGAAAATCATTTTGAGATAGGTATAACAGGAATAGAAATAATTTGTAACTTGTAACATACAAAAGAGTTTTGTATACATTTTGTGTAAAATATGTGAGAAAGAGACGGATATGTATACCTGACCCCTCTCCACTGACCGCTCCTTAGACAAGGCTGAGGAAAGGGTAAACTATCTTTTGTTAGGTCACGAACCTTCTACCTAGGAAATACTTAGGAGTTCACAATAAGAGAAACATGTGGCCGTAACGGGACAGTATTTAACAAAGTCAGACGTAGCAATAATTTAAGAGAAAATGAAAATGTCAGAACGGAGACGAAAATGTTTTATTACAGGAAAGCCGAAAACAGCCATCAACACGTGCGTTATCTCCGAGAACATTTAGAAATCTACAGACTAAGGAAGGCAAAAGAGTATCAATAGAAATCAGAATGTAAGGAAAGGGCCGAAATTTATGACAGGTTGTTCTGGGAATATTCAAGTTCGTGGGAAGACATTAGATCAGGGGGGAAAGAATAATTCTAGCCAATGGTCTTCGGATAAAAGTTAAGAATCAGGAGAACTTAGATACAAATAAATAATTTTAGGATAGCCAATGACGAACATGTAACACAGAAATAGATCAAATACGAGGTAATTTAATTTAGCGAGAGGCATGGCGATGTGGTAGAAAAACTGGAGTACAGAAGTCAGAGAGTTATTCATAGATTCACATTCAGATTCAGACATTCATTCAGGCGAGACACGAGAGAATTCACTCCAGAGATATTCGAAACCCGGCAGCCTAAGTCACACCAAAGCAGTCCGCCTAAGTCACACGAAAACAATCAGTTCAAGTCATTTCTAAAGCCAGTCTAAGTGAGTAGCGAAGTCAGCGGCGAACAGTCAGGAAGTAGCCCCAATATTTTATATGTGAATAAAGTATTTTAAACAAAGTCAACCTGGTGTATCTTTTGGGCAACACATTTCTCGTTCCCGTGGTTCTGTACTGATCCGCGAAACACTCCAGTGGACCGTGAGATCAAATTCAACAGAATTGGAACAAACGCCATCCAGTGAGCAGCCCGAGGCGAACATTCAGACCACCATCAGCCCAGCGATCAACTACACGCCATCCCCCGAGCACCCACTTTTCCTGCTTCGCTACCAAAAAGTATAAGAAAATATGAAAAAGCTGCTTGAAATATAAACAAAAAACAAAAATAAAATAAAAAACTTTACTAATACTATTATCCATTTATGCGCGTTTAATATATAAATGTATCAATTTGTAATGCTTTTGTGGAGACTAATTTCTCTGTTGTCGTGCTTTGGAATGTTCTACGAATGATATATAAGAGTTAAAGGAAAAGTTTATGCTCATTTGTAAATGTTTGATGTCACTTAAATGAAAGAATATTTAATCACAAAATCACTCAAGGTGAGTGTATTAATTAATTATTGTGATAGTAATATATATATATATATATATATATATATATCAAAATAGATCTTATATTCTGAATTCCACAGACGTAAGTGGTTACAAAGTTAATGAATTTCTTATGGAAAGCTGGAACGAGTATTAATGCTGGTGGTTTTATTATTTACTGAGGTTTTAATTTAATGGTATTTATTTTTGAATGTGTTGAATAATTAGTTATATGGTTAGATGATCCTCTTGAGTTGCCTAGACTCTTGAAGTCTGGAGTTCGATGTTTCATGTTTCTCTGGTTCCAAAGTAGAGGATAGGAATCTCAGGGGAATATGGACTGTTTTTAATCATTTGAAGTCATTAGGGAAGGAAGTGGTTTCTTCACTGGACTAATACAATTTTGAGCTCAAGTTGAACTTTTAATTTACTGGGCTATTGAAGGTTTTAGAACATGATGAGCGTCAGTCGCGTGGTGACAAGTGTGGTTTTGGTATTTACTGTGTAGTTGCCCTTAGGCACCACTCGAAGATTTAAATACAGTATTCACGTAAATTTAATTTTAACTTTAACTGCACTCCTCCGTAACAAATTCACGGGTGACTGTCGCCTATAATTTTGCTGTGCCACTATCTTATAACACTGATCACTTCGACGTAAATACTTTACTATAAGAATAATGTCACTGTCCCAAACTTAACACTGATTTAATGAGACTCGTGTATTATCTAATTATTATCTATTTCTTCCACTGAACTGCCGTGTGATATCTTTCAACTATTGACTCCCTTACTAATATTATTGTATTATACTGCCCGATCCTCTAGTCGGCGTCGAGATCCCTCGTACTGTCCCGTTTACTCTATCTCTATATTCTCTCTATACTCTGTAATTTTCAAAACTTACTTCTTACATTTGATATAAAATCTATTACGTGAATTCGCTTCGCCCCCGCGAACTTTTATTTCTTCAAATATTCTATAAATCGACTCAACTCTAACTTCCTATTGGCTATTACTTGATATCTTTAATATTGTCTGTTCATCCTCATTCGTCCAGTTTTGAGGGATGTTTATTGGTTGAAGTTTTTCTTCCCCGCTACTTTTCTCAATTTTCTAACACTCAAATCCATGCCTAAAGTTTTCCGATAAGGCACGCTTCAACTGTACATAAGCGGCATCCCTTTGAATCTGTCAGAAACAGCCAAATTTTTGGTTTCTTTGAAGACACCTGTTTCCGCACGCTGAGTTTCTTTTTATTATGGCACCGTATGGCTACCGATCAAAATCATATTTCTTGGTTTTCCATGTCGAGGCAATAAAAACATTTGCGGCCTGGCGGCGGCAATCCTTTTGCATGGCTGGAAGGGGTCCTTCTTTAACAAAAGAAAAGAACCTTTTGAGGCAAATGGTGTTGTCCTAAGACTTTCTACAGGAGTCCGAAGATCAGCACGCCCGTCCCTTTCACAGAAATATAACAAAGAGATGCACACATGCACCGTCAATCATAGTAATAAATTTTTTTTCAGTAGTGTTTAACGCCCGTTACTGAGGCACCACAGGTGGTGATACATGAAATGATATATTGGGAAAGGATTTTTTTAAGCAAGGAAGCATTCCAGGCCTAAGTTTAGGGTACCTCCCCAGCATTTACCATTTATGAGGACTGGGGAAAACCTGGAAAAATCCCAGTCAGGGAGGACGGTCCTTGTGGGATTCGAACCCCAGACCTCCCGCTCACAAGTCCGCGCCTTAATGACCTCGGCCACCCGTGGCGGTATATATTGTAATACAGAAAGATAAATTCAATACTACTTATTAGTAAAACAAAACATATTTACATACACTAGCAATTACAATATAAAACATTGATCATAATAGTAATATTGATACCAATGATTATTAAGTCTTTCTTGGTCTTGTTAATAATACCTGAAATCAAATGAAGTTATTATTATAATGGCGATCAAATGCAATTATTATTGGAATGGGAATTTTTGAGACAACAATTCCTGCTTCAAAAGTTTGTATTTACATTGGAATTTTTTATAGTAGAAGGGATATTTTGGTTTTAGAATATTTGTGTTAGTTTTTTTAGATATCAAGAAATGAAAAGGCTTTACAAAGACAAGGATCGCGAATTGAAAGAGAAAACAGAATATTAAGTATGGGTTGAAAGCTATAAAATGACCAACTGTTAAATTGATAATGTGCAAGAAAGAAACCATTGCATAAAGAGGTATCTGTATCTAAAGAAAGTAGTAGAATTTAGGAAAAATGGAAGGAGTGGACTTAACGGTAAATTTGAATTTAAGATTGGAAAGGAACTGACCGAGAGATTATGGGTCATGGGTTCAGAGCACAAATATCCCAGGAATGTATTTCAAGATATTAAGAAAACATTAGTATCAACAAATGTCTCATCAATAGTGACCAGAACTATAATCGTTATGCCGAAGGGTAAACTTTCTTAAGTATACTAAAAAAATCATAGAAATATTTTATACTAACGAATAGCTCTAGCCAAGATCTACTAGGACAGAAATACGTTCGGTGGGAGAGTCAAGAATCGAAAGAAGCGATAAAAGAAATCTTCATTAAGCTTAAGGTAGGATAATAAGCGAATTTATTCAGCTGTAGATAAGCTTCGGTCCCTTAAGAATATATATCCTGTCATACTATTGAGGAACCTTTATCAGCCGAAAGAAGTAATAGATCAGAATTATTAGACAGCATTTTTAGTGCTGATTTCTCTCTTTTGAGCTGATCTTATTTAGAAATGTACAACCATTAATTACATTTAAAATATGGTCAATGGAAATTTCTAAAGGATATGTACAATGTAAGAAAGGAAGTGCATATTTGGAAGAATGACGAAGAGCCCTAAGCAGATTTAGTTTGCCAATAGTAATGCTGTGTTAAATTTCTAAAAAAAATTACGTCATCGGAAACTAATTTAAGAGAATTAAATTTATTTTCCGTATCGTCATCGGAAAGCGGAACAGAAGATAAATTAACCACCTCCGTTTACTAGCAGGAGAAGTAAAAGGAATACATGTATTGTTGGTATGCTGGATGGAGTAATGAAGCAGAATTTAGGTGAACTAGGTGAATTGAGAAAAGAAGTCAAGTCACAGGCTGACATCCACAATGAAAAATTTGACATACGTGGCAAACTGAATGAGATTACCTGGTTTTATACGAGTATGTTGTAAATATAACCGCGAGAGTTCGCGAAGATTATTTTGCTAAATGGAATTTATCACATTATTCGAGCGCAAGATACTGTAAACTAAACAATTTAGAAAAGTTAAATTGCTGCAGATACTGATAATTATTCAGCATCATACGCAGAAAATCCGGGAGATGTGGCACTTAAATAATTTAAATTGGTTATGGGTGCTCGGAACTATAGTGGACAACAGGAAATGAACCAATTTTCGTTAAGGCAATCGCCAGTAACAGCATAATAAGATAAGAAGCCAACGCGACCTACATAAGTAATCTATATATAACCATATACATTTTCGGAATAGACAACTCAAGTTACAACATAAATTGTTCATTTTTTTCACTGTCACTGCGTAAATTTCTGGCATTAAGTTCGGGAATTGAGAATCACTAACAAATCAAAGAAACTATATAGGACACAATTAGAGGAGAAAATAAACATATATGTGCAACGACTGAACTGTTTTCGCTAGTTTATTCAGCAATGTAAATATTAGACAAAAGTAATAGAAAGAAACATAACTTTAATTTTGTTTATGCCTAAACCCCCTATAAGGCACATTCAATACGGTTTCAGTGCCATAAGTGTTCATGAGAGAATAACTTAAAAATATTTACACCTTGAACACCATATATAGGATAATTACCCGAAAGTTTTATAAATTTTATTACTCAGAAAAGTAATACTTTACCATTATTTTATAGAAATATGGAAAGAAAACAAAAGTATTTAGGTACTGCATATTGTTTGTAAATGTTTAAATATTATATATGTGTGTGTGTGTGTGTGTGTGTGTGTGTGTGTGTGTGTGTGGAATTTTGCAACGATTGATTCAAATATATTAACATTAATAAAAGTAAAAAATAGTTTTAAAGAAATTATGTAATTATTAAGGTTTTCATTATTCCACTTTCTTTACATTACACTTCTAAATCAAATCAAATCGCACTTTAGACTTCTATCTTATAAAAGATCCTTCAGTTTTATTGCCGTTTGATCAGCCCATCTCACTTGGGTTCCCAAGGGCGCGATAATGTTCCCAACTTGGGTTAGATTGACGGCCACAGAGCTTGCTGTGATTAGAGCAGCTAACGGCTTCAGAATCCTTCTCTTCAGGAAGATATGACTTACACAAGATTCTAATTGGATGCGAAAGTCTGACGATGACTCATTATCCCAACAATGGCTCCTCAGGGATCGCTTAACGGATGAGAACTGGTATAAGAAGGTTTGGTAATCACTGCCTTTACAAGTAAGTAGTATGTATAAAAGTAAGCCAGATATTGTGGGAAAGAAAAAGAAGTGACAGTTGTTTGATTTGTAATTGACTTGGTTAAAGGAAAGGTAGGGTGATTTTATTATTTTTGTTATCAAGTAGTTACTTTTAAAGGAACGTTTCCGAGGTTTTATGCCGCCTATGTCCACCCTCCCTTCTTCTGCTTCGCTTTAGTTGCAAACTTTTAACAACTTCTCGATGACTGGACTCAAGTCAGATACTACAGGAACAGGTTGCTGGGAAACTTGAGGGGTGCGCTTCTTTAAAGGATTGAACTTTTACATTTAAAAAAAGCAAAGACAAACAAGTCACAACTTTACCATTTTATATAAAATTTAGGAAATGAAAAGTATATTTCATTGATACTCATAATTTTGATCATGTTAAAGAACAGAAAATTTTGAACTGATATTATACATAGTAAAATAATATAAAAAATGGGAAATTGAATATATAATGCTATCAGAAACAAAACACCATTAGATTCAAAGATTTTTTACAATATAACAAAAAATTAAGCACATAAGCTACACATAACACAAATTAAGATTTTGGAACCAGTAGTGTTCAACTTGAAAAAATAGAACATATGGACACTAACAAAGTTAGAACATTAGAAAAAAAAACCATTAACGCGTTCGTTTAAAAATTAGTACATATATCCTTGAAAAAATAGAAAAAAAATATCAAGTAGGAAAGGTGAAGGAAAATCTTAGAATGTCGCTTAAATCCAAAGAGGATTCTTTACTGATGTGAATTCAAAAAAAACTGTACAACAAAAAACTGAAATATTGATTATGAATACAATCACATACTCTCATAGAATACAAAAAATATGAATGATTAAGAACTAATTTTAAGAAGTTATTAAATTTTCCTTTTTGTAGCTCTCCCCATAGCGTATGGAATTTCTATATTATATAAGTAAAACTTTGTGAATTCTTTAAAAGCCGCATTAATTTTAACGTCTGACAAGTGCATTATATTCACTTTTTTGTATAAAGCAATTTCACAGTTGGAATTTAATTTTCAAGCTCCAACATTAAACTATTATTATTCTATTTTGAAAAATGTTAATTATTCTTGCAACTTTACACCACTCCATTTATAAACCTCGTGGAAAAATTTAAGCATTTACCGTATTTCTGTGATACCCTTGAAAGTCCTTGAAAAGCAAAAGTTGTAGCTTAACAGCAGCAGAACAACCATGTTGATTTTCACAGAATACAAAATAATGTATATTTCATTATTAAATTCTGGGTTTTTAATAAGTAGAATTAAAAATAAAATTATGACAGGTATTTACATTTTATGTAGTATGGAATTTTGAAGATACTCGTATCTTAGGCTATTAAAATAAACGAAATTCAAAGTGATATTGGTGATAAATTACGGATAAATGTTTCTTTAGGTATATAAATCTGTGAAACATCTAAAAAAGTATTCTCCATGTGCAATGTTTCAAGTAAGCAATGTAAAGCAAAGTAGCAATTTAATTTGTAGGAAAAACTTCAAGAACGAGCCAAAATCCTTAGCACAGATTATATATTTAGCCATCTTCAATAACTGCTTGGAACATAGAATACAAATAAGAGTTGTTTCTGACTAAAAACATATTTAAAAAGGATCTGAAAATTCTTTAATGACAAAAAATTATACAAAGATGGAGACAAGATTCAGTGAGATGAAGTTACCCCGACTTGGATGGTTTGATTTGTGTTGGAATGGACTGCAAAAGTATAATGAAAATACGGAGCGTAAGAGGTGAATTGTGCATATTTCAAGACACTGGTGACAAGCTCGAAAGCTCTGGCACAATGAAACTATTGAAAGCATTTGGTATGTGCTTTGACTATTAAGAAGGTTAGGAAAATAAAGAGATTATGGATTAACAAAACTCATTGCATGAGTGTATGAACATGTATGAATTATGATAATTTGTTGTTCAATCCTAATTATTATCATAGTTTTATTGCCAAAATGCTAATTAAATTACGTTTAAGCAACAAGATTGTGCAAAAGTGATGTTTATTATGTTCAGTGTTATAACATCGCTGATACAATGTTCGGAAAGTAATATTGACATCAGAGAGTAAAAATGTATTTCAAGCATTGCTGCTCTTTGCTATCCTAGTGACATTTCTTGTTAGGAATTTTTGGTTTAGCGAATTTGTAACCCGAATGCGATATATAATGTTCTACTAAGTTTTCCGAAATTGTCACTCATTAGGACATTAGTAGAGAAAGTCCACGAAACGACTTTTCCACAGCGTAATAGCATACTCGGAAAACAATTATCATATACAAGCATCTAAAGCCTTTAGAAAATAATTGGAATTTTGACTCTGCAAAAGAATACGGTTATCATAGCTGCTGCTCTAAAAAGGGAGGGGAAGCTGATCGCAGTACAAGGAAGGAAAGTTCATCCAAAATGACTAATTAATTTCAAAAGTTCTTAGCTAACGACAAGGAAGAATTTCTCTATTGTATTTAGCAAGCATAAGAAGCAATTTCTTTCATCTAAGTGTACGAATAGGCCGTGATGATCAGTCAGTTCACACAGCTTTACCCTCAGAATAAAAATCATGGTGCAAATTATCTTCAATGAAATGATAAAATAGCCCTTACTGTTTTCATGTGCTCTACAACTTTATAATCGAATTAAATCAGGATGAAAATAAGACAACATTGTTCCATCAAGATGGTACCACAGCTCATACCGCAGAAAAATCAACAAAAACTGATCAGGGAAATATCTGGTGACCGTAATTTCCAAAAGGTTTCTGGTTTATTCGATTTACGAGAGTTTCAAGAAAAAGGTGTACGAAGAACTCCATCTAGTATTCGAACTTTCATCAGAGTCGTATCATTAAGGCATTTAAAGCTGTTACATAACAAGATTAAAGGAGTTAAAGCTTGTCTGAATGTTCCTGGTGTTCACTACAAACCTATACATTTTGTAAAGAAAAGTATTGTCAAATAAAATTTTAACAATTAACAATTGAAATAATATAAGATTATTACTGAGCACACTGTATAGTTTTTTTTTATTTTTTTTTTTTAAATTTCCATTTCTACCAAGCACGAATATACTATGACAATTGCGCGGCCTTGATGTAACATTTTATTCATAGAAAAATTAAAGAATAACTTACTGCACATTCATAAACGGCGATTTTTTTCTAGAACTTTTTGGTCAATAATGAGGTATAGACGAGCAGCATCAGCAGCAGCAACCTTTTTAAACCTGAGCTATCTCACTTTCATCATAACTTTACCTAATCTCTCCTACCGTTCCTTGCCTACATGCAGAGCCGTGCATGACCATCTCCCTTTCGATCCCGTAAAGGAGTGTGGTAGATACTTATTCCTCCAGTCTTCCGTACCTTTTTCGGCCAGTATGCGTGCCCATGATTTCCCCTCCTCAAATGGGCATATTCTCCTCTCATAATCATCTGTGATCTTAATCATCGTCCATGCTCCTAGTCTGAGCCACGGGATTATAATTTGTTTGGTTCCTGTTTAGATTTATTGCTCTGTCTCCCGTCCACATTTAAGCCCAGATTGTACCTCCAACGAAATCATCTCTGTGCACCACAATGTTCATATCCCTTAAGCTGTTCTTAACTTGCCTCCATGCGCTCTTTGTATTCACTTGACGCTGAAGTGAACTTGCAAGGTATCAGATTCAGAATGACTGTGCTTGCTTAGTTGGTATGTCGCATGCAATTTTAATCACCCATTTTCTTTAGCAAAACATATCATGTAGAGGTGAAAAATTAGCTCCCAGAGATTTATAGATGTTTTATATAAAAAGAGGAAATTTTGAACTATACAATATCAAGGTTAAAGGCAGTTAACAACAGGGGGTTTAACAGGAGTAATCTTAGCAAACTCCGCAATTGATATTATCCTACACTTAGTAAACTTTTTGAAAAACAGAAGCGATATATGTGCTCCTCTGAGATTTCCATTTATAATTATGATTATCTTGTTAATAAATATACAGAACGATTAATATCACTATTTTATCACATTAATATTTGTACTTGCAGGTAATGCTGTGTATTCCTGCAAAAGTTCCTTATATCTCTCACGTTCACAGATAAGGCAAATTGTATTTCCTTTATACGTAATATAAATATGGTTTTTATTCTCAAAATAAGACCTCATCAAGATGAAGCAACGTTCCCACCTGCGGCTAAATTTCGCAGTCCCGGAATATTCCGTTTTCCCATGAAAATGATTGGACGCACCCGAATCTGCATAAGCAGAATGGTCTCAGTAATCACCAAGACAATATTAATAGGTGCACACGGATTTCATTAGATATTACCCAATTATGCTGTGGAGAGCTAGGAGTGGATACCTTGTTACCCCGCAGCCATAATGCCGTAATGCTATATCCCTCGCTCATTAACATCCCTTTTTATTTCCCCGCTCTGCTCTACTGGATTGTTTCAACTTTGCAGCGTAATTGAAGCTTCATTACGGATTCAATCTACACTGCCCAAGAAGTAACACGCATAGTTAAAACTCTTTCATTGCGTCTACAGTTTAAAAGAAGCAGTTCCATAGGTATACAGTATCCATTTTCGAAATTATATTCTTTTTTAATATTCCCATCATTGTAGAATATCATTAGGAAAATAGTCTTTTTTTTCGTTTCGTTTCAACCGAATTCGTTTCTTTCATTGCAAACTTTTGTTTTTGCTTAAAGTGTGTGAGTTAATGATCATTTTCGAAAATAATATCTTCATTTATAGAATCTAAATATAAAATTTGCCATAAGTAAGCATTGTTTCATATTAATATTAAATTAAACTTTACAGGCTATCTGTTGCTATATTATCAAATCAGAGCATAAATGACGCCTTATCTAGATGGAAGTTATCCAATATAGAACCACTTTGTTATTATAGACAATAATTTTGTAGTTTTCAGTATCGTATAAAATCGCAAAAAATATCCTTCATTTTCAAACTGATTTATTAGTCCTAAAGAAACCAGTCCAATATATCACTGACAGTTTGAGCAATAAATCTTACACCAATTTTCATGGATTTGAAACCTATTACGGTGACAGATATAACAAATGTAATTAGAGAAGCATCTATTTCGTTTGGGTACTTAAACGTACATGAATTGATTGACTAAAGCAACTGCGTCTTCTGCTAAAGAATATATTCATAGAACTAACCATCTGTTTGTCAAAAATCATTTTGAGGAAAAAAAAAACAAAAAACAAAAAGTGAAGTGTTAAAGTTTCATTGCGCATTTGCACACATCCGCCAAGCAATCATCTGTGTACAGGTAGATTTGCTTGGAGCTTCTCGGTGTCCAGATGCAGGCCTATTTTGTAGTAGTGAAGTTTTGGCATTTATGAAATTTATCGTAATTCCAGTACCCCTTGGCAACCAAGTCATGCCTCCTTTCACAAACGGCAACGGAGAAAACCGAGCCCAACTCCAGTCAACTAATGTACACAGATAATTGCCGAGTGTTCATGTCGTTCTTGTGACTCAGCTGGTTAGAACGAATGTCGTGCTCCCAATGGGAAGATAGTCGGTTCGCTACCAACATTTTTTTCATGTTAATTTTTGTACACTTTTCTTACTAAAATACATACTACCTTTTTAGGAAAGACAATGCTTATAAAAGTATTCTGTAAACGCGTAAGCTGCAAATTTTGGTTTGATTAGCTCAGTTTAGCTCAAGTTAAAAAGATCCAGGGAGGACAACACATAGGTACGTTATACTGTTAACACATAATTTGCAACTTTTGGTTAGGTTAGGTTAGGTCAGCTTAAATTTAAAAAAAGCCAGGAGGACAATGCATAGAAAAGTTATACAATTAACGCATAAGTTGAAAATTTTGGTTATGTTAGGTTAGGTTAGGTTAACTTAAATTTTAAAAATCCATAACTTACACTGTTAAAAGCGTATGCCTTTCCCCGTATCAATTATTTCCTTTACGCTTTACATTAACACATTACAGTTTCCCCATTTTGCTGTATATTGCATGCGCTTAACTATTAACATGCATCCAAAAAGTTCATTTTTCCCTTCCTTTGCTTGTTTCTGTACGTTACGTCTGTTATATCCACCTTTATTTGTTGAAGTCACAGCACAACTCTCAAATTAACGCTAAGGAGGCGTTTGGTTTTCTCCGCTGCCCTCTATTGCCGTTCGTGAAAAGAAGGCTGACTGGTGCCAAGCGGTACTGGAACTATGGGTATGTTTTATGAGACGTCTCCTCTAAGCTATTCATTAAAAAACTGCTATGGAGATGTTATGACTGCCTATCGCTCACTGTGGGGAATAATTATAAAAAGTGACAGTTATCAATATTAGCGAGCAGGATACAATTATCAAGAGAAATGTTTTTAAGGTATTAAAAATATATAGATTAAATAAATTACAGTTTGAAGATGACAAATGGTTATATCTTCTGATGATAAGTCAGAAATAAATTCGGTAGGAGAAGCGTTACTGGATACTGTCAGAGGGTCTGAACAGCTCTTTTTATAAATTTGAAAGGGTATGAAGAACATCTGACGTGAGAAGAATTATGCCTTGCGGACTAACTCCTCCTGCAGGGTCAGTAGAGGGGAAGAGGAACGCGGTCTCTTGATTAAATAAAAGTCAGAAGAGACGTGATGTCGTTTCTCTGCCGAAAAGCTTCAGCCATGCACCACTATTTTTTCCTAGTTCTGTAGAAGAACCTTATCGACGGGAAAAATTATAAAATTTAGCCTATAATAACGTTTTTCAGCAATGATTGTTCATGAAAAATTCTCTCTGCAATTGCTAATAGAACTTAAAACATGTTAATGAAGCAGTAAAATATATGACTGGTGGGTAAGAAATGAGATTCATTTTGGAATGTAGGTAATGCTTATTATATATTTACAACTCACTCCGAATGAACAGAGGCGGTTAGTGAAAATTGTCTTGCTTATTGGTAGCCCAACATTATGGAGCTCACTGCAGAGATTTTGATTAAATCATTCATTTATATTTATCGATATTTTCCTCACCAATGCACCTGACTATCTGCATCACCTGACTCGTGAGCAGGAGGTATGGGGTGCGATTCCCGCCAGGACCGTCCTCCCTGGTTTTTCTCAGTCATCATAAATGGAAAAGTGTGACAAGTACCCTAAAATTTAGGTTTCCTATACTTAATTAAAAGAAGATCTCTTTCATCTTATATATCATCAGTGTCAACCACCCGTGTTGCCTCAGGAGTAAAAACGGGTATTAAACAGTATTAAAAACACAGTACCTGATAGAAGTCATGGAAATTGAAATAATGAAAATGTCTTACATTTCATATGTACCGCTACTAAAACATACTTCTGGTTTTCTAGCATTGTGAACAATTGTTGCAATACTTTTCGTATTACTGGGATTGCTTTTTATCCATGAACATAACGAGCTGAACAAGAGGAAATATTGGATATTTTGGATATAATTTGTGCTCCAATGCAATATTTATTTGAAATAACTTTTCGTTCAGGAGACTAGTAATAAGGCAAACTGAATCATGTGTATTGGTACGTTTTTTCACTGGTTTTAAATTATTAAATAAAAAATCCAGATATTGACAAAAGTTTACTTGTGAGAAGAGTACTAATCTCAAATAATATCTAATTTTAAATTTTGAGTCATTGTAAGTAATCGACTTCAGCGGCCAAAGTTTTCTATTTGCGGGGTGTAGCATGTTTAATTTATTTCTTTAACAATAACAGCATTTTGTAACTAGTAATTCTTTAAATTATTTCGCAAATGAAAAAATTAAGCAGAATAAATAATGTTTACAAAATATACTACCCCTTTCACAATAAAGAAAAAGAAACTTGCGGTCCAAAAAAATCTATCAAGTGGTAAGAAGATACTTTTTTTCTGAAAAAGTCATCTTACGATGTTATTGTACATCTAAATCAAAACGAAGAGCTATTTTACAAAAGTTTGCTTAATATCAGGCTGGATGCAAAAATTGAACTGAAATGCTGTTTATGAGATTTTGTGCAAGATCACACAAAAATCAGGGATGGAATGTTAAATATTCTTAAAAATATGTACAGATTTTACCCCCTTGAGCTATGAGCTTTTGGTCACGTCTTTTCAGTGCTTTAAGAATTGCATTTCAAACACAACCTCTTAAATGAACAAAGCCATGTTAATTTGCACTGAAAGTTGGACTGCCTCCTCTAGTCCTAAAGTATTTATATCAACAAATAAACAAAGTCATCGACTCTTTTGACTTCTTCATAATTATGTCACAATCAGCAAGTCCCGTATCATTAATCAAAAACAAGCAGGATACTCTGGAAAGATTTATAAACTATATCTGTTGTTACAGAAAAACATGTTGGAATATTTTAATAGAACTGTATTCCTTTGCAAATGCGCTGAAACGCAATCTGTTAGCTTGTGATAATTTATTGCTGATTGTTGACGGAACTAGAGAGGTATGACCGCACGTGTGCCAAGCCGGAATACTGTGGCAACATATGGGCGACATGTAGTCAAGTCTTTTCAACCGAAGTAACACGATGCGTCGTGTACCATGAGGCATGCAGATGTGACATGCTGCAACCTGTCGAGTCAACAACGGAGCGGCATGCCTTCAAAAATGTCCATGTCGAGCTGGATCCGAACTGCTTGTTCGTACGAAATTTTCTCTGCCACATGATGAAGTGGTAAGTTGAAAGGATAGTTAAATTCTTACAACTCTCCAGAATTGTGTAATTTTATTTGTCTAATTAGGAATTGAAATTGGTATTTATGCCGACTACCCAGTGTATGTGTGTATTTGTATTGGATAATGTAATGTAATTGTCATCATGATAATTCATGTGTCATAATATTTACATGTTAAAATCTGACTGCAGTACTTACCAGCAGGTTAAAGTGAAGGTAAAAGCAATTAGCCAGCCGTTAGGAGGAGAGGCATAGTGGAAAGGCAGATACAAAGGTCTCTGAGCTTGCATGTATTTATATATGGAAGATTGCGCTAGAGGCAAAAAACTATTAGTAGAACAAAAGCATAAAACAGAATAAAAAGAGACTATCACAACTTATTGTTTGTAAATGTCGTACTTTTGTAAAGCAACAGCTGAGCAAATGTATTCATGTCATTCTCAGAGCATTTGGAAATGCCTATAAATACAAAAGATTCTGTCTTTACCATAGCGCTATAAATAGTGCGGATTAATAGAATTTAAACCAGAGCTTAAAACTACTGAAAACCTTTCAGGAATCTCCGTAGTAACCAACTAAAGTTAAGTTACAAGTTTCAGGGGAGTTAATAAGTCCTGTGTTTCATAGGCGCGCTAGAGACTTACACGATGTTCTGACGTTCTGGGATCTGGAAGCTCGAATGTGCTCGCAGGTGCATCTTAGGGCTCTTGTACTTCATCGGTTGTAAACTTTCTCGGCGAAGAATTGTAAGATCTCACGTTTGTTATGGAGTTCTTTGCTTGGAAACGGGAGTGTCCGGAGACGATTTAGGCATAATTATAGTTTCCGGCATTGAGAATATTCAGTTTCCGGTTCGAAACAACATAATCGACGGTCGCGTTGCTTGCTGGTGAAAATTAAAATTTAACAAGCAACGTTAAGCTAAATTGCATGTGCTAGTCGTTGATTGAATACAATTTCCATCCGTATTAAAATTCCCGCAAAACTAACAACATTTTCCCGTTTTTTTTTTCCCACAGAAAAATGTCGCTTTCCAAAAAAGTAGCTCAGAGATGTGAGTCACGTGTATTTAAATTCAAAATTCACAAATCAATCTTTTTGGAACACGTTACTGTAAGATTCGAGTATTAGGAATTAAACTGTATTGTCATAAAGCAACATAAAGAAAGGTGTACCTCATAGACTTTCCACTGGCAAACCATAAACTACACAAATAATGACTGCAGACAATGAGAATGAATACCATGCTATCTCTTTAGCCACGATTTTGCTACTATAAAGCAACAAGTAAATACTTGCTCTTACTTATTGTTTTTTTTTTTTTTTTTGAGTAGTGTTTAACGCCCGTTTTTACTACTGAGGCACCACAGGCGGTGGACACTGATGATACATGAGATGAAATGATATATTGGGAAAGGATATTTTTTTTTTTTTTTTTAAGGAAGGAAGCGTTCCAGGCCTAAGTTTAGGTACCTCCCCGGCATTTGCCAGTTATGAAGACTGAGGAAAACCTGGAAAAAACCCCAGTCAGGGAGGACGGTCCTGGCGGGATTCGAACCGCAGACCTCCCGCTCACGAGTCCGTGCCTTAACGACCTCGGCCACCCGTGGCGGTTTACTTATTGTTAATTTTATAGTTTCTGTACATAAATTTCTACGAGTAGGCCAAACTGCTTCCATCATAAAATAGCTAGTGTCTCAAACACTTATTCCACAAATGAAAACTGAGTGGCCCGTCTATTCAATGGCACTGCGATAAATACTATCACATGGGACAACAAAATTCGTCACCTATAATAAATAGTAATTAATAGGAAATTGGTTCCTTTGGCAAAAATAGCAGCAGCAATCACAGTGACGTGGACTTGGCAAGTCTGTGAATAAGGTTTGCATTGATTTGAAGCCACTGTTTTAATCGACTGAACCCGAAGTTCGGCCTGTACTTCCGTTTGATCTGTTGTTCCAAGTGGTACAGCAGATTCAAGTTCGAGGATTTTGCTGGTTAGGAAAATGGGAACTGCACTGAGTTTGATCTTTACACTTTTATGGGTTATAATGTCTTACAGAAAACAAATTTGCATTTTCCTTAAACCCTGGGATAGTAAACTGTGTTTAAATTTAAACTTTATTTATGTTTTACATATTTACGATTTAATTTAATTATAGTAACTCATTTTTTAGTATTTCTAAAAGTTTTTCTGTTATTTTCTTATATTGCTTATTTTGGTCTTTATCATTATTACATTTATTTTATAGAGATCTGCATTTTAATTCGTTCCGCAGATATAAAACACGCTACGGAGAATATCATACCACCACTCCAAATACGATGAAAAAAAGAAAATAAAACGAATATTCATATAGTTCGGATTCTTACACGTTTTATACAAATGGTATTTCATTAGATGTGGAATTTCAACGAATAATGAAAAACGTGAGAGGTAATATCATTCATTTAGCAAGCAAAGCTTTAGAAATTCTCCGGTATTTCAATTATTTCGATTGATGTTTTTTTTTTTTTTAATGCCGTCATTGATCGTCCTGATGATGAAAACATCCTGATAGAACAAAGTAATAAAACCTGCCGTCTAGTATGGAAGCGGATTCTGAGGGCCTCGTACTCCCTTTGCAGGGGGGGGGGGGGGGGGAGGGATTCCGCCGTCTCCGCGTAAATACCGCCCGGTGTCTCTCTTGTCTCATCTTTTCCTCCTTGTATTGAAGGTGAAGCCAATTCTCTCAAATGCTTTTATCCAAAGTTACTTATTCAGTATCTTTTAAACCAGGAACCATATAGCCACTGCTTTGGCTGTTTGTAGGATGGAAGTTATCTTGCTGAGTTATTTTGTATATAAAAAGAATGAGTTTCTACTTTATTAATTGATTCAGCCCATAAACCATCTCCAAACATCGGCATTTATCATACGACAAAAAGCACAAAATATAATTTACGTTAATATCGAAACACATATTGCATTGCTTCCAAACTTTTATTAAAGCAGTAAGTACCACATAACCAATAAGTTTTAATATAAAAACCAATTAAATTAGAAAATCAGAAATAGTTATAGTTAAGTTGTTGTGTCTGTAACAGTTTTTAAAAGTATTCAAGTATGCGCAGGCTGTCTAGCTCCATAAGTTTGCGATTGCTTCAAAAGCTATCTACTTCAAAACTTGGTAAATGTAAGTGAAATTTGCATGGTTTTTTTTTCTCCCCTGAATTTACCTTCTTAATTCTCTTGTAATTTTAATTATCATTTCTATATATGTCTTAGAATAACGCGCTCAAATGAAAATTATTTTATGGGTCTTTATTACTTATTCCAAGTTTGGGAATATTTACATTATTAAATGGCTGCTTTAAAGGTTATTTGCATTTTGTAACCTAAGGGAGATATGGCCATTTGAACCCAGGAAATTTTTAAGATAGAAAAGTCTTTTAAGTAACTGGAAGAAGCTAAAATTTCTATTAGATCTCTATTTCTAACTCAGAATATGAGCTGAAATGTATAGAAAAATAATTATAAGTCTCGCTTCACAATGATTAAATCTGTGAAACTGTGTCTTCTCTCTGGTTAGAAAAAAAGGAAATTATAAACTAAATAATTCTAGACTACTGAATTCCAATGAGCAGAACATTTCTGCCTTTATCACTGTGACGTTTTTTAAAATTTTGAAACCAATATTGAGAATTTCAGAGATTACTTCCTAAGAAATGCTGAGTAGCGAAAGAAATCCTAGAGAGTAAACAAGAGAGATAACATTTGTAAACATACTGAAGGCAATCTTTATGCAGATATTGTACCATATCTTAAGTAAATGATCTCATAGCTCGATTTCGACACCCTGCCGTTAATGTCAGTTTAAACTTTAGGAACGATTGGAGGGGGGGGGAAAAACCTATAATATAACTATAGAAAGGCCAATCAGCAGTACGGGAGAGGATTGATAAATTCAAAAAAATTTAACAATAAATCTTTGAATATAATTTGATGAAAAATAAAATATGTGCTTAAATAAATTTGAAATTATTTTGATAAAAAGTTACAAAAAAGGCAAACTAGTTAAACGCAGGATTAAGAAAAATATTCAGACATTTATAACATAACTAAAGCATTTAAACGAAGTTTTAAATCGTTTAATACCAAGTCGAAAAACTTAACGGCGTTTGCCTCGTTCAAAACATAATAATCATTTAATTATTTACAGGTACAGCCGTATACCTTACAGTTCTGCACAAATCATCATGACTTAATGCCTTAGCTTAGTAATACACATTTCTTGGCATAAAATATACGAAATGCACCATGAATCAAACCAACAATACACTATAATCATTTACAATCAAAAATTTTACAAACAAATTCTACCTGAGTCACAGGGTGTACACAGGTGAAGAAGGCCAGAGAATGCAGATTTTGAATTAAAAAACAATCAAAAAAAACCTACATCCTACCCCTAATCTGAGGTCTCTTCGTCTTATAGGAAGAGAAGCTAAGAAGAATCTGGTGAGCTCGCCACGCTGTCCAGAGAGAAACCTCTAATTTCGTTAACATAGATCCGTTGCAACCAATCGACAATGAGCCTGCCAATCAGAACTGCATGCATTATCGCATAAGGAAATAGAAAATGAGATTAAGGGAAAGAAAGGAGCTTAATTTATGATCGAGGAGAAAGGATTACGTGCAAAAAGGCACACTTCTTTTTAGAAATGGCTGTTGCGCTTTTACAAGCTCTGTAACTCTTGCATAGTCTCAATCGCTTCCTCTCCTACTTAGGATTTCTTAAATGTAATAAATGTCTGTTTTAGTGTAGTTTATGTATTCATTCTGTAGGTTTTCACATATTTAAGAAATAGCTTTTAAATGACTCCAAATTATATAGACATGCAAACGTACCAATGCATCATGTCTTTTGGATCTAAAGTTTTCAGATCATCTTTTCGCTGTTATTCCTACCGACTCTCAATTATTTTAGGGGTCTTTCTAATCCCATTCTTTTTAAAGATCAATCTTATTTCTTTCATTACATTCATACTTGCATATATCTTATGTCCACGTTTCATCATTTTAACAACTTATTGTTTACGTATCATCCTTTTCAGTGATTCTTAGCGATTTTGATTTATTCTTAGGTCCAAAAAATTGAAGGTGTTATTAAAATGTGTAAAATTATTTGTTTGGTCATATTTTTACTAACAATATATTGTTACAGTAGTATTGTTTATATCATTTTAATGAATGTTATAATTTAATTTTAAAACAGGGTTTTTATAAAATTAATGCCTGTAATTTTTCTATCATAAAACGAGAAAACTTGTTACAACAGATATGCTAGGGACTGAAACGTTTAACCTTCGCGCTCAATTTTCCAATGTCGTTCTTTAATAACGAATGTGATGGCTGGCCAGGATGTTACAAATGACTAACGTGGTTACCAATATTTAAATTTGAGAAACGTTAATGCAGTGTTATGGAGACCACACCAATAATCACTATAATCTTAAACTAATTATACACTAACCATTTACAGTCAATACTTTTTAGAAATGAAATCTATCTAGGTCACTGGGTGTAGGCAATAGGATTAGAAATACTGTTTTATCTTCCCACTGCCGTTAGTGTCCAAATGTTTGCTCACATTTGCATATAGTTTCAGTGTAGACACTGAAAGACGAGCCACAATGGGTGGCTATGTTTTGCAGTCATATCACAAAACTAAGGAAGAACGAGTTATATAATTCAAGAAGATAAAGTATGTACCATGAACGAAACATTTCAGCAAACAAACTGGACAATCTTATGTTATCTTATCTTATCTTCCCACTGCTGCAAGATGTAGCCAGTCTGGTGAGAATTGCATGTCTTTATTCCATTTGTTTATAATCCTGATTGGCCACTTTCAAAGGATAATGGAGCGATATCTAAGATTGGTGTAGTTGTGTATTTATATCTACAAATATATTTTTACAAATCTAACTCATCCATTTGGCACGTATCCTGAGACCGTACGTGCTTTCCCAATACACTAGGAAATTCATGAAACTGCAAAGCAATTTTGAACTCTTAAGAGACAAACAATTATATAAATAAATAAATAAATAAATAAATGGAAAAAGAAGCAATATAATAGAAAAAATTAAATACCTAATTAAAATAAACAGAAAAGGAAACAATATAAAAGTACATGTACCAAAAAAAGTTGTAACTCATGCCCACCTACGCCCCCCCTTCCGGTTTTCTGCCTCTTAAGATATGAATTGTCTCACTCAATTTAAAAATTTACCTACTCCCTCTTTCTCCTTTCTATCTGCCAGCAAAATCCAGCACAGCCATTGCTCTCTCCCCCCGTTAACAAACGGAGCCATGAGATATTTCTTCCTTCATTCTTCCGTCCCCTTGCAGTATGCCGAGATTCTATAGGGCAGATTCTCGCACCCTCTCTGTATGTTTGTTAGTCATCCGCCACATGCGTAACCTAAACCAAAGGAGTCCCTGATTACGAATTTGGCCCCTATTTGTATTCAATGTTCCATTCCCATCCAATTTTCAGCTCCGATTGTATTCCAGCGAAACTTTTCTGCATACTACGAAAGAGTCAGCTGCCTATTAATGTCCCTCAAGCATTTCTGAATCAGAGAATGAGTAAGTACTGGAGAAGATACTTAAAACTGAACGTCATTGAAAACTTGAACATTATATTATTTAAAGTTGCAGCAACGTCCGAGTTAAAACCACAAAGATGATAATTCTTTTATTGCTGATATTTTGTTAATTCTTTATTCTGTACTAAATATTTCCATTAAAGATACAATTTGGCAATTCTAAAAATTCTTAAGCTGTACTGGATGTACTGATTCCCAGGAAAGAGATATGCTGCTATTATTACGCATTGTATATTCAAGTCTTTAACTATATGACATTCTTGCGCTTTTATTTCCAACTCTCTACCATCGCCTGCAATCTATAGAAAACGTATACTCAGTGAAATTTATGTAGACAGAACCATAGTTTCCCAAAGAACAGAATCGCTGTCTTTTTCCCCATTTTCTCTACGCCAAATGTCCTGGTTTCCTGAAACGGGGCTTCATCAAAACTACCTCTAGCTCGGGGAGGATGTCATTTTCTTGTGCAGCCATTGTGCTGCGAAAGCATAGCTAACCACCAGCCGATATCGGAATTGCTGGGCATTATCCTGGTTTTGTCAAGGCGTCGTTGAAGATTTCATATCTGAGAGGAGCATAATTTTCATTTCTTTTGTCAAGAAAAGCATTGGAACTACAAAGCAGCTGCTCTCCCTCTGTTCACTACTACTAAGTTTAATTTTGGCTTTTAGTAGAGTTTAAAATTATAAACAAATATGAATTATACTGAATGTGTAGTACAACTCTGGTAATAGAGGCTCGTTGTAACTGGATATTTAAATAATGAATAAGAATTCATTACCGAAGATTTACTATATTCAAAGACGCACTTCTTTGAAAACCGGTTAACCTTAGCATGCAGATAAAATTTTTCATTTTGATCCGTGTTTCCTGTGATGTCATATATTTCCCGAATTCTTTTTTTTTTTAAAGTGTACCACATGAACACTAAATGGAGTGGTTCATTCATTCCATTGGTTCTGTTACCGGTTCGAAAGTATAGAGTAATATGATTGGTGCGGAATGACAGTGGCTTGCGCTTTATCAAGTTTTCTGCTCCGGAGTTTGGAAGTGGATCTGCTGAGGGGCTTGAATTTCTTAGAAGGGGGCCTGCATCAGCGTAGGGATGTTCTATCTAGAAACAATGTTAGGGATCCTGTGCCTTACTCCCCGTGGATCCTGGGCGCCTAGTGTTTCCCTCACCACATTCCTTCCTCCCGGAGATGCCCTAGCTGGAAGAGTAGGCACAAACACCCAGGAGCAAGACTGATGTATTGAAATATCCTCCTCCGGCACTCTTTAAATTCTGGAGTTACATCTACCCACGTGTGCGATAATCAATGGAAACCATATGGGAAGAAAAAATGAAAGATGAAGAAATGAAGAAAAAGATCCGATATCTAGGAAGGTACGTTCCTAGTTATTTTATTTCTCTTTCTTTTTGTGCTTCTTTCGATTCCCGAGAAAGAAAACATAAAACCAAATAAATAAACATATGGCTATAATCATTAGACAAATTTCGTTTATTTGCTTATTTATTTCAGTTAGAAAAATTTAGTTCATATCCATCGTCCTATTGAAAGGTCTCAAAATGACCAACTTGAACCCTAATACAGACTTTTAAGTACCACACCAGCGATTGTTTTGTTCTCTTGCATATTCCAGGCCAATTTCTGGATATTTTACTTTATCATTTATAGATTTATTATCATTATAATTACTTCTGCTATTCAAAAACTAAATATAACCTTTATTTCCCAAATCTTCAATTCAATTAACTTTTCCAAAAAATAAATAAATAAAATTAATAATCTTCATATTTATATTATCTATATCTATATTATCTGTCTTAACATGCTATCCTGGTTCAATATGTGTCGAAGAATTTCCAATGATTCTGGAATACACAAATTCCTTTAATAACCCTCTAAATTTGACAGTAAACAAGGATTAATGATGCATTACACAAATTTCTGTTCTTGGCGCTCTGTGAGAAAGGAGGTTAACTACTGCCTTTTAAGAGGTACCCTGCAGAATGTTGGCAATTGAATTATTTCAATCCAAATGGTTAGAAATGCCGCTAAATTGTACGAAAGGGTACTTTATTAATTTTTACATAAAATACGGTGTTCTTTATAAATCATTCTATTTTGTTTTGGCTAGATAAAGATAATTAACATATAAAATCACCATATTATATAATTACAAGTTTATAAGGATAGGATGTAAATAAAAAAATTAATTGTTATTTCATTTTGTGTTCGTTACTAAGAAAGTTTAAACAATGAATCTGCGCAAATAGAGAAATGAGTAATTTCACTGCAATAAAAGTTAATTTTACCACAAAATGGGGATGAAAATAAAAGTGTAGCACAATTCAATTAGTAAAAGACAATTACTTTTAAATTATTATCGATACATATATAAATGTTTTATTAAATCGGCATGACTGCTAAGCCACTGTGTATAAAATATCCTATACTTACTTGAAAAATGTATTTATTTTCATATCAACTATGGCTTATATTTGTGGCTTTCAGTTCTACAGAGTTTTAGTAGAATCCAGGAATACAAGAATACATCAGCAATAACAAATATAAACGAAGCAAATGCTAGTAAACAGCTATTTCATAATATTGCTTCTCCCCACAGAAAGGTAAATAGTATTGCAGACACATAAGAAAGCAATAAAGATAGGAGAATTAACAGGAACTTTCTCATAAAGTCAGTTTCATGGTAGTAATGAAATGTACGCTTGATTAGCCAAGAGAAAATGTAGGTTGTTTCAAGACGTAACGCTTGGCTGCAGGTGCCCGAAATTTTCTGTCTATTTCATTGCTCTTTGGCATTTTGGTGTGCCTTACAAGAGTTGATGAAACTAAACAGCTGAGATATATCCTTTCTATTCCTGCTCTCTCTACTTTATGGCTTTTCCTCAAATCCCAAGACTTTTCTTGCCATTTCTTTTCTTCCTCCATTTGGGAGCAGAGGGATGCTCGAAGCAAAAGAAAATAGAGATAGATACGTGCGCAACAGAACAAATATAACATGGAATCAAGAGGAAGGGATACAAGAGATACGGTTACAGATAAGCAGGAAGACTTCATCTCTCGTTTCTTCTTTACTACGTGTCTAACGGAAGTTGATCGAAAAGGTTCTACATATATTCCCTAAACTATTTCTTTTGCAACCTTTCTCGCCCCTTTCCAAGAAACTGGAGACCTTTCCGTAGCCATATTGCTTTTAAGGACATTTCCTGCTGCATTTCTAAGTTTGCTTATTTTTATACAAGTAAACTTTATTGTGTAGGCTACAAGTAGAACATGCTAATTCTGTTTTGATGTAACAACGGGAGATAAATTTCTGCAATGAAAACATCAACTTTAGGAATTGAAAAATGCTGGTAAACAAGAGCTATAGTATTTTCCTCCAAAGTTTGAGTGTAACTCGCTTTACATGGTACCGTATCTTAATTATGAGCTTAGACATAGAAGTAATAAAAAGTATACCAGTAATATTTACACGAACACAAAGATAAACGAGTTGAAAGAATAGCTATCAGGTTTGTAAAATATACAGATCCCTCGTTTCAAAACTCCCCAGTGTGAATAAATATTTATTTAATTTAAATTTAATTGATCAATTTTGATATTGAAGGGAAAGTTCAATACCAATGTTTATTAAAAATTAGCCTTTGCCCCCTCACCTCCAATCATCACCCTTTGAAATTTCAAATTCAAATTGCTACTTAAATTTTAAAAGAGTATTAAACTGTTATATAATTTTTTATCGTTATACCTGGCCAACTAGATTGTTAATCTTTTGACTTGGACAGGATCAAAAAAATAATTGAGTTGAAGGATGAATAAACTATTTTCGGTATTACTACAGAAATAAGTCTATTTCGGAACGTCTGGCTAATCTGCTTACAGTTTGTTCTTTCTTGTAGGCTCTACACCATTAAAAGTTTTATCACAACACAACTATTTCATTAAATTTTCATTATTATAGTATTATTCTGTCAAAATTTAAACAGCAAAAATAACAGTCTAGGTTGCCAGGCAAGGACAAAACAAATAAAATATTGGATAACAGCAGCGTCCTGTTTAAAATTTTAAAAGTTGAAACTAGAGGTGGCTGGAAATGAAGAAGTGAAATGACATCCAAGAATAAGAAAGTAACCCTGTGGTGTTTAACTAACTGAAAGAGTAACTAATAATAATATCACACCCGCTTAGCTAGGAAGTTAAAAGAAATTTGTTAAATTAGACACCGGTAATTGTAAATTTATTACAGGTTGTACCGCCACGGGTGGTCAAGGTCGTTAAGGCGCGGGCTCATTAGCGGGAGGTCTGAGGTTCGATTTCCTCAAGGACCGCCCACCTCGACCGACTATTTTCAGGTTTTCCTCAATCCTCATAATTTTTATGTAGAACTTGCTCTTATTCTTCCAATAACAATTATTCCTTTCAATTCCAATATCCAGGTAGAATTTCTAGCTAAAATTATTAATACATAGCAAATGCCAGAGAGGTACCCTAAACTTACGCCTGGGAACTCTTCCTTTAAAAAAAAACATTTCATCTCATGTATCATCAGTACCCACCGCTTCTGAGGCCTCAGTAGTTAAAACGGGCGTTAAACACTGTTAAAAAAATCACAGGCTACCAAAGAAGTTACATTTATCACAGATGTAATGTAAATGAGTCTCGCGTGTTTTTAAACTGATTCCTCGGAGCGGAAGGAGAGAGAAGATTGACAGTAATGGTTCACTTGCTATCTGTCTCGAACGGACTAACTACTAGCGTTCCTCACGCTTCCAGAGTGCAGAGACTCTTGCCATCCAATCTTGTTATAACAAATAACCGCTCCCTTCTAAATGTTTCTACTCATAACGCTTTCAAATTACTGTCCCCCCAACAATACCGAATGAAAAAAAAGTCTTGCAAAAATTAAAAAACACGTGTGACAATATGTACTCATATAATTTTGGTGGCAATTATGGGAAAGAGAGAGACAAAATATCAGTTAATCTAGTAATACGTAACCCACTATTTTAACCGCTTAAAAGTGATTTATCTCATTATATTCAGCGTTACTTTTGGCTTGCGTTTGCAACCGACTGCAGTGCGGGCTGGCCCAAGCTCAACAGACGGTTCCCGCAGCAATGGCTGCACTGAAACATCCAGTTGCATTATTCTGTCTCGAGAATAAGCATTCTTTCTATAGCTCTGTTTGAGACTAGGAGACCAGTGTAGCTCAAATCATTGTATTACGACCCATATTAGGTGAGTGTGTTAGTTAAGTAAATTTAATACACTATATTGTATTGAAAAGTTACCCTTAGAACAGAGAAGGGGGGGGGACATGAAGAAACTTAAGAAATCATCAGGCAGAAACTGGAAGCAGAGTTATTACGAGTGAACGACAGAAAACTGTGAATACTGACGAACGCCCCTTCGAACTCCTCTGACAAAGGTTCATACAGTTTAGTGAAATAAAATTAACATTTTATGTATTATGAATATCTATGCAAGTGTCATTCGTAAATGTTTTCAAGCCTAATAGATAAAAAAACACATATTCCCCCCTTTTAATATTTCGCTATCTGTACTAATGACGAAAGTGTATAATATGACTATCTCAGCTCTAAGTCTTATGGCGCAGGATTTTTAATCACCCTGTAGATGTAATATAAATCGATTAAAAACACGAATTTATCTTCCCCACGTAAGGAAGTGTTTTCTCGTTGAACAGAGAAATGTGAATTAGACAAGATATAATTCTCGATTAACATATACAGTGTTCGTGTGATATCTTGTAACTGTTCTTTGCTTGACTCCTAATGTTATCACAGACTTGTATTCAGCTTTAAGTAATGGGTTTTAGGTTGTTTCGTTGACCACAACTACTACTACAAAAATAATAGGAACTTGAAGTTTAGGTAAGAAACTTCTGGTTGAAGTTCACGGGAAAAAAAGAAGTGGTGAAGAGATGGTCGGTTTGCTTCAAAACTTTGTGGAGCAGATACGAGTGGCTTCAGGTTAACTGTGTAGAGAGAGGGTGGTGAGTCATACAACCAAAGTGCTTTATTTGCCTTTGTTTTACTTAGTACACTTCTCCATCCATCTAATTTCAATTTTCTTAGCATTATCAAATAAGCTACAGCAAATTAACTCTCTATAGTAGACGCAGAGTAAACGAATTTTATTGCAATAAAATTCGAAGTCTCTTTTAGCATTAGATACTTAAAAACTTCGTCTGGAAACCTTATCTCAAACTTTACTCACATTTAATGATCAGAGAAATGTAAATGCAGCGTATTATCTGCTTATACAGAAAAAAGGGTGTGAAAATTTACTTTGAATGTTCTATTTAGAGAGCACGGTGCCAATAGTTGAAAGCCTTCTTCCAAGTATACGCTTACTTGTTCTCCTCTGTCTTCCGTCCGTCGTCCTTTACCAGCTATTCACAACCAGATTATATGACACTGTGGGTAGAGTGGTTGGTTAAGGAAGGAGGAACTTTGTACCGTACTTTGTTCAGACTTTTAATTTCACAATCTTTTATTCGTAATTACCTGAAAATATTTTGTTCTTACCTATTACCTATCAACGTCTAAAGTTTGAGAAAGGGTTTCGAGATTAAACTACAGTTTCCTTAAGTTTATAACTAAGTAATGTGTATGTACTTAAGACCAAAGTTTTCGATTTGTTCAGTAAAATTCTTTATTGACACTATAACATCACTTTTAAGATTCATTTAACGATTTTAATATTACAGAAACCGGTTTCAAGACAAAGATCTAATGACTTTGTGCAGGGCTTGAAAAAGTTGATCTATTATTAAACTATTTCCATTATCTACCTATGTCTTTTTATTCATATTTGTTGTGTACATGTTGAAATAAGATTCATTCGGAAGGTTAAAAAAATAAGATTTTTGTATTAAAGTAAATACATATAAATCCTCCGCTAGAAAAAGGGCATGCTTATATATTCCCTACGCAAATTGATTCCTTTGTCCTTTGTGAGTGCTGCGTTACCATCAGTCAGTCTATTAAGCAAGAAAATACGCATTTTCAATTATTTGTTCAGATTAAAATGTGATTTTAGATTTCTCTGATTCTAAAATAGCGTTTTCTAGTAGCTTAGCTTGGAAAATTGCACATTAGTGACCAGTGAATATTTACATATGGTAATTAAACATTTTTGCTGAAAAGATGATTTTGGGGAAGGTATCCAAGTGCAGAAGTTAGTATTATAGGTTTAATATTCTTTGAACTGACCTTTAATACCCAAACGTATGCGATTTCGATTTTCTTTTCAGGTGAATAATAAGACTACATACGTCCATTTTTCTACTCGAATTATACAGGTACGTTTATATTTTTATGTAAACATTTCATACAGTATTTTAGGATGTAAATATCAATGAGTGTGATTGACATCATTCGCTTGTCCATACATTCCGCTTTGTTTTTTTCTCAACTATACAAAAATACACATCTCTAGAAGAACTGAAAAATACATCAAAGCAATCATTACGTAACGCGTTATTAAGTAGGAGCCAAAAATGTTTTGAAGAAGGCAGCTGTTTTCAAAATTTCCATTAGTAAATAAGTAAATATTCAAAAATTTAATGGACATATTTAATAATAATTTACATTAATAATGTGATTCAGTGTAGTCAAAACAGATGGCTCCCGAGCTAGCCTTCAAAGGCAATGTTTCGTTACGTTCTTAGAAATTTAAATAAAGTTTTATAATCAAATATAGTACCCATATACTAAGTTCAAGAAGGGGAGAGAAACAGAAAGATTGAACTCAAGTCAAATTTGTTCCTCCTTCCCTTCTGGCTTCGCTTTTTTTAATTCTAAGAAAACTGCAATAAACGAACAACAAATCAATCCCAGTGCAAGGTCGCTTCAGCTCCAAGTTGAACTTCCGCATAAAAGGGAAAGCTGACAAATTTTAACTTAACTGGGGATTACAGCTATATCCAACTTCTTTCCTTGTGTTTTCGGTTCTTCAACATATGTCAGTCGCAAATTAGCGTGCGTGAACATAAATACATTACAGTTAGCTTGTCCCAAATTAATCACGAGTTCAAATATTTCTAGAAATAATAATAATAATAATAATAATAATAATAATAATAATAATAATAATAATAATAATAATAATAATAATAATAATAATAATAATAATTTAAAACGTACGGGTAGCCCTAGATACATCCTTGGGAAAAAATCTGGCCCCTTGTTCAAAAACCCGTTGGATGTAATTCATTTAATAGCCAACACCGCTTCCTTTACCGGCATGTGAAAACATACGTGCTGATTGTTATGCTACCGATTCTGCGACGGAAGACAATTCGATCTCTTTGTAACTCTTTGTAGCTTACTTTTAGTATTAGCTAATTAGCGACGGAAATTATCTTTTATTTCTTGAAATTTATTATCTAATTTGCTGATCATAGATGAATAATCAAATTGTAGAGCTACCTAGGATGTCAATATAGGCTTTCGCGGCCGGTAATAGTATGATAATTTTTTTTTTTTTTTTTTTTTTAGATAATAAACTGTCCTCTACTGGAGCTCTAAATCCATCTAAACACTTCTATTACAATTGTGATAACCATCAATGGCATGGCCAACGTGTTGTTTCCGATCGCGCTTGCTTTTAAAGTAACTATTAAATCTAATACTCTACCACTCCGATATGTAAAAAGTTTTATATTTATACATTACTTTTATGTGTCGTTTCAGTGTAACCTACATCAGAGAAAAACAATTCATAATTCATATATATTTTTTTTACTTAATCCGCGATTAATTTCAAGGATTCCTTTATATATTTATTCATAAACTTTAATAAAACACATTTAAAACACAATCGATTTATTACTTTTGTAAAGTGGGCCTTAAATTATCTCTCAAATACACCAGATACAGCATTACTGCAGCGTTTGGTATTCGTAATTCTTGAACAATTCAATGCCGAATCACTGCAAAAATATAGGTTTTTCAACCCGGGTAACATCGGATTTTTATGACATTTGGTAAGCGGGCAAGACAAATTAAAAAATTAAATATGTAAAATAAGTAAAGGTTTAGCCCTTAGTAATGTATGATTGCAAACCTGAGAAAAGGTGTAAAAGATGTCGTACAAGTCAGCAAAAACAATTATAGTTTTACTTCTATTTGATTAAACCTTTAAGTTCATCTTATTTTAAAGTTAAAGAAACTTTGCATTTAATAGAGATAACAGCATACTTTTTTTGAGAGTTCTTATCGAGAGGAAAGTTTGTGACCTCGATGTTGGATTAGGATGCATTTTAAATAATGAAGTTTAATTATTAGGTCTGTTCGACCGTTAAAATATTACATGATTTGAGTTTAAATCTTGCTATGTGAATGAAGCATTGCAGCATTTTTTAACAGTGAAAAGTAAGTAATTATTACAGAGCTTCTGCTTCAACACACTTCATGTGAACTGTTTATTAATGACAAAATGGGAAATATATTCAGCATTTTATTAATATTGTATTGTAATATATAAAATATGATTAAATATCAGTGAAAAGACAAGGGTTTTGAAATATATTATCACAAACTACATGGTTAACTTACGCTTGCAGTGGGGTAACAATTGAAACTCATTAATGCAATATATAACTCTCTGCGGTGTAATATAAGGGTATATATAGTTAAAATCTGAGGCCTGCCTTTTAATATACAATATAAGGACATTTTTACGACGGCAATTGAATGCTTATAAAACAACATAAACAATAAAAACATGCACATATTTAAAATGTATCATCGGATTATTGTTAATTTACCTAAAGACATTGTAGTAATATATAGTTTTAAATTAAACGGTATATTTATAAAAATATTTTTTATTTATGTATGACATGTCACTAGCAGAAAACGAAAAGGGACAGGAGACCTAAAGCTTGAAATTTTTTATTACTTAGACAGGTACTACAAGCCGTCAAATTTTGAAAAAAATCTGGCTTGCTTGGGTTCAGTGCCTTGATGATTCGACATAGAATGACTCTTTTGAAAACAGTTGTACATAATGAAAGCAAATAAAGTCAAACTGCTTTCTTATGTCAAGATGGCCGTTCTCCCCGGCAGAAATGTACCAGAATGTCATGAAAAACATTGGGTGACGTGATCTGCATTATCGAGCAGTTGAAAGTTGGATTGAGGGCTCCAAATGGTGAAGCGTGTCGCAGTGGATGTTCTGTGCTCTCTTTCAAAGAGGGATCTGTAGATGTGATCGAACCATAAGTACATAATGATTGTCTGTAGTCGGTTACTTAAACATAAATCTGGGAAACTACTTTGAAGAATGTTAGCGATTAACAGTTTATTTGTGCTTTTTAAAGTTATAGAATGAATGCCTTAATAATATAATGATTGCAAATTGATTTTTTTATTTTGTTCTCCTCTACCAGAAACTCTCACTTGTGTTACACTTATAACTATTTGTCACATAGATTCAAATTTATATATTAAATCTTCAATACAGGCACATTAGAGGTAAACAATGTATTTTGTTGCCTAAATCGATTCGATTTATTTGAACAAACTTTATACGCAAGAGTGGTTGCAAAGTGGTTCCGGTATCTGCAAAGCTTATTTTTCCCACAGTTTATTAGAATTTAGAATAAAATTAAAATATTTTGTTTCGAATTTAAGTGTAGCCTCAGCCAACGGGAATGTATAAAAAGTATAAGGAGAGCCTTTCTATACTCCTCTTCACATACAAAGTTTAAGGCAATTTTGTAGGGCAGAATCAGTGATAATTTCAAGGAGCTTTTGGCGTCCAAAAATAACACTCATGAAAGAAAGTAATCTTCGCGAGGAAACGATGGTAAAGAATGGTGAATTATGACTAGGCATTGGAATTCTTAAGCGCTTAATTTCAAGTTAGGTACACTCAAACACAGGCTGTGTGCCACCAAGCGGCCGGAAAACAAGAACTGATGAGTGGCATGCATAAGAACAGAAAGTGGTTTGTAGCTTGTGACCTATTGTATCCTCCAATCGTTGTTTACAGTCCAACACCAACATAACTTCATTCCGCTTCATTCTGTTTTTAGTGCTTAGAAATGTCGATCCCTAATTACGAGCTACATGGAGATAATGGAGTCTCTTAATATTTATTCAGCGCAACTAAATGGCCCACTGTTTCGATACTGGGAATAACGCGTTCATGTTACAGATGAAGAAAACTAGACATAGGCAAGCAGAAAATAAATACTACTTTCTCTTGAAAATAGGTATTATGAACATATAGCTTTCTCTTCTATATAAGTATTGCCAACTTGTAAAATTCTACCTCCCTAGAGACTTTTGAACAGTCACAAAAACACCAAGCTCGGATTGTCAGGATGTTTGCTTTACCAGAATAAAGAGCCTGTACATACACACTGCGTTGAATGCAATGGAATGCTTCCAAAACTCGACAGTGCTACTGATGAATCCGTTTCGGTTCTGATCTCTGTGACAATTCGTGTTTCTAATATTAAGGAAAAACTGAATAACCAACATTTTATAAATACGTATGAGGCTATTGCACCCTCAAAGAGCAAACTACTTCCATGGTCTATTCCGGAAGACACAGTCCACTTCCGAAAACAGCACAATCAGTAAATATTTTATTCAATAGAATTGGAAAAATTAAATAGTCACTTTAATACTTTAACAAAAATATTCAAAAAAAAAAAAAAATATTTCTCTGAGTCATCTCGGACCAGAATTCAAGCTTTTATTTATTTCTTTTTGGTTTTTTTATTCACTAGAAACTTCTGAACGATTTTATATTATAAAAATGCCTTGATCGTTTAGAAACTAACTACTCCAACTTATTAAAAAAGCTCTCGGATTTAAACAAACAAAACTACACCAAAATTCAGTTACCTCTGAATTCCATATTGATATTCATTTTTCTGTAAAACACCGCCTTTGACCGTAATGGTCTTTGAAATCAAGTTCCACTTCGACACGTGCACAATCTCGACTGGCGTACTAGAAGGCGAGCGAAGGGTGACTAAACGACGCCCTCCAATGAGTAACGTTTTACATAAAAACGTATATCGCCATTGAATTTTGGGACAAGTAATTGGTTTATGACTGAATTTTGGTGCGCTTTTTTTCCCAAGCCGAAGGATTTTTTCTCATTAGATAAGGCAACATGGATGAAGAGTTTAAATTTGTAGATGCAAAGAAAAAGACTGAATTAAAATCAACTATGTTATAGTGCTCCGTTTTTCTCAATGAATGGCAACATTTAAAATTTTGCTTCATACTACTTGTTCATAAAGCATGAGGTTATAAAGTGTGGAACGAACGGGTAGCATATTGGTAGTCTTATTTGGCCTTATCATGGAAGCGAGTTTAGAAGACTCATTTGTTTAGTAACCAACCTCGCCACTAGCGGTTTGAGGTTTCTTCCTGAGCTTCACCACTCGCTGTTACCTATAAATCCGGCGCCTCTTGAATGTCTCTCTTTCGCCCGTCATCCTAGGGGTTTTATTGCGCTTAATTAATGTCTTCTCTCTCACCTCCTCCAAGCAGGGAGTCTTCTCCAGTCTAAAAGGGCTTCCCTACTACTTTCCCAGACGCCGCCTTCGTTTTGCTATGTCATGCAATTCAAACTTATCTACTTTCCTCTATCCATTTGCTTTCCCTACGAAATTAGGCCACCATTCTTCTCGCTTTGAATGCTATTTAAGCCGAGGGTAGCGTTTTTACTTGCTAACATACAACTATACGTCAACTGTGAGGTTGTAGTAGTAAAGGAAATATGGAAGTACATTTCTCTTCGTTTTAAACAGAAATCTAAGGGTTATCTACCATATTGTGGTGTAAAAGTTTATTGCGTAAACGTGAATAGCTGGGCAACTGGAGGAGCAAATTTTTAATTACCCAGCGGCACAGCCCAATTGCCGCACAATGAAAAAGTCTGATAAGAATAGTCGTAAAGTGTACAGTCAAAGTTTTATAGCTCTCTTTATACACAACCACGCCCGACCAAAACCAACGAAATGCAAAGGGCAAATTTATGCTATAACAAATACAATGCCGCTTCTCTCATTGAACGGCACCAAACACAATGCCTGTGCTGATCTTGGAATTTAGCCGATATTAAGTTAAATTTATATTTTAAGCGTTTAAATGTTATTTGTTTATTTATGATAATTTCACATTTCTTACACCAATCAGTCTGTACTCCTATACTATAGTGTATACTGCTATTAAGCTGAAAGTGTTTATGATTTCTGGTGCTTGTTCATAACTTTTCTTATCTAATTCTCCGCAATGCAAATCCTGCCAAAGTGATATACATTTCATTTTATTCCGTTTTTTTATGTGATCCAGTTAAAAATGGATTTTGACATCCATATGTCAAAACAGGCAGCTAATTCTTTAAGCATTATACAAATGGTAGTTGTATTTCTCTTATGGTCCTGTGCACCATTTTCGATCAAATCTGTGGTGATCGAAGGTTACTGAAACATAATCCAACCTTAACCGCGATGAAATTGTAGTTGCGGTTCATCATAGTTCTCGTGCAACGAGTCGCCATCAGTTGATCGGGCGCTAGGTTGCTGAATGTTTACGATTCTATGCTAATTACTCAAAGGAAAGCATCCTTTACAATCTCTTGTCTATATTGCTTTGCTTTTGTTTTGTGTTTGATTACCATATGTAGGTAAACAAAATGGAAAACAAATAAAGGTCTCCAAATTTTACTCAGCATGAGAAACACTTTCTGTTGGAAATAAATATCTCATATAAACTGGAAAATAAAAATACTGATTCATGTTCTTTAAAGAAAAAGAAAGAAACAACGAATGGTTTAGTCATGTATTTCAGCATGACACCAATAGAGTTCTAATTAGCAAACAAATAAATCGCCATTTATTAAAACAGCGTGAGTCGTGAAGTTTAAAACTCTATTCATGGGTAAAACAGGGTTATTGCGGGTGGTAGGAAATTCTAACCTGTCAGTCATTTCACTTACTAGCCACCATACCATACCTTTGATAGCTGGAATCTTTCTTGAAATTTCCTGTTCCCAAAGTTCTCAAAAGGGTCACATTTTCCCTCAATGATTCGGTTTTGAAGCTGGTCCTGATTAAAGTAATCCAGCTCTCGTCCTCAATAGCTTCAAGAAAATCGAAACGGAAGTCAATTTGTGTAAATTGACCGCAATCAACGGAGTTGGTCGGTCCAGCACCCGCGTTTAAAGTTGGCAATAATCAATTACCTCATTTAACTTTGGTCATTGTCGATGCATCGAAAAATCGCATTGAATGAGAATGGTGCACATAGCCGTTAGTGTTTTATTTTTAAGCATAGATCGTATTACCTGAACTCTTGCCAATTTTATATTTACAAATACTTTTGAGTGTTGGGGAAGTTGCAATCTATAAAATTAAAAGAAGTTACCCATTGTATTATTTTGTTGTTGAAAACTACTTTACATCGTAAATGTTAATCCCTTTAAAAGTCATATATTTCGTTTCAGAATATTACATACTTTCAGATTATGATCTCTGTAGTTCTCTTTGCAAGATAAGTCTGATCGCCAATGAAAATAGTGTAACTACTAGAATTTCTTTTATTTGGTGCCTATTATACCTAACTTCACCTCGCTATCCTATTTTGACGGCGTCTACATAAATGTTAAATAATAATGGCGAGAGAAGGCTTACCTGAATATCTTCTTGATTTATTATCGTCTCGTTTGTTATTTTCTTTCATTCCATTATAATTTTTTATTAAAACATGAGTCAGGGGTAACTCTATTCAAATGGTGTGGATAATGTTTATTATACATTATATCCCATTCTTTCTGAAGTGTAATGCTGTCAAAAGTGTTTTCGTTGTAACAAACATTAAATACAATGGTATAATAAAGCGCCTTCTCTTGTAAATGATCTTATCTGCTATGAATACACGACCAGAACATGATTTTGATTTATTGGGATTTTTATAGACGCTCTTTAACATATCAGGTCATCAATTCAGGGGGTGAAACGACGATAAATTTGCTCAGAAGCCTCTTCTTTCGGGCTTGAGGTTCTTTTACGTGCCTAAACCTACGACAAAGGAAACACGACTTTACTTCCCTTCCGAAGGAATCCACATTAAGATTTTTAAATCCGAAGAAATCTAGTGATCCTGTTCACGATTTTACAGAACCCGCGATCTTACAAAAATAATTGGCCTAGTCTGAAACTATGTTAGTCTTCTGCTAATAATGTTTCACTTAGAGTGTTTTATCGACTTGCTTACAGTTTGTACGCTGAATTCAATAAGTTAATCTCCGCTGTAATTGTTCGATTCGCTTCGAATATCCTTTTTAAAAATCGGGACGAATGTTGCTTATTTTCACTTTCATGGTATTTTATATTTACCAACAAATATTAACTACACAAGGAAGCCTAAGTTTAACTTTGGTGGTACAAACTTTTGATAATTCCTTGTTAAGTCCATCGCTGCCAGGTGATTTGTTACATTGAATTTATTGTAGGATGCAGTCAATTTCTTCCTTGTCATCTATAATATAGCTTTATTTTCCCTTGGTATAGTACATTTGCTTCTTTGCCTTTTGGCTCATGACGTTTTAAAAACGTTTGTAATTCTTCCGTTTTGACATTTATAAATTTAATAGCTGTTTGTATTCCGTGTATTATATTCTATATTGCTTTTAAAGGGTAATAGAGAAATCGCTCGGCAGCCATTGTGCAGCCGAGATTTCACTAGGAAAGCTAATTCGGGTGGCAGTATACCGACAGCATACCGAGCATACAGTAATTGTGTTCACTTAACCACCAAGGCAAGCACACACTAAAAGGTCCAAATCTCAGCAATGGCGGTCATTACCTAAAAACCCGGTTTTGAAGGATGGAAAGAATATCAGAAATGTAGGAGTACCAACTTTCTCCTGTGTGGTGTAGATCAACCAAATGCGGAGGAAGTTGTCGATGCCCTATTACATACCTATATATTCTAATTATCTATATGCGATTTCAGGCTCCCCCTTTCATTGAAGCGTATCTTTATTTGTATTTGCATCTATCCCTAATAACTCATCAGTTTAACTTTCCTGCACATCTTAACGTATTTGTGGTTGCACTTCACACATTGCATTCGTTTTTATGACTTAAAATTAGTTTCTATCGCTTCAAATTTATTTCACGTACAATACTCTTTTATTCTTCCTTTCTCATAATTATGGGCATGTAATCTGAATATCCTGCAAGCTATTCACACGCTATTCACCGATATGGGTGCCCAAGGGTGCTAAAGCACGGGTTCGTGAATGGGAAGTCTACGGTTTAAATTCCGTCAGGACATAAATTCACCCTGATGAGTGGGTTTTTTTTTTTTTTTTTTTTGGTCCCTCATCAGTTCTCAACAATGTCATATTCCGGGGAGGCACCTTAAACATAAACCTGGAATGCTTACTTTCCAAATTCCTCTCTGAGTTTGTCATTTCAACTAATGTATTATCAATGTTCATAGCCTGTAATGACAAGTGACGTTAAACATTAGTAATCCAAAAGTGTCTATAACTTATTTGCACTTCTTAAAGCCTTACTTTCTTTTTCTCAGTTCCCAAGCTCCGCTACACATAATAATACATTTTTTAAACTGTTAATATGTTTTGTAACATGCCTGGACCACACTAATGATGTACACACACACGTACACATGCACACACGCATATATAGGGCAAATTGAATCTATTTGCATGTCTGTATATGTATATTCATTTTGAAGCTGCATTAACTATATGTATGTAAACTATATTCACAATTGTTTCTGTATATTATTTTTTTTTTGTCATTTATCTTGTTCATCCAAAAATAACTTTTTTCTGATGTGTCAAATGAAGAATTGTTCCAACAAAATGTTTAACATCGTAAGTTATTTTGGATGAGCAAGATAAAAAGTACGGGCTGTATATATGGAAATTTGTATATTTTGACATCACTGTGTACATGTATACACGTATGTGTATGACCTTGACATGTTAATGTATCCACCGGTAAACATACAGAACGCAATCTAATCTAATCTAATCTAATCTACAATTACAGTGTTGACTTCTGAGTTAATAAAGGTGCATTATGCAAAACTAATGGTTACATTCTTAAACGTTTGAACGTTCTTTAGACTTCTGGTAAAAAAGTTACTAATTTTGAATTTCAAAACGGGTCGGTCGCCGAAATATTTTACTTAAATTGATATTTCAGTTAAGACATTACCTGAAGTTTAAATAGTCTGGAAATATATTCCATTTTTCAGACATATTGTAAGTGTCCATGAATTCTTCTTATAGCACCAAGAATTGGGTGGAACAAACAATAGAGGCACAACCAAGATACATTATATCTGCTAAAGTGCAGTATTATTTTAAGCTCAATTTCCCTATAAGGCTAGTTCCATTTATTCAGGTGCATTTTATTTATCACCCTATTGACTACAGTGAGATGTAGCATTCAGCATCTTTACTAGGTCCCGCGACTTGAACCTCGCTCACTTCGGAACAAAGTTCTGTTACAGGACCTACTCCCCGAGAGGAATCTGCACTTGTCCCGATATTCACCTGCAGTACAGTTAATACGTCAGTAATTAGAGAATCCTTCCTTTTCTACACAAGCATGACATCTGGTTAACGCAATCAATATCTGTTGCCGATATTCTCGAACTTGTGCGAGATGAATTCTCTCTTGCACCTCGCCGATTAGTGAGGACAAGTTGTGTGCGGTTAAAGTTCCAAGTTAAGCCTGAAGACCAGTCGACCACATATTCTCGAAAACACCTCTCATGTCACTCATAGAAAAGTTGGCGGTATGTATAATGTACTGCTTAATGTCTAATTAATATGCACTAGCGGTAATTAGACTGTTAGAACATAACATACGTTGCAATTACCAAGCAACCGGCTGGTCGGAGTAATTGTATACTGAGAGCAGCTATAAATGCCAGTATCAGTGTAGTCCCTCACTGCGGTAAATACTCCTATTTTGTACACCCTTTCCTATTATTTTTTCAATCATTGGGGAATTGAAAAAATTATTCTAATTAAAGTATAGAAAACTTCATAAAGTGAGTACTCTTGCAGCTATCTGCTTTTACTTCCAATATTCCGATCATTTGTCGATACAATTGTAATAAATTGCCCAGGCATGTTTATTTTAATATCTTAATAGCTATAATTATGGGTAATAGTTTATATTTATCAACTAGTTCTTCATATTTAATTGCCCAATAATCACTTAAAACGCCATTATCTTATTTTAAGGTATTAAGTGTACCCTAATAAAATTTTAACGTAATTGTCATGAAGACAAGTATATAAGTTTACGAAATCTAGGAAATTCACTTGTAAGCAGCATCCATTTATCTGTTTCAATTTTTTGAGAAAAAAATCATTGCTCGAATGAAAAAAAATCTTATTTAAAAAAATAATTTCACAATAATTAGCACTAATATTTTAGTAATGGTGCACAATTACTCTTGGGCACTTTTATTTTGACTTACCTTACTCAATAAGAAGTGAGAGTATATTTCTTAACTTGGTGAATATATTGAGTTTGTTTCCTGGAATTACTGCAATATAAATATAAATGTTTCACAAGATGTTCGGTGTAATGTTTCACAGCATGCAATAGCGAATTTTGAAGACTAAATTAAACATCTTTAAAACTAACACAATGCTTACAAATTTCAAATAGGTGAACAATACAGGCAATATTAAAATTTGGAACACTGTAGCATAGGAAAGCTTTCAAATATTGTGTATATAAAAATATATCCTACTCTGAAAATGCTCAAAATATTAAAAAGGAAAAAATGGTAAAGATGACACACTTATTCATTTGTCATCCAGCAGGATCATGATTTAGAAGATTAATAAACTTAACTATGAATAAAACCCTTTCATAATCGTGCACGACTAAGCTGTGCAAACAAATGTTGGCAATACTGCCAATATTATGGCACATCTTTCACGTCCGAGAAGCACGCATACCCAAGTTCGCTGGTTCGAACCCGGCCGGGATCGATGGATTTTTTTTCGGGCGTAAAAATCCTAAGTATGGCGTCCTTCGGAAGGGAAGTAAGACCGTGGGTCTCCTGTCGTTCATTTACAACAGGATAAAGAACCTCAAGCCTGAAAGAAGAGGCCTCTGAGCAAAATTTGTGGGCCGTTTCACGCCCGGAATTGAATGGGACACTGATGACCTGAGATGTTAAAGAGCGTCCTTAAATAAAACAAATCAAATCAACCGAGAACACGCAAAATGCCAAACGTACAACCTTTTCATTCTGAAAACCTCCGTACTTTACCTGCCTTCAAAAACTAAAATATCCAAAACGTTTTCTGTTGATAGCTCAGCATAAATATAAAAAATAAGCCATAACTCGCACCCAATATGTTATTAGTTCTATGTCTAATACATTTGAAACAAACTAGATGTCTGGAAGTATATTTACGCTCTATACTAATTGTAAAGCAACAAGCAAATGAGCCACAACAACTAAACACTATACATACTTCTATTTCTGCATATGCTGTGGCACAAAATTCGCAAGGGCTAATTCTCCCAGTGGTCTAAGCAAAGCCTTGCATTGACTTTAATATCATATGAATGAAATTACATTTGTCCCATTAATATATAGTTGAATTTCAAGGTGGTGTGCACACGGTAGAATTTACTGTATGAATGAGCAAGCCTGAAGGAAACTTAATTGAAACAGCAACCTTTAGTTCAAACATTTGTGTAGAGTTTGTACTCCCTTGCAAGCAACGCAGTTATGTTCACGTCAGAGAATGAGACAAAATTAGTCTGTAAAATGCAAGTGTAGAATGAATGACACACACACACTACGAATTAGCTCTGCTTTAAAATCCGTAGGATTCCAAAAGTCGTGTCCCATAATCAGAGTACGATTGTTACCGGTTACTTAGAGGCTGGGCTTACCAAATGCATTTGAGTAGTAGACAATGCAGGAGAATAATATGACTGGTCTCTGCACCGAAGTGTTCAGTAAGCTTCAGTTGACATATTCGTTTTAAAAATTAATTATTACATTTTATTGTTCCAGTTCTACCAATATGTTTCAATATTCTACACAAGAGTGCAATAGGCGCTATTCAGATATTTAAACAACTGTAAACAAATGTAGTTTATTGCCTACGTTTGTTGTTATTTATTTTAAAGGTACATTATTTTAATTTTCTCTTCAGAGTTTATCTATGTCCTTCATTATTACAAGTTTACCGACGGGTCATCGACATGTTCATCCGCATTTGGGTGATGTGTACCGCACAGGGGAAATCTGATACTCCTACAATTCTGGCATTCCTTCCATTGAAATCGGTTTTTAGCATGTAATTCGCTCAACGTTGCTAATGTTTGTACTTTGGAGAGTTGTGTCTGCCTTGGTGGTTAAATGTACACAATAACTATAAGCTCGGCGCGCGGCGAGTGCTAACATCCGAATTACTTCCCTAGTGAAAGTTCGACTGCAGAACGAGTACGGAGCGATTTCTCGATTGCTCGTTAGTTTTAAATCATGTAGCGATACAATTGTTATGTCTCATATTAACTGAAGCCTCGCGCTTTCTCTGTGCACCTTGCTGACATAGTGAATTTGCCTAATCGGGTGATGAATCGACCATTCACTCTTGGTCGTTCGTAGAGTAAATCTCTTTCTTTTGACTTGGTTATGCACACGCTATGGGGCATTTTTGAGATGAAGTAAATATTTATCCTTTCCTCCAGAAGGTCCCGTTATCTTTACGCTGCTTTTGAAGTTTCTAGTAGTTTGGTTAATTCACACCATTTATTTTAGGACCACACAACATCACTTTTATGCCAGATTTTGCGGGGTTTTAACGTTTTAGCTGGTTCCTGTTTGATGATTTAATTATTTTCTATTTCAAAACTATTTAATTTCATATTTACATTTGTTCATGTGGTCTGATTATCTACTTTGATGATTAAAGATATATTTTCGTATTATAAGACCCATTCTTTTGCTCACCAATGTAATTTTATTATTTCATTTTTCTGCAATGCAATTTATTGTGTATTGATTATGTGGACGTCTAGGTTCCTTTTTCCTTGGTTATGTGTTTAGTGCGGTTAGTTAAAATGTGATACTATAATTGTTTTCATAATTTCAGATGTTAACAAATGTATTACCCCAACACTAGTCTTAAAAGCTTCTTCCGCATTCCGCTCGCATAGTAAGTGCCCCTATTTCCGTTATCCTTCTCGGTGATTATGAGAGAGCGTCTTAATGACAAAGGTCAAACTTAGTACAGTCAATAGAACTATTAGAAAGAACTAATAATACTTAGAGTTCATTTAAAAATAAGACAGCTTTAGCTCATCTCCAAGATAAAAACTAGCGAAGGAAGTAGATATAGTGCCAATCTGTCATCGATATTTTAAATAAAGCTCATTTTAGTTCGTATATATCACATCCACTTCAACATATTTGTTTCGTACATTTGTTTATATTGTACCATAAATCATTTTTAACTTTCTCAACTTCGTTATCCTCTTCCTGAAGGAGAAATTATAACGCAAAAAGCTAAAACTCTAAATTGAGTTCTTCTCCTTCTCCAGTCCTCTCTGCTTCCGTGATTTCTCTCATCCATATTGGCAATTTTCCTCTCCTCCTCCTCTTCCTCCTCCTCCTCTTCCTCCTCCTCCTTTTCCTCCTTCTCCTCTTCCTCGGCAATCTATTATCATCTGTCCTTTGAACTTGGCCTTAACCAACTTAAATGTACACTGCTAATATGATCAGGGTAGAAATTCGAGTTTTGTGTCTCCTTATTTCTTCATTTCTCACTCCACGCAATTTTCAAAATCCCGCATGTTCAGTCACATAAATTTAAAAACTGTACAGAGTAAACATCATCGCCACTGGACCATTTGAACAGCATATACAAAACTGAAAAATCCCAATTTTCGTTGTATTCCTTATACTCAAAGAGAAAGTCATTAAAATGTTTTATATATATATATATATATATATATATATATCTAATTAGGTATTTAATTTTGAGGTCCCTAAGAATAGCTCACTCAGATGGGAGAAGCTGACAGTTTTGGCCGGGCAGCGATATGACATTCCAAAGAATTTAATTGCAGAAATATAATACACAGTTATTCTAAATGGGACAATTGTGGCATATTATTATATTACAACTATTTACTATAAAATAGTACGAGATATAGCAAAACTATCATTTACATCGACACTAGTTGCGCATGCGCTCTTGATCAAAAACCAACGAAACCATAGATACATCTGCTGGATATAGCCAGCATGCGATTGTCAAATTCAACATTTGTAAACCTTTGTAAGACCAGCAAACTCAGAAATGTTGCTACCTGTTAAAAATCCTGATTACTGCAATAAACCATTTTCAATAAATAGGCAAATTTGTTTCATTTATTTAAAAAATAAACATGTATATAGCTCAATATACTCTGCCATTATACTCTGTTGTCTCATAAAAAATGTCATTTTTTTAAGTTAGGTGTTCTGTAGGAGTTACATGTTTTTCTTTCGTTTGGTTGTTATTTACAGGTTGCCATATTATTGTGTATACTGTGGGCATGTATCGGTCGTCAGTTGTTATCACACAATTATAAAATGGTGCTGTTGTTGATTTGTTTTATTTATGGCCGCTCTTTAATATCTCAGGTCATCAGCGTCCCATTCAATTCAGGGAGTGAAACCGCCGACAAATTTTGCTCAGAGGCCTCTTCTTTCAGATTTGAGGTTCTTTTTCGTGCCGTGCCGCAAATGTACGACACGGGACCCACGGCTTTACTTCCCTTCCGAAGGAAGCCATAATTAGGGTTTTTACGCTCGAAAAAATCCCACGAGTTTGAATCCGCGACTTTGACTTTGGAAGGCAAGTATGGTTACTACTACACCACCAGGACCGACATCTAAAATGGAGGTAACAAAGTTTGAGTTGAAAGTACTTCATAAGCAATACTGGAAACAAGAGGAAACTGGAAGAACATGTCAAGTGGAGGGAGAAAGTGTCGAAAGCGAGCATGAGGCCTAACCATGGTACCAGCATTTCAATAATACAGAAAAAAACACCTAAAGATGTACCACGTCCTGGAAGACTAAGATATGGCATAATGAGAATTAGAAGAAAATTTACAAAATAGTAATCATATTACTACAAAAGGACAGACTGAATCAAATGATACCATACATTGCCACATTAAAACACTAACGACATTAATGACATTAACACATTAAAAAGTATACAGAAGCTGTAGATCTGTACTTCATAAATTGACATCTAAACAATCACAACGCAGAATGGATATCTGGCATCAGCTTGTCCCAAAACACATAGATGATGTATTTATCAGGAGAATTGCCACTTGTGAAGAAAAATGAATACATTACCGCAATCCTTATACCTAGAGACTGTGGTTCGATCCCCTTCAGCCTATCAAAGTCATCTCTAAACAAAATCGGTTCTGCTCCAAAGAAAAGTGCTGTGTTGCAGTCATTGAAAATCTTTATTCTAAACAACTGGGACGAGCTCATGAAGTTTTGAGAGAGAGAGAGAGAGAGAGACCTAGCATTAGTTAATCGAAATAAGAGATCTTGCAGCGATCAATGTCAGACCACAAACGCCTCGAATAATCATAGAAAAATCCAGGAACTGCAAGGGATTTAACTTCTATCATATCCAGTATATAGCCCTGATCTTGCGCCTTCTCGTTAACATTATTTCGAAAACATTTTAAGTATGGAAGTGGGTATCTCCTATCCCATCATAATCCAGAAACTGTCATCTTCATGGAATAAGAAATCTCGCTGAAAGGTTTAAGACCATAGAATCTAATTGATTACATTGAAAAAATTCGTTTAATTTTTTGTCAAAATACATTTCAAATACATGCTACAACCACGAGACAGTATCTATATTTAATAGCTTGCTTTTATTGAAGTACCGACATAAAATTGTCCCATAAAATATTAACTGAAATCTATTATATGGTTTCTATAAATTCACAAATAAAATAAATTATGAAGAATATATACTTATCTATTCTTTGTGACTTGTCTTGGAGAATAATGATTAAAAGCGTAAATGTATTTTAAACATACACATTTATGTATCAAAACCACAGTAGGTACAAACCTACTAGTCATTTGTGTTTAATGCACATTAAAGCATTACCGTAAATAACACATTATCCGTTGTCGCATTAGCATTTTGAAGCAGTGGGAAAAAAAAAAAAAAAAAAAAAAAAAAAAAAAAAAAAAAAAAAAAACACTCATCCCTTAGGTATCCAGTATAAGTCATAAACTTGGGGGTTTATATGCAATAATTGTGCATTATAATGAACAGCTTGCTCTCGCACATCTGCAAAAGGAACTTCTTCTTTACTGCTGACGCCATCCAACTTTCATCCATTTCATATTTTATCTAGGCTGTCTCATATACATTTCCTTTTCTGCATATTATTCCTTTCATTCTGTTGTATTTTTTAAAAAGTCTTCTTCCATATATTTTAACTTTGGAGTAGGCAACCCTCAACTTTTCTTTTTGTTCATATTCCAATAATTTCGCCCTCCACTGAATATCTTGCTCACCCATGCAGAAATGAGCAGAAAGCAGTGCAATCTAAACTGCACATCTGATTGGACAGACTTTTCAGCAAAATATATATGATATTACTACTTGGTAGCCTCTATTGTAGTTTTTATTAAATACTATATATGCTATATTGTCTGTCTATTAGATCTAAACTCTCGTAATACAGATGAAATAATAGGAAATATAACACGGCATTAAACGGCGAAAGGCATAATTTTATCGAACTAGAAATTGATATTAACAGTATATGCATGTTACAAAAATGTAATGGTTCAACATTTGTGTATCGTATAGCACTACTATTTGGGGAAAATGAATTTTCCTTCCCGAATAAGGTTATTATACACTAATAGAGTAAAAATGAAATCCAACATATGTGGAATATTTTATTACTTTTTTAATAGTAACGGACTTTTTATTGTACCAATTTTAAAACACATTCATGTAAGTACAACTGTACTTACGGCCGTACATGCTAATATCGTCCTTGTAACAATCAAAATGGCCATACATACATATATACAGATCTACATGCATACACACACATATATACAAACACTTCGATATGCTTACATAACACGTTTTCTACGAGTAATTTTATATACAAATACATAAACATGAATAAACCCTTATTCTTGAGCCCCCCTTCCCTTTACTCACACCCCCTCCCCCCTTCACTATAGCCATTAACATTCTTTGTCGGTCTTCCCTAGAAATATTCCCAAATTGTGTGACTATCTCTCATGCATCAAAACTTCTCGACAAATGTTCAAATTTCTATTGGAATTCAGAAATTGCGGTGATAAATGCTCATTTCTTAAAATTCCCATTTCCTTGCATTCTACCATAATATGCCTCCAGGTATCGCTTTCTCCGCACAATGGGCACATTTCCCCGAGAGCATTAGCTGTTTTGTTTCCTTTCAAAGTCCCTAATCTATACCATGCGAGACCACTTCTTTCTTCTCTACCACTAAGTAAACTAAAGTAAGACCCTGGGGCTGTGACACGCTATACCAGCGTTGTACAACTTTTGAATCAGTTCTGCAGTCTATTTTCGTCATTTCCGGCAGAGCGCATGTCGCAATCCTCTCCACCTTTTCGGCTAACCTTCGTCCCTAGAGAAAATTTGGACTATCAGAAACCGGTAATAATTAACTGGAGCAAGTTCTGGAGAACACAGAGGATTATAATTTGTAAGGAATGCGCTCGACTGGAAGTGACTGGTATGCTGGGTAGCTATCGTAATGGACAAACCTTGTCGCAAATTAGGCCTTTTTAGTCGCACTGAGTCACAAATACGCTTAATATCACAAAAATATATCACTTTATTAACAAGAATGAATTCCAAATGTACCTGACTGTGGCACTCACCTTCTCAAGGTAAAGAAAATTTTCCGGGGAATATATATATATATATATATATCCAGAGAGTTAAGACCTGATCGGAGTATGTTATGTTAGTCATAATCGATCAACTACTACTCCTGCACATCCGCATTTTGTCATCCCCCTGGGAAATGTGCTCCACGAAGGCAAGTGTTGGCTATGGCCTTCATTAATTAATATGCCATTATGTTATTTTGAATAAATATTGTATACTCGTATCGTGTGTAAAATTTCAAGAAAAATTAGACTTTTATTTTACCTAATAATACGTAGACATTTTTTACTTTTTCTCCTGATATATGGAAAAATTTCTGTGTTGTATCATTACATTAACTGAAAACATTTTACTTTAACTATGTATGGAACAAAAAAGAAAAAAACATTCTAAATGAGAAAAGTTTGCTCTTCCTAGTGTCAAAGGTACTAACTTAAAAAAATATTAAAGTCTACAGTTATAAACTTGTAATATTGTTATAGACTTAAAACGTTTCTTTGAATATTGCCTAATTACTAATTTATACATTTTATAAAGAAACAAACAAAACCGATAGTTACAACTGATAACTACAAATAGTCTGTCATCTCTGCATAGAATGCATTATATCGTTGACCTTGAAAGGAAGGGAAAGGATTTCTTTAAATATGCCTTTTCCTCAGACAGCTTGGAAGCCAGCAATGTAAACAAAATGCTGCTATTATCTTCGTATTATTGAATACGAAGCCTCAGGTGGTAACGCTTGGTATTCGTATTCGGTAGGTCCCGGATTCAATACCCATTGGGTCTATCATCCTCATCTTGAGGTTTTAGGCAGGATTCCCTGGTCGCTTAGGCGAATGTTGTAATGGATCTTTATTTTCCACAAATTTTCCTCTCTCTGGGGGGTGGGGGTGGGAGCTCTGTCGTCATAATAGTGTTCTATCTAAAAACATGAAACCCCATCTATTTGCGCGCAGTCACAGCTCGTGGATCTTGGCCGCCAGGCGTCTCTCTCCCTCACCACATCCCTTCCTTCCGTAAATATCCCCATTGGGAACGTAGGACCAAACGGCCAGCAGTGAGTCAAAAGCAATGCAATCCAATTGTAGCTCCTTTTGCAGAAAACACTGAACTCAATTTGTGGTTTAATAATATTGCAAGTTGTTTTGTGTATTTCAGATATTTCCAGCTTTTATGTAAACGGAAACCTATCCTAGCTTACTTAGTTTTCTTCCTGCCAGTGCAAGATATCCACAATAAAAAGGAAGTTCACTCTTACACTTCAAGCTCAAGTCTACATTGTCTTTATTTTTTTTTAAATTTTTTTCTTTCATTTTTTTTAATAATGTGTAACGAAGTCTACATTGTGAAACCCACCTTACTCTTCTCTGTAAGTACAAGAGGTAATTTCATTTAATTTTCAATCTCATACAAGCCGATTGAAATAAGACATGTCCACAAAAACGGTACTATATTATTTCTTGTTTTGTCATTCCAAATTGTCAAACTTCATCAAAGGTCCTAAATCACATGATGCTACTTCGTTTGCTCCCCTCCAGTTGCCCTGCACGTCTAAAATCCATCGTGCAGATTGTCATGAAAATGTGTACAAAGAGTGTAACTGGAAAACTGACATATTGAATTTGTGCAGGGCCATAGGGAATATAAACAATTTACTATTGTACGCTGAGCTTCCCTACAGTCATTTTTAATTTCTGCTTTAGCTCTATCAACCTTCAAATGGTGAAATTTCGGTTTTCTTTTCTGTTCACCCTAAGTCGCTACAGTCCCAGCTGCTTAACCATAGCATACATGACAATTATATCAGGCAGGAGCATGAAAGCTAGCTTTGAACGTTTTTAATTTGAATAAACAGGGTAATAAAAAAGTAAGGTTTTCCTTTGGTTTTCGAATACTTTGTTAATTGTGTGATACACTTGCTTTATAAAAGCTGGACTTAGGAATTCCTTCTTTAATCTCTTCGTACTGCAAACTTGATGTGGTCAATATTGTGCTTCGTCTTCAGAAGTGTAATTCCGCATTTTTTCTCTTTCCAATGTAAACAAGAGTAAATTTATTTTTCAACTCCACCAGACTTGAACTCTTATTTGATGCCAAATAAAATATTTCCCGGGATGTTAACCTGCAGACCTGAACCAGTCCATCATCAATGATAACTGTATAACCTGTTTTACGTCGCTTGTTGTTTCATTGACATTTGTCATAATGAATAATTTGGCCGCTTACCTTGGTTAACTGATTAATTCATGAAACATTTTAAAGTTTAAGTGACCATGATAAAGCCCATAATAATGTTTATAGATTTATAGGTCATATCTTTTTCACATAATTATTCAGACGGTATTTATTTTTATTCATACATTCCTATCCTTTGCTGGTATTTCTTTCTTTCCTACGCATTTTATAACAGTTATCAACATTAATAAGTAATGTAATATACATATACCATGAATTTGCACTTAACACAATATCTCCAGACAAAAGTACAACCAAAACACTATCAACACGCGATTTCATCAAATAACTACTTACTGCTTGGGCACTTTATTTTTATACACATACACTGAAGCTCTAGGCATATAGTACTTGTCCTCCTATAACACACCAACGACTACTATGAAACCTGTCTCGACTTTTAATATGTATGTTAAAGTGCTAGATACATACTCGGTGCTATCAAAAGACTAGGGCTATATACAATAAATTACATACCTCATTTAAAATTTGCCATCTCCTCTAAATTAGTTCCTTTTGCAGCAATACACCACTCCAGTGTAAAATCTCTCTGGAAGTGCTGTTCTCAAAACGTGTCAAGTTTCTTCAAACGTGACGAGCCAAAACCGCAAATCTTCAGTTTCTGCTTCATCTTTTAGAAGAGGAAGAGTGTACAGGGCAATCCTGAATAGTAGTTTGGATGAGGGTATGTGACCATGTTGTTGCAGCAGAGAAACTTATTTGTCAGTAATGCTCTATGAGCGGACACATTAGCATGTTGGAGATTCATCTCGTGCACAATTCACGTCTTGTGCCTAATATCCTCCCTCAGACGCTTCGAAACATTGGCGTAGCCCTCGGAGACGAATTCTTGTTGCAATACCTTGCAAAAGTCGAAGAACACGATGGGCATACTCTTGACTGCGCTTCTTATCTTTATTTTACTTCTTTAATCGGTCTTGGAGATGTTGGGATTTTTCGCTGGGAAGACTCCTTGGGACAAGAAAGTTGGGTCATCCACAGTACAAAGCACAGCATAAGTTCCAACATTCTGTTCTAGCTTGCAATCAATAATGAAATCGGAAATCTGCCTATGCACATGATTACAAAAAGTTGTGTAGCACACCATTCGATGCTCATAGAACTAGGCTAATGACATAATAATTAATGAAGGCCATAATTAATGATACACACACTAACCGGTGCTTTTCTCCGTTTTCCAGTTATAAACCAAGTCTTGCAACTTTCTGACTCGTACATTATTCCTTGAAAACTTAGCTTCACAAAAATGATAGTTACATTGTCTTTGCCTGAAATGTTCAAATATTCATTATTTATTTGAAAGCGGGTATTTGCGGAAGCGAAGTAAATGGACGGAATAAATGTGGGTGGCAATATTGGAAAATAACTCGCAAACAGGATTATTAAGACTTCTTATCTGTAGTTCGATATTCTATATGTATTTATACTCTATAATCCCATATTTATATTTACTGTTTTCACAATTTAACAGAATATTTCCTAGTAGCGTTTAAAATTAAATAACTAGCTGTAAATAATTTTAAAAACACAACAAATGTAGGTATGCAATATATATATACCCACTATGGCATTATTTATATATCTAAGTCAAGTGTTAAATTACTTATTTCACAAAAAATGATCAAAAGTATCGCAGTTTTAAAGTGGAAATATGCTTACGTCATAAACAGTGTTTTCATCAACAAATATTTTTATTTTAAAGAAATGGAGGTCCTCCACAGCTGTCTTCGTAATTGGTACTGAAAGTAAGAGTCTTAAGCATCAAAGAGCAGCGCCTTTGAAAGTGCAGGATTATTGCACTGAAGCTCTCAGAGTACGGGTCTTTTATGAATAGTTAGGACCCAGTCCACCTGGCTGTTCCTCCATTCATGTTCTAATGTATGTAAATCCTTGACATTCAGTAGCGTCTCTGGGAGTTAGAGCACGGTAACCAAGGCGTGTTTGAATCGCTTCCTTTAGTTTTGTAAATCTTCACAAACTTTTAACTGCCATTTTTCAACGAAAATGTAATAATATAAACGGAACGATGTCCAAAATGTTGAACAGAAAATGACAGAATTCACAATCCTGATCATATGTTACATGATTTGTTTCCTCTCACTCTGTAATTGAAAGGAACAGAAGCAACCAATATGCATGCTACCGCAGCAAGGTATTAATAATCTCGACAGTGCTGAGTTGCTCATGCATCGGACCACAGTCATTATTAGGCTGGTCAGAAAGCTGTTTCCTACAAACGAAATGTTGGCATCAATATACAGGAGTCTTAGACAATCTATTTACGACAGATAACTCAGATCAAAATGTACATGCTAGGGCTTCCAAAGGGTGAGCACCCTTATGACTTTTATCTTTACTTGCACCTTAAAGCATCCTGGTTCATGCAAACGCCTATCAATATATTGAATTGTAGTAGGGTTTGGGTGACTTGTATGAGGGAATCTTTCTCTGTAGATCTCATCAGCTCTTACAGTATAACCTCCTGCTTCCCTGAATGTCGGTTAGTTCAGAGAAACTGTAACTAATATCCGTTTCTTAATGGAGTTATTTTGTGTTACATTCTTTGATAACAAATCAAGTCACTGTTGCATACCTCGCAACATTAGGGGAAAAAATGAATCATTAAAAATAAATAAACAAATGTTAAGTCTTCTTTATTATATCTACCCCTATACAAGGGAAATTGCTAGTGGAAATACTTTTAAACTAGTCCGTTAAAAAAACACGACTTTTCATTTAAAGCACTATTATTTGATACATTAAATAACTTGATATGTGCGTAATACAAGCTCTATTTAGTTTGCGAGTTGTAATATATATTAGTATTTTCACCTGTAACCTCTTTTTTGCCTTCTTGATGGAGCAATGCTAAATCCTAAAACAGCGGAAAGTAGCACTGCAGACAACTATACTTTTAATCGGATAACGACTCCCTATGTTTCGTGGTCTTAAGTCTTGAAATAATAGCTGTGTAAGTCTGTGCAAACCTCCCAACTTCTGTAGCCTTCCTTTGCCTTCTCTCACACCTCCGCCAAAATTAATACCAGCAATTAACTTGTTTTCCCTTACAGGCAGTTTAACAAGCTGTAATTTCATTTTAATGGTTGTGACACCAAAGCTTTAAATCCTCAACCCTCTCAGTGTTAATGACTTTTTCAGAATGGTCTGTAACTCTTCATCAGGCCTTAATTATCACTTGTTAAGCAGCGAGCTTCTTTCTGTTCTTTATTAAAAGTTTAAAAGGTTGTTCTCTTAATTGCTTTAAATTCTGTAAACAGCTTAAATGCAAGTACACATATAATATTGCTTATGTGTTAATAAAATATAGCACATCTATGATTATTTAACATTGTGCATTAAAATTACAATGTAATAAAATGTACAGTTATATTTAAAAATTATAAAATTGTGACCATTATAACATTGTATTTTGAAAACTGTAAATTAATGCAAGTGTTAGTGTAAATAACATTTAGACACTAGGTGTGTGAGGCGTGATTAACCAAAACCCGCCCATGTCAGTTTATTAATATAGACCAACACAACGAGTTACAGTCAATTCTGATAATGTAGTGGTAACCATACTTGCCTCCTAAACCCAAGATCGCGGATTCGATCTTGGCTATCATAGATGAGTTTTCTCGGGCGTAAAAATCCTAAGTTGTCTTCCTTCTGAAGTAAAATACAGCCGTGGGTCCCGCGTCGTAGATTTACGGCATGTAAAAGAACCTCAAGCATGAAAGAAGAGGCCTCTGAGCAAAATTTATCGGGCGTTTCACGCCCTGATTTAATGGGACGCTGATGACCTGAGAAGAGCGTCCGTAAATAAACCAAATCAACAACAATTAATTACAAATTAAACACTAAGAGAAACAGAAAAGTTTAAGGAATAAGTATGAAGCATTGACTTAAAAGTCCAACCTGGGTATTCAGACAGGCATCTCACTGCTTGAGTTGGACATCGTCCGTAAAGAAGAATCGCAGCCTTGACTTCATCATATTTGTGAAAGCATTTGCCATTTGAAAATTTTTAAGAGATCCGAACAAATGCAAGGTGACGGGTCAAGGCTATAGAGCCACACATACAGGAAGAAGTCGTCAGCATCATCCTCGTGTTGCAGACAAATCCGTGTGTTTTTCCTTATATTTCTAGGTCAGCATTTGCGGAACCCATAGCGAGCAGACTTTTCGCCTTATCAATTTCTTCTTCACAGGGCATGGAAGGCCGAACATCCTATCTGAAACAAGCGTGCCCAGTTCTTTTTGTCTTGGATACGGATTTCTGGGCATACACAGCATTCATGCGGTGATGCTGTCATAATGTCAGCCCTCCTCTGTCAAAAATTGAACCACAACTTGATCTACTTTTCAGGGATTCGAAATTGACGGGATGTTTGTTCAGCTCCCGCACATCCTAACTACTCAAACCAACTGTACCCCCTATCGGGGTATGATGATCTATATAGTTGCTTCCTCCCCCTCGCTGCCCCTGCTTATCCACAAGCGCAGTTGAGCAATAAGCGGAGTTTGGTCGTGTTTCGACTAATCCGCCTCATATTATACAAATGTCTAATATTTCAGTCATGAAGGAGACGTGAACTTAGATTAACTGCAAACACAGGTTGAAACTAACTCGGTGCATTCCGTTTACGAACTTTGAAGGCTATCACCATAGGAATAAAGAAACTAACACTCACAATCCAATCAATATTGAAAATTAGTAGTAGGACACGGATATGTATCTGTAGCAGTCCTAAAATTGCGCTATTGGGGGATATTTGAAGTGCTGAAGAACAATTTAAATTGCAAGATTTTTAATTGGAAAAGTCAATGATACTTGAAATTCAGCTTAAAACTTTTCTGCAGTACAATTATTCCTTGCGTAGGTTCACAATTAAATGATTTTAAGTGAAAGGTAAAGCAAATAATTATACATAACTTATTTTTCAAATTTGAGTAATTTTTCCCCGACAAATTAAATCTCTAGTGTTATATGTAAGTGTAAACATTTAAAAGAAAGGGGGTTTGAAATATTAGAGAAAATTCTCACTGATAAAATAAATATTTTACGTCCCCAACTTTGCTAAATATTAATCTGCAAGTTCATATGTGGATCATTAAGAGTACTTAATTCTGTTATATCCAAAAATAATTGCGTGATTTGTCGGAACCTGTTACAATCAAAACAATACGAAACAAATCAGTTGGCAATACAACGTCTTGAACAAACGTATCTAACGCACTCATGCAACGTTGATGGCTTTTGTACAAAGCAGTCATTTACATAATCTAGTGCCAGAACTACTTTGAAACACTACAGCGTTCTACGAAACCATCAGAGCCAATTTGCAACACCAAATTAGCATAGATCACACTGCTAGTCTTCAAAATCATTGTCCTTACTCCTTCATCCACTTAAACGTACCACAGAAGAAAATACTCTACTCAGAATTTTCATATCAAGGCGGACCGTAACGTTATGAGTTCGCAGAAAGTGACATATAAACCGATACATTCTAATTGTAATAATTTATATTTTATATTTTATTTTAAAAGGAATATTATAGCTGTCGAAAATTACATTTCGTATTTTACTTCTTGGTTTGTCGTGTATAGAAATATTTGTTCACATTAGATTCTGAAATAAACATAAGCATATTTTAAGATAGACTCTAGCTTAACATTGCTTAGTCTCAAGAACAAAATTCAACATAATAATAATAATAATAATAATAATAATAATAATAATAATAATAATAATAATAATAATAATAATAATAAAAAAACAAAAACTCAGGTTACTATCAGTTAAAACCATTTTTCAGAAAACGTTGTTCTTGCCTTAATTCTATGTTTAAATATTAACATGAACTTTAAACTCACATGCTTTTAGTAGACGATTAAATATAATTTAAATTAATTTCATTCACGCTAGAAAATAAGGGGCACACCGTGTTTAATAGAATTCAGCTATAAGAATATTTTATACTTCATTTGAAACGCTGTAGAAATCAGCAATGATTTCCGATTATTGCAGATTCTCAATGACCTTCGTAAACGTTTTCGTTGTGGACATGTTCTGTGTAAACTTCATTCTTCTTAATCACTGAGAGACCGCCACGGGTGGCCGAGGTCGTTAAGGCACGGACTCGTGAGCGGGAGGTCTGCGGTTCGAATCCCGCCAGGACCGTCCTCCCTGACTGGGGTTTTTTCCAGGTTTTCCTCAGTCTTCATAACTGGCAAATGCCGGGGAGGTACCTATTAGGCCTGGAACGCTTCCTTCCTTAAAAAAAAAAAAAAATATCCTTTCCCAATTTATCATTTCATCTCATGTATCATCAGTGCCCATCGCCTGTGGTGCCTCAGTAGTGAAAACGGGCGTTAAACACTACTCAAAAAAAAAAAAAAAAAAAAAAAAAAAAAATCACTGAGAGCAGCTATTAATATTCAGATTTTGAGAGTTAAATTCCAATTGTTCTACAAAAATAGTGAACATATATTCTTATAGTGCTTATGTATTTTTTCTTAAGAGATTTGTGTAAGATTTCCAAAATATACTGAGTAAGCATAACAAGTATGGATCACTCGCACGGCATTCTATCTCACCGACTAAAGATAGACGAATTGTGGATATTTAGCACGCAATATTAAGTTATTTATTATTCAGAAGGTGACTACTGCATGGGAAACTCTTTAATTGCGAAGTGTGTGATTCAGAATAATATGTATTCTGACATGATCACTTATTAAATTAATGATTTACTACACTATATAAGTGTAGATAGAATGGTTTCGACAGTTCTTTAAATGAACACAGTTTATTCCTTAATAGACAATAAAATCGCTAAATGTTTATCATTTATTTAATAAATTTAGATAAAAATAAACTTTTGGAATAAGAAAAGAGGAGTACAGTGTTCCCATATGAAAACGTTAGATGATATTGTCAACTCTTGGAGATTTCCAAGGCAAGAAAACTTCGTTTTTCTTTAAATAACCAGCGATTGTGTTTCTTGCATTAATGGAAAATATGGTAATATCTATTTAATGTTCTAACGTAATATTTGCTACAAAAATAAGTTCATTAATTTATTGGATCTTAGGGTGAACTCGTGTGATTTTAAAATAACGTTAAGAATAAATTATAATTCATAAACTGATAATCCAATTCTTAGTGCAAATATGTGGGATCCCTGTCATTAATATGGCAACGAATTAGAGGGCATATTAGTGCTACTTTATTCATTATATGAAAATGGAAAAATATTTTTAACTGCAAGGAACATGTATATAACAATAATGAAAGGACATAATTACATAACCACCATATCATATTTTGCAAAAAAATATTTCAAAATAATGCAGCAAAACACGGACATTTTCATGTAATATTTTTCCAGAAATTATTGTCAGTACACACTAAAAGGTAGGATATGTTTCAATTTTCTGAAAAGAAACTGGAACTAATTTTTATGTAGCTTTTTAGTGTCTAGTTTTTCCTCTGGTACTACGTGATAAATTCATTGCCTTAAAAACTTATTTTCTGAGAAAGTGGGGCATTAAAATGCTTCTCCTTTTTCTATATTGTTTTCAAAAATGTTCTACTCAAAGAATTTTAACAAATAATTCACACGATGCAATCTAATTATACAATAACTTCCAAGCATTATTAATATTATGGTAAAAGTTTTAAGGAAATACATGAAGCATATTTTGAAATATTTCAAAAATTAATACCTAATATAAAACAGGGATGTATTATTAGCATCTTATTTCCTTAAAAACTGCCACTCTTTACTGAAGCATTAACACCTCCAAATTTAGGGGCAGGTATTATTAAAGTTATGAAATAAAGCAGGGACATTTACACGCTATTTGTAAACAAATTTAATGCTCTAAAGTCTAGGTCTGGAGTCACATTCTCAAAGAGATTATAGAGTTCCATTATTCTCTTCTGTAAATGACATTTATAAGGGAAAACTAGATGCCGAGGGTGAATGGAACATGCAATATAAGAGTACTATGCAAAGCTTTCCGAAGCGTTATATTCTAATTCTTGTATGCTCGTTTTGTAAAAAATATTTAAATTTTACTGCAGCATTATATACTATAAATTCCACTTAAATTTTCCTTAACAAGTAAACATTTTCTTTGTTCTTTGTTAATATGATAATAAATAAATTAATCAATAAAAGCTTAAATCTGCAGATGTATTAACAATTCAAAAGTATATAAATTTAAAAAGCAAGCTTCACAATAATAAATTAACTTTTTCAAAAATGAAATTAAATATTTAATCCTATAAAATGGCAAAGGTTTTTAAAAAGTATTTCAATCATTCTTTAAATTTGAAACATATTTCTAAAATGCTCTTTGTGCGGGTAATTCCTTCAAAATAAGCCATATTTTATATAGACACAATAGAACTTGTATAAACATCTGGTTTCTTTCTTTTGATCAACGATGGGGTGCAAAATACATGAGAGAATATTCTGTATTTAGAGACAATCTACCATAAAGCGGAATGAAAAGCTAACTAAGGGCCAGTGATAGAGGAAATGAAAACACATATATTTCCTTCCATAGAACGTGAAATTAATATTTTAAACCAGTTCAAAGCTCAGTGCTTTATGTAAGACTACAGGCTTCTCTCTGATCATTTTTTCCTAATAGAGCAACTGTTTTTACCAAAGGGGGTTAAATGCTACAGATGCCCTTTTTACACATAAATGTATACAGAGCTTGTAATATTTATACCCTTCCATAGCTTTCAGTGTTTATCTAGTTAAACCACTTACCATATTTGTAAATGTATTTAAAATTGCATTGTACACAAAGGCGCTTTGAGCATGAACACCATAATTTAATAATGAAACATTAGCACGAACGTGAGCTCAATATTTAATGTTTTCATAATTCGAGAGGATAATCTTCCCATATAATGGCAACTTTTAAAGCATTAAAATAACCAAGATTTTTCATAGTATCTAACAATTTTATTTCCTGTACATATGTTGTAGATACAATATGTGCAGATCTTTTCTTTTAAACATTTATATTGAATACACTTCAGAAATCATTTCAATCGAAGAGCACACTTGTTTTAAAATGCGCGTGTTTCTTCATGCAAATATTATATTATTTTTTATTTTTTAAAATATAGCACCTTTTAAATTCTATACTTACAAAGGAAGCCAAAATTGTCTCTCGTCTAAGCAGCCTGAAAGTGAGTGAGATCCGATGTCAACTCACTTGCCGGCCAGGCATTGACCTTTCGCACATGGGTCTCAGAGGGCAATATTAGTTCAATTGTAAAGAGTGTTGACCCCGTTACGTCGATGATGATGATGATGATGATGGTGATCTATTGATATGAAATCAGCGTATAACGGAGTTTTATTACTGCCTTTGAGAGAAAAATTAAAAATTTTTGCCATGAAACATCTGACAAATTTGTTTAAATGTAATTTATATTATCTATTTTGTCACAACCGGTGCCTATATGCTGTTCTCCAGCTCTTCTTTCAAAATTAATTTTCAAATCTAAATTCAGTCAGTAAAGAATGCAGTTCTTTTTCCAAGCCGATGGCTATGCATATTCATGTCGGTGCAACAAATTCATCTCATTCGTTAATTCAATCATGCCAAATGCCTCTTCCGAACACAAATATATTTAAGGCTAAATGCAAATTAAAACGTTCACATTAATTGATGCAAAATTTCCAAACAAAAATATTTTTAATTACTTCTTACATTAAACTGATAGGATGACCGCACAGGAATAGATTCTTACAGTTTATCCAAACTGTCCGTTGAAAGCTAATGTAGTATTAAGCCTTCATACTTAATTTATTTCGTTTAGATGTTGGTTTGGGATAGCGCTCGCTCTCCTCTAAACCTAAGGTTCGTGGGTTTAAACCCAGTTAAAATTTTCAGGACGTACAATTCTAGAGCGCAAGTACACCGAGGGGATCTAAGATGTTGGTATCGTATTGTTGATTTACGGTACTTTAAAAACTCCATATATGTAAAAAGAGGTCCCTGAACCTAAGAAATAAATACCTTAATTCCTGTCAGATTGTGCTGTGGGCGATGGACATGAAATGTTACGTGTTGATTGAAACCTCCATGACGGGATACACCGTTCCGGGACCGAACGACGGGTGTTAATTAATTAATTATACATAGAGAGAGATTTTCCTTAACATTTAAACTCTCTGTAATAATGTGAGTTACATTAGTTAATGGTCGAGTAGACGAACTGTTCGTCTCCCACCAGGTGGCCCGAGTTCTATCCCAACGGCCGCAAGGGGGGATTCGTGACTAACGAAGCGGCGACGGCCCGGTTTTCTCCAGGGTCTCCGGTTTTCCCTATCACCCATTCCGCCGTTGCTCCATCATCATCACTGAGCATAAGCTAAGTTCGCTGTTCTCGATATGTGAGAAACTCCTATGCCAGAATAACACATTGAATTAAGAAAATATTATATAAAATATATACAACGATAACACACACATACACACATATATATAAATAGCGAGAGACAAATAATATTTAATTCCTTTATCCTATCACTTTATTATTATTATTATTATTATTATTATTATTATTATTATTATTATTATTATTATTATTATTATTATTATTATTATTATTTCTATTTTACGCATTTATTAAAGTAGTCACAAGGATGCAAAGTATTTCTGCCCAGTTCCCCATTCCATTTTATTTCTTACTATGTCAGACAGAATAAACGCGAAGCTTTAATGAGGTTAAATAGGTTAATTTTCTTTGGATTGATAGAAATGCCCAAATGGATTGGCCTGACGAAAGTGTAAAACCAAAGAAAGTGTAGAAAAAATGAAAAAAATTACAAAGTTTTGGAAACTTTTGGTACTTTCATACGCCAAATAACATAATGTTTACTTTTCCTAAATTAGTATTTTATTTAGATATTAGCAGTGGTCGAAATATTTATACAGAAATGAAGAACAAGAATTGCTAAATTCCCGAAATGAAAAACGCATGTAAGGTAAACTGTCAAAGCAGTCAAACCAGTCGTTTAATGTATCCGGACCGACGTTGTGTAGTATTGGGTGGTAACTCCTCGCATCCCATTTCCTCTCGCAAATCTCTATAAAAGACCGGCATCTTGCAGACTGACACATAGGCGCTGCAGTGCAAGGACTTTGATAGACTACATTATTGGATTTCCTAGAAGCGGTAGCAGACTCCAGAGAAAGGACGCTGGTGACGTAATTCCCACCAAGTAAATGGACTTCCTGCCGATTCCACACTTCTTCGCTTGAAAACGACCCGTTCCTATATTCCGTGTATCTTTATTTGCTTTTCTTATCCAAGGAAACTTTTCTTATTTGCTAAATTCTTCTGAGTGTATTGACAAAATGTGTACCAATTTAAAGACGTTGTATTGAAGGTTCAGTTTCAGTACAGTGGTTTTAATTTGGTTCTGATGGCAAAGCATGCGGTGTCAGAAAATGAGATTAAGCTTGATATTAAAAAGTGTCATTTCTTTCTTATAGTTTATATAACATTCTATAATTTTAACGTTAAGTGCAATTAAGGATTATTTTCTGTTTTATATAACAAAAGGGTTGAAAAAAGTATCTTCATGTATTTATTTTTTCGCGCCGATTTAAATAGACTCAGTTATACTTTCGGTACATCTCATGAACCTTCACCAGTATCAAAACTGAAAGGTTTATGAAAAATTATTTCTCAGAATTTCAGGGTATGATACTATTTTGAAAAGTGAATGAAACCCACCCACTCAAGGTGGGTAGTGGGTAGTGGTTTTCACTACCCACTCAATGGGTAGTGAAAAGAATTTAAAGAGGACTGGAAAAAATCCTGAAAAGTATGGCATGGCAAACACATGTCTAAAATAGGAAGACTTGTTGGAACAATCTACGGAGGTCTTTAGCACTATTCTGAAAACAGAAGAGACGCTACAAGAATGGAAAAGGAGTTCCATAACCGTGCTACGTAAAAAGATAGTCGAGATGACCTGAATAGCTACAGATCAATAAGCTTGTTACCGAACATGTACAGAGTATTCACAAAAATACCAACAAACAGAGAAGAGAATCAACCAGTGGAACAAACAGGCTTTTGTTCAAAATTTAAAACAACTGACCATTTCAAAAAGTACAATCAGTTACAGAGAAAGAGCTGCGAAATTCAACATCAAAATGTTCATAGAATTTGTGGAAACCAGGATGCTTTCGATTCTGTAAACTGCATTTGAAGATTTAAAGGAAGCATGTGTCAGATCAATAAGCTTGTTACTGAACTTGTACAGAGTATTCACGAAAATACTAACAAACGGAATTACGAAAATCGTAGAAGAGAATCAACAAGTGGAAGAAGAGGGCTTGAAAATGAAAACAAACCCAGGAGAACAATCAAAATAAAATAACTTCTCATTTTTAATAATGATGCATCGCGCACAGGCCCACAGTAAAGTCACAAACACTAAAATATTTAGCTAACTGAAAAAGTTTGGAGAAATGTTAAGACGCTAGGTTGCATTTAACTCATTCCATTGTCATGTTTATGATAAAACCATTAATTTTGAGCATACGGGATGAAAGAGAACACCGTTTCATAAATAAAGCTGGTAACACAACTTAACAAGGAGAACAAAAAGTTAAAATATTTTTTTCTTTACCTTTTAGAATTTTCGAGAAAATAATTTTTAATCGTGAAACATTTGGTAATGCCGTTTAATGACATGTAAGGGTTAACTTATAAATTTAAAATGCATTAATTGTAGATACACGGCACGTGTTTGTTTGCGTGATTTGACTGCAAAAATAAACTTGTGTATCATTGCTAACAGTCTTTATTCTTTGTTCACATCAATGTTGTTACTATTAAGCTCATTGATGCCAAATTTTTTTCCGAACCCAAATGATTAACATAAAATATTTTAGGAACATTTAAGCAAAAATGTTTTCAGTTATGAAAAAATAACAAAAACAATTGTTGTTCAATTTGCCCACTTTGCAACATTTCACATTCTCCCTTTCAAAGACGATAGCATAAGTTTAATTATTATCTAACGTTACGATTGGAATCCTGAAAGTAATAAATTTACTGGACATTTCGGTTACATTGTACGTTATATTAATGGAAATAAAATTTGGCCTTTCGACAGTTTGAAACTCTACACGCCAAATACCTGAAATGCATAACACCATATCATTAGACTTTGATTTAAAATCGAACTTTATCTACTTGTATTATTTTTCTAAAAGTATCCTTAGGTTTACTATAAAATATATAAAAATATATTTATTTACATATTTAACCAGTTCAATTCTATAGACAGTTGTCTAGTTTCTTTCCTAATTTTTACAGTATTTGAACCATTAAAATATTAGGGAATAAATAATTTTATGCCTTAAAACTGTACAATATTATCTTGTTTACCAATAATAGTATATTAAAATTAAGATGTTTAAAATATATTATGTCCAAATGAGGAATCTTTTAACATTAACAACAGCAGTAAAAGCGGCCATGCAAATATTATTTAAAGGAAAGAAACTTTTTTGTGGTATGAGCTAGCCGCTAACCATGATGTCACGGTAAGTCAAAACTGATAAATAACCCAGTAAAAAGTTGCTTAATTTTTGACACCTAATACGTTTGGGGATAAACTGCTAAACGGCCACGAAATATAATCTTAAGGATATAATATTGTAACTTTGCTGAATTTTAATTTGACACGAACATTTAAGTATTAAAGATAATTTGTACTTAGTCAACATGTGAATAAGCAATATGCATGTATAATATAAAACAGAACGTTATATTGCTTGAATTTAACATGAAAACAGTTTAAGAAGTATAGTCGCTTCTAGTCTTTATTTATGCAGTGACAAAGGCGGCTTTAAAACATGTTGCTCGAAATTAAATATAACTCGAAATGTAAATAACTGTAAAGTTTGGGGAATTCATAGGTCTCTGAATTCAGAATAAACATTGCCAAAAAGCATATGATAATCTGGCGAAAATATTATCTAGGCATATGTTTAACAGGACAAAACTAGGAAAATGACTAGTTGAATAATTTTAATATAATAAGATAGAAGGATTTATGTAGAAGTTAGAAAAAGGAACAAAAACGATAGCGAATAAGAATTTAAAATCGTAATAATAGCCAACCACCACCACCATCACCACTACTACAGAATAAATAAATTGTGCAGTTGGAACTTATGCGGAACCTATACAAACATAAATTGGTGTCCAGCACTGGTTTTCCAAACATCTCCTCCCCACACTTCTCCCGCGTTGCATTACCATCTGGCTGTAATTACGATGATTAGCTATAATTCATGGAAAATTAAATTTGCAATCAAAATGATACAGTTCCGGCCGACGGCGATGAAAATGCCCAGGTGCGGTTTCCGGTTAATGGATTTACTTTGATCGTTAATGTTTTGTGCTTTAGGGCAACCAAACTGCATTTCAATACACAGCAGTTATGTGGCATAAACAATATATATCTTTACTAATACAACACTGAACAATTTAATGCTTAGATAAATAGTAAATATATCCAAGTATACATTATATATACATTCGTTATACAGTCAGTGAACGTTTAACTGTTATACTACCAATTTCTATTAGAATTAAAATACTAAGCAAGGCAATGGAAATTCGAAATAATGAATAAATATTAAACTAATATGACAAAACTTCTGGAAGATTAACGGACAATATACAGGCTGAGACACTTAAAATTGCCACCTCTAATATATCCTATCAATTATTGATACCGACCAGTGGATTTAAAGACACTTGAGAGCTCTCAAATCTAACAAAGATAATTTATCTAATCGGGAAAAATACCATTTTGGTGCAAATTTATACATATTGGTGGTATAGTGGTGTATGATCCCGGCCAGGACCGATGGATTTTTTCGGGCTTAAAAGTCCTAACTATAGCTTCCTTCGGAAGGGAAGTAAAGCCGTGGGATCGCATGTCACGTTAAAGAACCTCAAGCTTGAAAAAAAGAGGCCTCTGAGCAAAATATGTCGGCTGTTTCACGCCCTGATTTGCATGGGACACTGATGACCTGAGATGTTAAAGTGCGTCCATAAAGAATCTAAATAACAACACATGATTCTAATACAATTGTTTAAGAGTAACCGATTTTTTTAAAGTTGTATTCATTTAAAGCAAGTGAACAGTAATAAAATAATTAGAATTCTTTTGCTTTCTTTCCAATAAATTGTCTGAAACCGGCTTGACCTCCTGTTTTGATACCACTTGGTTTTTTCTTTGGAGAAAACTGAACGACGTAGTCTCAATGATCTGACGACTACATCACAAAAGATCGTATAACCGCAGCTTGTAATGGTAATTAATATGCGGTAAATCGTGCAAGCTTGTGTTGCAACGAATGATCGCCATTTTGAACATCTATGGGCATCCACATTTCCTAGATTTATGGTAACAGGCTAAGATAGCTTCAGATGCTTCTTTGAAAGTAAACAAAATACAGAGAAAGAACTGCGAATTCTTATTTAATTATTAGATTAATGCTAACTTCCTTTTTTTAAAAGATACAATTTTATAAATCAATTACTCATAAACAATTTACTGAAATATGCAATAATAATAATAATAATAATAATTATTATTATTATTATTATTATTAAAACGGTATTTAGTTTAATTTCTGCTACACTTATTGCTAGAGAAAATTTTAAAAAATATAATTTGATATGAAATTAGTAATTTTTCTTAGCAGTATTAAGCCTAGATTTACGGTCTTGTGTACATGTGTCCTTAAATCTAGTGAAATCCCTTTTGACATCACTAGTAGTATAGGAAATATTTGAGATATAAATGATACATGGATAAATAGCTGCATAATCAGATTGCATCAGCGTATCTGCATGCTTTTTACGATATGAGATACTTTTATCACCTTGAATATCTCCTATCCCAATGATGCTATTTATATGTAGTTTTGTCACTGTTCAGGAATATTGCGGGCTTCAAAGATATGTAGACAATACATTCGTTATGAAGTAATTTTGATATGGGAAATGTCTATTTTCTATTAAAACTTAAATAATAGGACGTTTGCGCTCCTTTAACGGGACGATAGCCAGTCTTGTATTATAACAACCACGGTTGACTAAAACAACCGCTAATATCTTACTTAAACCAATAGCATTGAAAATAAATAATTACCTGTTGACATATCATTATGACCGAATATAACACTGTTTAAGATATTTTGTGGTGAGCTTCTGATTACAGCTCAGATATTATCTAAATACCTTTTCTGTAAGCACATTGGAGTTTTCTTAGTGATATTGTTCCTGTTGATCTGAATCTCCATAGGTATTTTCAAAACACTCTCAACTGCTTGCGATCTATCTAGCCTCATGACTATTAAACGAGAAGCTGGCTTTAGTTATGATTAAGCATAACATTATTAAAGAAGTTGCATGTTCATCATTTTAATATTTATAATTAACATCAACGCTCGCTCATTAATTAGCCTAAACTATATTTACTCGTCATTCTATGGAAGTTTAAATTTTACAAAATTTTATTACCAACATTTAAGAAATGAAGCTGCTTTCAAACTAACACGTTAACAATAACATCGCCATCAGGTTCAACAACCGAAATTGAGAAACATAATGTCCTTTAGAACGCTACCTCTCCGAATGTATAGCCATAACATAAAACAATGTGTTATAGTATTTTCTACAATTAGCGTTCCAAATTTAGAACCATTCAGTAGACTCTGCTCTTTATAGTTTTTTGAAAAAGTTTTTATATTATTTATTTACTTGCTATGTGTTAACAATTATGCTATTTTTGTGTTCCTGATGAAATATAGTTATATCAAACATAAAACATTGTGTATTATTCATTTCCATATGTCATTTAAACATTATTATAATAAGACTGTATGATGTTTAAATGCTTAAATAGTAATTCGCAAAATGTCTTTTTCCTTGTTTAGCCTATAGGACATTTAAACAGATAACAATATTACTTTTATGTATCACCTTATCTTTCCGAAATATTAAAAACCAAAAATATCTCAAATATTGGCAAATGTAGGATAAATTACTTTTAACTGGAAATAATTATAATTAAATCACAATAGGGCCTTTCAAATTTCAGAATAAAGAAATATTTAAGATATGGGAAACAATGTACATATACTGAGTAGCCCACGAAATACAAACACGACTACAGCAAGCTAGCCTGTAGCGTGCATACAGCCAAGGCCAACGGAGTCAGTCAGGCAGGAAGGTCCATAACGTTCTCAAATTATTTTTCTTTTCTCGATCTGTTGCGACAGATCAGAGATCCCTCTCGAGGCTGCTGTTACACAGATGTCAGAGAAGTTTTTCACTCAGCAAATTTTTCCGCTACTCACCGACAACCTACGTGGTTTGACCCTACAACCCTAAAAAGATGAACAAATAAATGAAATGGGAGGTAATGAGGGGCAGGAAACTTCGTGGATATTTAACATCAATTCCAGAATTCCCCTAAGAGATCAGAAGAAATTATGCAAACAAACTGTAAGAGTAGGATGGATGATCACAAGGGATTTGAACCCGAAATCACCCGAATATCAATGATATGTATTACTGTCTGAGCCCCAGGATATTTCACATAAATATTTGTACATTCCTAGAGGCATCTTTAAATATTAAATTTAGTTTTCACGTTTAAAGAATTTTTTTGTTTTATATTTACCTAAGTCAACGATGCGAGATTGCTAAAAGAAGAATTGAGGTAGCCTGGAGAAATTCTGGAGTATAAAGGCAATCTTACAAGGCAAAATTTCTCATGAAGCTACACGCACAAGTAATGGAACGCTATGTCATTCAAGCGCTATACAAGTGTGTCAGGGAACAATGGAGAGAAAGATTTTGAACTTCCGTCTAAGAGACAGAATACGGAATGAAGAAGTCAGAAGAAGAACGGGCATCAAGAATGCAGCGGCACGAGCAAGACAGCTGAAGTGGAAATGGGAAGGTCATGCTGTAAGGACAGATGAATGAACATGGGCCTACACACAATGTAGGGCAACAGTATAGCAAGGAGAAAAAACGGAGTCCATGTCAAAAATGGTCCGGCGATTTTGTGAAAACTCTGGAAAGAAGATAGACCAGAACAGACGGGGGCAGAGGCGCAAATAACACCAAAAACAATAAGTCTAAAGCAGAAACTATGTATATGGAGATTACAGGAAAAACTGCAAGAAAAGTATTAGCATTAGTTAAATGTATTACATCTAGTCGAAGTTAATAAATTATTAGTTTAATAAACATTGGAGGTACCACCTTTGAAGGCGTACACACAAAGCATCAGCAAGCAAGTACCGCCCCAGTCCATTCATTCCTTCATCCATCCATCTCTATCTAGAAGTAGGGTTTCCTTTGTCATCTATCAAGATGTCATTTTACTATGCGGACGCAGATGACTTCCCTAATAAGTTTACAGATTAAAATATCCCAACGCTGGTGAATCCACCCCCCTGAGTTGTTTGAGCCCTTCAAAAGGCCAAATTCATTCCAGAAGATGCAGAAACATTTCCAAAGCGCAAGTCACCATCACACAGTGCCAGCCCACCGCCCCGGCCTCTTTCGACCCTGTGATAGAGTCATGGAACGAAATGATATCAAATGGGAGAGCAAAATTCGTGAATCCATGCAGGCATTTGCTTAAGTGAACAGGGAAAACAACAAAAAAACTCAAGGTCAGGATGCCTCAAGCGTTATCGCCTGTCATCGGCTCGCTCTACTTCTAGAAGGAGTGGACTACTCTAAATGGATTTATTTGCATTCTTGTATCTTTTTTATATTGTTGAATGACATTATTATTTTACATTCATGCTAGGTCACCCTCGAAGTTTTCTGTCGAACATACTGCGCCATAAATAATGTTTTTTTTTAGTAGTGTTTAACGCCCCTTTTTACTATTGAGGCACCACGGGTGGTGGGCACTGATGATACATGAGATGAAATGATATATTGGGAAATTATTTTTTTAAGGAAGGAAATGTTCCACGCCTAAGTTTAGGGTACCTCCCCGGCATTTGCCATTTATGAGGACTGAGAAAAACATGGAAAAAAACCTGTCAGGAAGGACAGTCCTGGCGGGATTCGAACCCCAGACTTCCCGTTTACTAGTCCGCGCCTTAACGACCTCGGCCCCCATGGCGGTCTATAAAGATGTAGGTAGTACAACTAAACAGGAGCGCTGAATTATTAATAATGACAGAAGAATAAGGCTGATTTCATAAGGACTATGTGTAAATAAGTAACGCCCTTATAAAACAAATAAATGAAAAAACAGCGAATTTATACACCTTTTTTGACAATAGCTGAATGCAAATTTTGAAATATAAATTACCATGTTGATAAACAAAGTCAGAAATGTGTCATCAGAACTTTAGCCTACGTGGACCAACGCATTCTTTGGAACCGACTAATAAAAAAAAAAGATGTAACTTGAATGTAAGGGGTTAGATAATAAATATTATATGTGCAGTAGTTAGAGCTAAAAATATGATTGAAAACTGTATAAAACAATGTATTTTTGTAATCCTTACACACAATCTCCCTTACACACTCTCTAGATACACAAAAACTGCAATAAAGTACATGTTAAACAATTAATAGTGTAGATTACTTTCTTGGTCTAATGGTTAGCGTTGCTGACTGCTGACTGACCGCCAGGAGAACCCGGATTCGATTCCCCGTACCTCTTTAGGAATTTTTCTAAGTAAAAGAAGTCTAGAATGCGGTCCACACAGCCTCGTAAGGATGTTTGGGGAGCAGCCTGATGGAGAAAAGCGTCCTTCTATCTAGAAAGCCTCATGATAGGTGACCAGCGGGTTCCAACATGCGATCAGCCTTCTGCCCTCTACCAATATAGTCGTAAGACGGAGGTAGAAGAAGCAGAGGTCGCTGCTGTAGGCCATGGCGTGATCTCGGATTTTAGCGTCATAGAAGAAAAATTAATGCTACTTATTAAAATAGCATTAAAAAGTCCAGTTACTGCATAATTTCGAAATGTGGAGGACTATGAAGGCATTAAAACACTTAAGGTTGTTAATATTTGACTGGTTAGATCCTCAGGAGTTCTGCAGAAAATAATTTGCATAGTGTAAGAAATGAAAATATTGAACTGAAACAAAGTAGTACAATATGAAATTGGTGTAACTTTATAATGGAACTCCGCTGCGAACTTGGAGCTAAGGCTTACTAAAGAAAGAGCTAAAAGTAAATAAATAAATATGTTAAAGGCGTTATATTAACATGTGAGGGGGTAAATTCATAAGCCTCTAGTCTTGCAATGCTCTGGAAGCAATGAAAATAAAATCGCCATATAATATCCTTCTACTGCAACAATAACATATCAGTCTTTAAAAGAAATTAACCGTTCTTTCTACAAAATGGTTTTAAATGAATGTTACATTACCGATTGGCGCACAGGAATGTGGAAAATCAGGTTGAGCGAAAGAGTCGTATGCTTTCACCAGTAGCCCTGGTCACTTAGAAATGCGCAATTAGGAATGACGAGTGACTTCATTTACGACGAGGAAGTTTGATTTCATGTACGGATGTGTTCTGTCTTAGCCTGAAAACTGCTTGACAAAATTCAACACTTTTTATCTTCTTACCCCTAGAGAAACTTTTCCATTCAAGCTTGTACCCTCAGAGTATAATATTCAAATTAATCATAACTATAAATATATTTAATAAGTTATCATATATTACATGTTTCGTTGCACGAAACATGTATGCTAATTTTTAATGTTACGTTCCCTCTAAAGAGTCTTTGCATACCCCAGGTCGAATGCCTCTCTCTACACCATGAAAAGTTATGTCAGTTGTTTGAATGTTTTACGGAACAATGGCTTGATAACTCCATCGTTTTAAAAATGTGCAGTAATAGCATGGTAATGCCACATAGTGTACAGATGTAACCATCGTCTGACCAACATTGTGAATAGAATATACCTGAAAGTGTATACTAAGAGGTAATATAGTCACTGGGTTTAACGATTTCTATATATACTTGCATTTTTCCTTACATACGTATTCTTCACTATTCTTTTTGTTCATTTCTAGTTATTGGCGTCTTCCCTAAGAGATACCCAACTCTATTAGAATAAAAAAGTAAATGTATAGTTTTATGGTTGGGATTTGGTTGTGAAACTATCCGATTATTTATTGTTATTCTTTCCTGGTTCAAATGCTTCAATGCTTTTTTAGCTCATTCGCTGCTGGAACCATATACTGTTTTTTTCCTTCTTTTTTATCTCCTATTCTGTCTTAATCTCTGCACTCACTTTCTCTCTCTAGTTCTCTATGCGTGCGAAGTTCTCTACGCTCGTTGGAATTTATACAAACGGGTTTTCTGGCAGCGACTGTTACATTACCTCCCCAGGTCTTTGGTCGTATTCCGCTCTCTTTTCACATCCCGGGCTCGCTGCACAAACCATCCCGCTTAGAGAGAGAACCGTCACACAAATCATCTAGGTGCGCAACAATCGGGGAGAAATTCGGAAGAAAGGCAAGATTGAATTAAGTTCAAGGCTGCTCCACATGATTCTGTTGGAGGAACATTTCACTCTCTTGCTCAAATGAAAATATTTTGATTCACTCCCACTTCCGTATGCAATTTTTTATTCCATGGAATTCTGCGAGAAACTGTGACTATTCTTTTCAGGCTTGTTTTGATTTGCTGCATAAATATTTATATGTAGTTTCTTTGCTCTAACCTTGCGCCCAAACATTCTTGAGAAAGCATATTTTTCCAGTTTGTATTTCGTCCGCTAATAAGAGAGAAAAAGGTTTTCCATTCAAAAGACTAAAAAATGGTAGGTTTAAGAAAGTACCAAATTTCAAAGTTTACGAGTCTTATTTATTGTGTATGGTAGCAAGTTTAATTGCTAAATATAATACATTTAACATCTGGTTGTCCTAAAATCACAAGCGACATAAACTGTTTTCAAATTTTGCAGTAAAGATATTGCCTATTCTTTTTCTTATTCATTATTGCCGTTGCTTGTCGTTAGTAAGATAAAAATAAATTACAGATCTGAGACATTACACATAGAGTTTAATTACGTTTAGATAATTTGAAACATATCTTTAAGGCGTAATGAAAAAGTTTATTACCTCTATTAATATAAATAATAATAATAATAATAATAATAATAATAATACTAATAATAAAATACCATTTAAGTAAAAGGTTTAACCTAAATAAAAAAACAAAAATTTATCTTTTTGAATTGTAAAATAATGGAGCAACAAGAGCAGTAGTTTGTTCTCCAATAATAGTGATAGAAGGGTGGAAATTGTTTTTTTTTTTTTTTTTTTTTTTTTTTTTTAGCTTTCACAAATATCGAGAAAGATATGCGACAAATTGTTATGTATAAGTAAGCGTACCAAGTTTTATTTGTAATGCAAGTGTTGAATATGGCATTTTAATATTATTATAAAGTCACCTTACATCATGTTACATAGACTCTTTGAGGCAACTCTTAATATATAATTAGTAATTATATATTAAATATATTCTTTTCATTCATTATTTCAAAGATACATTTTGTATACTATGAGAAACAATGATGTTGTTAACATTGTTAACATCACAGCTATGGAAATTAGTGGTTTTCAAAAGTGAGTTTGATGCGGTAAAATTATAAATTAAATTTTATTTTTTGTAAGTATTACATTTTCTTTATATATTATACTAAGTTAATGTTTAAAAATGCAAAACTCGCATTAAAAGAAGCTGTAGTAAGAACTTTTGTGGGTGCAGTTAAAGGATTAGCTGTTGTTGATTTTCTGTCAGCCTGACATTGTTCCAAGTTTGCCAAAATGGTTATTTATAAATATTATAATTCAGTTTAATAGTTGTTATGCAAAATCACCGATTGCACTAATATCTGACCTGATTTGGAAAGCGTACACATTTTAATATTACGTAATAATTTTACCGGTTTAATAGATTACTAATCGCCATATCAGTTTTAATTCGAAGTTGGTAGCATTGGAGTGGCATAAAAAGTTATAATGCAGTTTCTAGTTTGAGTGTCCTATATTTAATAAATGCATTTAACATTTGTTAAAAGATTATATTTACGCAAATTTTGTTTAAATATTTAATATGCTGATATATTTCAATCCCACAGCTTTACAAAGATGTTTGTGTCAAATTTTAGAGGTTATGAAAAAAATACGCAATAAATGTTTCACAACTTAATGAGGACTGTTTAATTATATTTTTTCTTGTTTGAATCAAACTCAGTTTACTCATATACCTACAGGTATAGAGTGAACAAACAGTATGAAATATGTAAAACTCAGCATATTTAAAGTATCTATATAAAAACAAGGGAATAGGAACTTAAAATGCTACAAAATTGCAGTTTTAAATGAAAAGTTTGCAGCATATACATTAGCCTTCCATTTTTTGTTACTCTTTTCACTTAAATAATAATTTCTTTCTTTTTCTGTCCTTAACACGAATTTTATTAAACTCTTCTCTTCTTTTCGTGTAAATGTTTATTTTATGAATCTTAAGAGACTTTATTTATCGAAATATAAAGAAATAACACTTTAATATGAAAGATTATGTACTGAACATAATCGTCTAAATATTTTAAGAGAATATATATTCGCTGTATGAAGCCTCTGGCTTCGTATTGCTTCTGCCAACTAGCAAGACATTCAGAACCTACAACAACACTCAGCTGTGTTAATTGATTACGTTTACCTTGTGTTTACAGTATCATCCAGCGACTGACAATGATAAGACTAAACTATAAAAGAATGCTATTGTGAAAAGGATTGTGCCGGCTTTTCATTCAAACCTGCGCCTAAATCAACACCTTTCTCATTTACTTCTTTCATGTTCTTTAGTCGTGATTTGGGAATCACTTCATTCTCTAAGCCTGATCTGATTGACTGAAACGCCTCTCGATTAATGGACCAGCGAGGCAGCCTTCTTCTTAAATACTGAATGAATGAGTGTATTTTATCGTACGGGTTCACCGGATCGTACGTGCCTTTCATAATACACAAAAAGTACATTACTTAAATAAATAAGTAAATAAGTTATTTCTCTATTGCTTAACTCAGTTAAAATAGTAATGATAGTAGTAACCTTAATAATAATAATAATAATAATAATAATAATAATAATAATAATAATAATAATAATAATAATAATAATAATAATAATAATAATATCAATATTGCCTTCATATTCACATTCAGAATATGAAACACCTTCCCCTTGTCAGAAGAATAAGTAAACACAATATCATCTATAAATACGTGTTTTTTAAAATTAAGTTTTAAATTCAGTTTAGTTCCCCCCGCCCTTCAGCCTTTTCATACTTGTTTCACCTTCCACATAAATTTGCCTACCTGCTCCTCGTCCTTGCCTGTCAGCAGAGCCCAGCATGCCTCTTGCCCTCTGACAGAGTCAGTAAAGGAAGGCGGCAGAAACTTTTTTCTCAACACAGTGCTGTTACAATTCGCTAGGATATGCTACCCTCTCCACGTAAAGGATAAATTCTCAGTATTTTTACCTGAGATTCTGATCTCCCGCCATGCTTCAAGTCTAGAGATAGACACTTTTAAGCTTTCCGTCTGAGAACATGGTAGTCAAAACGCCATGGGGCTGGGATAAATTCTTTGAAGTTTTTAAGAACATAAGGACCCCTTCGTAATGTAAAAGAATCACAATCATCGAAATATTTGAGCTATATGTTGTTGAGTGTAACTTGTATAAAATATGCATTATTCCTTTCTTTTTCTGTCGTTTCTGACAAAACGATGTGAAAATAATCATAAGTATCTTTCTGAGTTTAATGTAACGTCAAAGACAAATTGACAAATAACTCAGTGTGCACCTATCCTAGAGAGGGGCTTCGAATAGTTCCATATTTTAACACTTTAATAATAACTCTTATGCATATTAAACACGACACCACCACGACTTTCTTGAATTAGTCTTCAAACATGCAACCACTTTTATAAAATTTTCTATTAACTTTTATGCAAAACTGATCCGATTACTTTAAATTTCTGCACTAGCCTGTAAAAGTGTTATCTAAGATGGAAAGGAGGTATATGAAATCTTCTACAGAGTCATTATTGTATCTTCCCTACTTAAGACCTTAAAAACGAATAAAAAAGTGAGGAAATGATGGAAGACGCAGGTAATACTGAGATTCATGTTGTACACGAACCGTACCGCACATAAATACTCTCTAGTTATTAATTTTATGTATATGCTATGCTAACTTAGGAAATGCAGATATTTATTAAGTTCTTCTGGAACGGATAGAGAATTAAGTCACAAAATGATCACATGATAGTATTTTTTTCAATCGATTAACGAATTCGTGATTAATATAAAATTCTTTTTTCCCCTCAGAAATCTTAAATATTAATTCCAAAGATAATGTGTATTGCTGCTAAAAGTAATAATTATTAAATTTATCATTTGCATTTGTCCGCACGTTAAGAGACCCTTTCCTGCACACTTCTGGTATTCAACAACTCGTCTAATTTGGAACATTGAGCTAATTTATTTTGAGAGAGGTTTTCTTAAATTTATATCTTGTGTACCACGTTTTTGCTATAGCCATAATTGTTTTTGCTGTTACACTAATTACTTGTAAATATCTCTTTTGAATGTTCAGTTTCTTTTAATCTATGTCTATCACGTAAAGCTTATTCAGTTACAGGCTATCCTTTTAATTTTTCTCTCTCTCTCCCTATATGATTCCAGAATGCCTCTATATTATGTAATTTTCATTAATAAAAGTTTAGGATTATTTCACTTTTTCTAACGTATATTTTCTTTCATTTATATTTTCTGAAATAAAAATACATTCCTCTGCAATATTAATAATTTTATCTATTTAAATTATTTCACATTCTTTCTCGTGTTTATTTTTCCTGCATTTTAAAGATGGAAGTATTTTTTTTTTCACTGATTTGGAACTTCCTATTTCCAATAATAGCTTGCTATCTACTCAGGACATCATCCAAGTGCATGTTTTTTATCCCGCAGTTTTCCATAGAGAGCTCCTTACTTGTGAATAGCTCAGGAATTAATGTCTGCTGTATATCAAGGATCGGAAAACGGTTTGAATGTAATCCGCACTTCAATTCCCAGGCTATTATCACCTTCCCTGGATGGGTGACAGAAAAAGCATTATTCCTTGTTGAACTATCTTAAAAATCCCTGCTCCAGGATGTTCAAGCTTTCTACTAAAGCTAAAGCATATGAGTAAAATTTAGACGCTACTTTTACTAATTTTATTCCCGTTTCATTCGTTGTTGAATTTTTTAATATTTTGTTTTTGTTTCCATTTAAGGTCCCATACCAAGTACTTTTTGTTCTCATTTTTAATTGTTTAATATTTTAGAACTCCTTTTCGATACCTTTGCTTCTTCTTCTTTTTTTTTATCTATCCGTTTATATTTACTTTTTCTTGTAGGTTATACTTTTTACTTTTCCAAAGAAACATGAATTTATCTCAAAAAGATTTAGCTTTATGTTATACTTTCAATCTCATAGTCGTTTAATATAATATATTAATTATCAAGTCTCCCTTTGTATAAAATATATTAAGTTAAAAACCACACCCTTTGGAATTTATGGACTATTAATACTTTTTTTCTTTGAAATAATTCATCATTAAGATTATAATGATTTTGGTGATTATAGCTTGAGGTGAAATATATTCATGCTTTATGTAACACAGACCTTTCAGCATTTAGCCGGTATAAATTAACATTTAATGAAAAAATGGAAACCTTGAAAACAGATTCAATCCTAATTAAATTAAAATTTATTTATGTGAAATTTTAAATGTTCTTTCTTTGATCTTTTTTTTTTTTTTTTTGAATGGTGTTTAACGCCCGTTTTTACTACTGAGGCACCACAGGCGGTGAACACTGATACATGAAATGAAATTATATATTAGAAAAGGATTTTTAAGGAAGAAAACGTTCCAGGCCTAAGTTTAGATTACCTCCCCGGCATTTTCTAGTTATGAGGGCTGAGGAAAACCTGGAAATAACCTCAGTCAGGGAGGACGGTCATGGCGGGATTCGAACCCCAGACCTCCCGCTCACGAGTCCGGGCCTTAACGACCTCGGCCACCCGTGGCGGTTTTCTTTGGTTTTGAGAGGTCTGAGTACCATAATATAATTTTAAATTAACAAATAAAATCTTTATAATGTTTATCGATTTAATAATAATACAAGGGAAAGTGAAGTATAACAGTTTAACTAATGCGCCTCCTAAAAAGTATAGTCTAGTTCTATATTATATGTTTAACTTTCACTCGAAGCTTGACCTACGAGGGAACTAAATTCACCTCACTATCAGTAGAAAATAGCTTCAATTCAGCTAGTAACAAAAGCATTAATTCATATCTTAGAAATAGCATACTGTTTTATTTATGAACTCAGCTATAGACAACAATTAAATTCGTGCCATCTCGCCTCGAACGCAGTTTTGTCTCGCTTTCAGCTTGGCACTAGAGGCCATCATACGAGCAGGAATACATACATTTCCGGACTGTATTAATTAAAAATTAAAGCAAAGTCAAGATTTCACATTTCGAATTCTATATTTACTCTAAAATAACTTTTAAATTCTTTTAATTAGTGTATCTATTTCCATGGAAAAAAAAAAAAAGACAGCAATTTAGTGCATGAGATGATACGAACCATACAGTCATTCTATATTTTAATTTCCTTTCTGACTGATCTGGTTTGATTCTGGAGCAGAAGTGTGGTATAAAGATAAAGTCTGGGCTGAGTATTTATTAATAGGTCGTATTTCTTTACGGGTTTCTTTGTAACAGAAGATATTTGTACTCAGTTCATTGTATTTTTCTCTTTGAAAGCGTCTCGTACAGCAGACTGCGTAGTACTCTTCATCTGCTCTTGCGAACCAATCAACAGGATTCCCTGGCAGTTCCAATACCTTGTTGACTGATTGAGTGGTCTTGGCCTTTCTGAAGATGGGGAGGATTGACGCAGATTACGTCTATCGATTTCCATTTTGACAGGAGATTATAGTTACATCCCTAAAGAAATTCCTTTTAATACTTTCCTCCAATTGCTATGGCACATCCTATTTACATTCAAGAGAGAAATATTGAAAATGTGAAGATGTTAATGATATTAATGTCATTCGTTTCTGAGAGTTCCACCTTCTCCCACATTTTCTTCACTTTCAACACTTTCTTCACAAGAGGGATTTTCTGGTGTCAACACAAATGCTGGCCAGCAAACTCTCTCGTCCAAAGCGAGAAAATATTTTTCTAGCATTAATTAATTTTATTGGGTATTTAACTAGTTTCTTGATTAACTGTCTTACAGCCAAGTACAAGATTTTGAGTTTTGCATAATATTGCGCAACGCTTTCAACTTTAGAAGGGAAATGATCTTTATCTGTGAAACCGGAAACTTAATACCCCCCTTTTTGCGAAAATTATTCCATAAATAAGCTGTTTTTAGTAATAGTGTTTAATACCCGTTTTAACAGGCATCACAGGCTGATACTAATGATACATGAAATAAAATGAAAAATTGGAGAAGGATTTTTTCAGGCCTAAGTTTAGGGTACCTCACCGGCATTTGCCATTTATGAAGACTGAGGAAAACCTGGGAAAATCCTCAGTCAGGGAGGACGGTTCTGATGGGAATCGAACCCCAGACTTCCCGCTCACGAGTCCGCACCCTAACGACCTCGGCCATGTGTGGCGGTTATAAATAAGTTCGAAGTTTTTAAAGACTTCAATCCATGAAGTTAGTAGTAAAATTTGAATTTATTTGATTTGAAATTGTACTCTTAAGACTTAATTTAACTAGTTTTAAAAAAGTAAGCGAATAAAATGCTAATAAATGCAACAAAGTTATCAAAAACAGCGGCAATCATGGCCTCGAAATCTCAACTTTTAATATACTTCATCATTGTCATTACAGGGATCTATTTTAAATTATTTATTTATTTTTTTGGCATCTGCAGCTGAGGGAAGGTGACGCCTGTCGCAATAACAGACAGCTTCCGCATTGCTGCTGCATGTGAATGATCAGTCGCAGTTTGCTGTTATTATAATAGTATTTCTGTGTGTGTGTTACTATAACTTGGATTGCTGTTAAGATAGTAGTATAACTCAAATCTTCGTGTTATTAGTTTTATTACTACATGATGTGCTAATGTTATTAATTACAAGGTGATAGTGAAGTAAATTTTATTGTAGCCTATTGTATTGAAACTACCATTAGAACAGAGAAAATAATTAAGAATGTAAAAATAACTCATATGTAGAAGAACTTAAAGAAAATATCAGCTGAAATTGAAAGATTCACGGCAGTAGAGCTGTTGCGAGTGAATGCAGGTTTCATTAAAAAATGTCATACTAATGTGACTGTGGATAAATACATCTCCTGAAATGCGAACAAAAGTTGTCCGTCAACGGAAACAGCAAATAATGCGATTCTCGTCCCATGCGATTTGTGATCAACTGCAAATACGGGAAAGAAAGAATGAAAAAAAACTCTGCGTTTTACAATCTGTAGATCGGAAAACGCAGAAAAAAGTGTGAATCGTGCCGTAGTTAAAAATGTCTAAAATTGGTGAAGCCATAACATTTTTTAAAATTCATTTTACACGTCTTTTAATTTAAATATATTACAAATTACTCCCTTCCTTATCATCGTTTGATTTGAAAATATAACCTCGTCTGTATGGCCACATTATTTCAAAAGCTTTACTCTGATGCGAAGCGGAATTCATTATTACTGTTAACTTTAATTCCACTATTGAGACAATTCTGATTACTTGGGCGGAATTAAGTCGACATTTTACCAACTTTCGACCAATCGGGACATATCATATAAGGTAACAAATCGAGTTCATTGTAAACTATTCCTAGGGTATAAAGTGTTTTCATTCCAAGCAATATTGCAGACTAACAACACTGCAAGTGTCATTTCTATTGATTACCACATTCTTAAGCTGTTTGGTCGCTTTTATGGTCAATTGTCCGCTTATTTTTATTTCATTTCTAGTAAATGAAAATGATCCATATTAATTCTACATGTATTTAATTTAGATGTATTGATTTAATTGTAGGTTGGCATGTATTTAAACAAGTTAATTTAATTATTTTAAGCATTTTGCTGTAAATAATCATTGCTTTTCAGTTTTCTTCACTACCACTAGATGTGGGTTCAAACGCAGTTAATAAATGCATGCATATATATAATGATTCAATAAAATTTTAATTTATTATCATGAAAATTATGTATTCATTAATTAATTTTTTTCTAGTTTTATATTTAAATTGATTTATTATAAATATATTTCACACATTATTGTTTATAAATTATTAATAGGATCTGCTATTTATACTCAATGAAGTTTGAAAATACGTGAACAGCTTTCAGTTATTTGTATTTTCTTCGTAGCAATGTTTATAGTGCATGATGGATATATTCATTAGTTTTCTGTTTTAATCGGTGATTGTAAAACTAAAATTTTAATCGTATATACGTTAACTATAATAAATTTGTAAAGTAATGTTAAAATGCACGGATTGATTTCTCCTGTTGACTCCTATTTATTATCAGAAATTTATTTATTTCTGAAAATCCAATCACTTTACTATTGTTATTATATATTTTAAAGAGGCATTTAATCTCTTTTGTCCGTTTTAAGTGCTTATAAATCAATGTTATGTTGACATAAAGTATTAATGTATATTACTTTCCCTAAAGCTAAACTTTTTGAAACCTCAATTTGAATATTAAAGGTATCAAAATAAAGGTGCATAAATTAATAGTAAAGGAACAATCAGACTTTAAAAAGTCAGCTCACTGCCGGATCCGAACCACGAATCTTCAGCTTTTTGTACTATTTATCAACTGACTATCATGTTCCGCTCCAAGCAGGGAACCGGGAACCTCTCTCGTCTGATTCTGTATACCCCGGAGACATCCCTAAGTTTCTCTACTAAGACAGATTAATTCCTTAAGAGGCGACTCGTAATGCTACGAGTACCTATGTCAGGCTTCTAGTTTAACCATCAACTATACAGGGGTTAATTTACGAGATATAGACAAAATCTGAGGCTTCCTTCCCAACTAATGTCCTAGACAGAAAGAACCATTTCCTTGTGCATAAATTAATACTTGATATAAATGTAGAAAATGTAAAAGAGGTCCCAGTAGCAATTTAAACTTCCATTATAATTCCAATTTAAAACTTCAAATGATTTTAAAACTGAAGTGTTGTACATGACACTATAATATGGCTGCAGCACTTTTCAAGCTTTGCCTATCTCTTTCTAGCGGATTCTCTATTTTAAAAAATCCATTTGTAAACTTTGATTTGTTCCGTTAATAATTCCAGACGAATAGCCTGCCCAAGCATCCGCCCATTCCTAGCTCTAGTTTAGGTTTCGAAATAGAATTACACATCCGCCCCTTATGCAGAATCTAGATTGGATCAGCCTTTTGCCACAAGAGTTACACAGTGATTAAGTGATTGCGGGTGGGCTTTGAAGACTTTCGAGTTGCGCTGTTCAGTGAGAACTCTGTTGGTGGTTTTAACATGAGTAAGTAAATTAGTTACCAATAACAACGGCCGTCATCGATTAGATGCTAAACTCCTAAAGAATTTATTTGTGGCTATTAATTTTAACATGTTAATTTCAGTTAATTGAAATAGTAACAACATTTGTTTTCAAGACATTGTAGTTCATTTATAGGACAGAATAATGTTTTAGGATATATATATATATATATATATATATATATGAAACATAAAAATAAAGAAACACTATTAACAATGTAACAAATTAACACTAATAATAAAAGTAGATAAAGATAAAACACTTGTGACTCTTTCTCTGTGTTTTATCTTTATCTACTTTTATTATTAGTGTTAATTTGTTACATTATATATATATATATATATATATATATATATATATATATATATATAAGCTTTTAAAAGGATAAAACTTATCTTCTTGCCATAGAAGAACTCTAGTAGTTCGAAATATAGCGATTTCAAGTGTGACTTTATCTTAGTGTTTTATCCTTTTAAAAACTTTTGTAATTACTGTTAATTAGTTACATTGTTAATAATGTTACTTTATTTTTATTTTATATTATGTGCGTGTGTGTGTGTGTGTGAATATTGATACATTTCATGTTGCAATAAAAAGTATACTGTTCAATTATTAAGACAGAAAATAGATGTGGTATCAAAAGAGCATATGGATGTGAATTTGACATTTGTGAAACAATTAAAACACAAAAATAGGAAATTAATATTTTTGAAGCAGATATTTTAATACACAACGAACTACTACCTATTAATAACATATTTAGAGATGATTAAAATAAAATAACATACAAAGTATGAGTATTTAAATGGGATGTTGGTCCTAAATCCAGGGGCTTAATGAAAATACCATCATAGTCTTCTACGATAGGGACAGTACAACATTTAAAGATTGGCGCTGAAATGTTTACAATTACCACTAGAAAACCAATATTTGGTCAAGGGTATTGTAATGAATAAATTTAAACATTATCCATCCAAACTATACAGAGTGAATCACCTAAACGTACCACCACGAATATTTTTTACACTATGATGTGCTATTTTCACGAAATGAAGTTCAAATTAGGGCTCATCAGTGTAGCTCATATAAATATTTCAACCATTACTTAAAAGCTGTTTCTAGCACAAGTTATATGTTTTCAAATAAAACAATGCCAATTAACTTCAAGATACCAAAACTAGATGAGATTAAGATATCAAAATGCAATTATTTCTCAGAGTGTTAGACAAAAACTTGTGCGTTTGATCTACAATTTAAGGAAATTATCAACAGTATGATGTAGGTCTGTCTGGATATATCCCAACGCATACTGTACAACAAGGTACGCTATTCTTCCCATATTCTCCATACACTATGGTCACGTTGGCTTCTTCAGCATTAGTAAACAATATCATATTTTTTAGCAGATCAAGTATTCATATCTCACGATATATTGACAGGGATAACGTGTAAGGATGTAAAGATAAACCTATACATACGGTTGCGGTAGGCAGGAATGTGCGGTACATTTCCACTAAGCAGTTAGAGATGGCAGACAAATATTTAAAATTTAAAGACCAGGGCTCGGAAATTAAAACCTATCCATGATAAACTGCAACATACTGTTAATTTCCCTAAATTGTAAAGAAAATGGAAACTTTTTGCCCTGTAATCGGGGAATATATTGCTTTTTATCTTATATTCATGGGAATTGTCTAAAAAGGATCTGAAAGTAATTTAAGGGTAAATTAATAAAGCAACAATAAATAACTAACACCATATGTATACAAAGTGTGACATGATTACTTCTTAAGTTACAATGATCAGTAGTCCAATGCAATTGACAATACAAACACTTTTAAAAAAAAAAAAAAATAATGTGTATAAAATATGTGATCTTGGTGGTTCTCCATTCTTCATTTTTTACTCCTACTGCATTTTCTTTTAACTTAATTCAAATTTTTTGAAAAACTTGAAAATCTTCTTACGCTCAAGCGTTAACAATACATCCGTCATCTGAAGTCTTCCATATAAGGTAAGATCTCAGCTTCAACAAAACAAGCTAGACTAAGCATTACATTGGATTAGTGGAAACAAGATTTACACAGCAGAAATACAAATTAGTCTCTTAATAATTGCTAAACGAGTGCTACTATGGCAACCAGAGTTTTTAAGAACTGAGAAGATAAAAAATACTACATTTCTAGATCAGTTCCCTTTATTTTACTACCATATATTAATAGTATGTAATAAAAACAATCTATGGAATATCATACACATCTTACAAATAAATTTTAGAGAAAAAATATTTTATGATTTTATGGCGCTCTCTAAGAAAATACTCCTTGCGGTGCAGATTTTAAAATTTTGGGAAAATCTATCACTTTGTGTTCCAAACATATAATACAAAGTATCTGCATACTTTTTGTTTAAATATATTCTTTTTGAAAAAAATTCTCACTTCTACTTAGTGCAATTTTGTTGTAAGTTTATAAATAAATACAATATCATATAAAATATTTTATCTACTTAAATTATCCTGTAGATATTTTATTAGTTCAAGTCCCAAGTGCTTCTATTGAAAAGGTAAGTTAACTGGTAAATTTTTGCATCGTAAGAGGTAATTTGAATTTTCATAACTTTTGAAATAAAAAAGAAAGATTTTTAATTGTTAGGAGATAACCGTTACTTAACAAGACAATGCTATTATGACTTTATTTTTTAAGACGAAACTAAGGCACACACGGGATGTGATGAAATTGCATCCGCACTAAAAGCTTCACAAATTTAACATATATTACATTACATAAAATTAGAGTAACTTTAGTCTTTATTAGGCTTATATAATATTAACACATCAATATATTGCAATGAAGACAAAAGATATGTGAAACACGATTACAGTATTATTCTTTTAAGATGACCACCTCCTTGGTCTGGTGATTAGCGTTGCTGACTATGGATTCGATTCCCGGTACCTATTTAGGACTTTTTCAATGTTAGGGAGGTCTGGAACGGGGTCCCTCCAGCCATGTGAGGACAATTTGGGAGCTGCCTGTTGCAGAGGTGGCGTTCTTCGATCATGAATGCCTCGTGATAGACTATGGACGGTGTATAGACAATTCTGATCATATGCCCCCTCCTGCAAAACTGTCCACTTCAATGAAGTCGTCTAAGACGGAGGTAGAGAGGTCGACGTGTAAGGTCAAGTATCCCCGCGGGCTGTAGGGCCAAATGAGAAGAGCGTCTTCATATTGAAAGAAACTGGCGATTATAAAACATGGATTTTACAAGTTGTAAATAGCAGAGAAAATAAATATGAATGATATTAGTGCTAAAAAATACGCTTTGCAGATAAAATAGGAATCATTTTTGTTATAATTGTTAAAAGTTAATTCTACATTATTTATTACGTTATTTCATATAACTAATAGCTAAGAATATAACAGACTTGTTTGCTGTCAATGATTCCTCATTTTCATGGCTAACGTTACAAACGTTGTAAACAGAGATACCTGAAGGCCAGTTAGAAGACATGCTTAATGATTGTTAACAAAAGATCTTGCATGACTTGGTTAATATTGTTTTCAACTAATCTATGGTGTCTTCAAGTAATAGTGATGGCAGATGCTAAAAGCACAGTTGTATTAAGAAGAGGAATTAGTAGAGCATTAAAAGGTTTAGTTTCTATAGGAGGTGAATTTACTCTTAAATAATAACTAATTTATTTTCAAGATTTGATCCTTCTTCCTCCATTAACAACATAATGTTAAATTGATTAAGAACTATATTAGGAATTCTTAAGGAATATAGAACTCTTTGGTTACTAATTATTTGGTGTATTATATTTGTCCTATTTTTTCTTTGTTTTTATCTTTTATTTTATGATTGTTAATACCTTTAACAAAGTAATAGTTTGAACGCTCTGTCAACCTGTTCTGTTGAATCTTACTCTGTTCTATAGATTAGCACATCTGAGTCCACCTCAGTAGCCATCACATTGATGTCCGATAATTGGACAAAATGACGTGCAGCGTAGAAAACGTATGTTAAACTCTGGTAACAGAAAAATAGGGAGGGGCATGGGTGCTCCCAATCGGAAAACCTTCGCTGTAGGTCAGTACGTCGTTATTATTGGAATGAAACATAACTGTCACAGAACAAATGTTCTTTTAATAGAAACGGCTGGTTATTTTGTATTTTAAATATATTATTCCAACATATAACATTTTAGCATGATTCGTTACTATTCACCTTTCACTTCATTGACATTTCAAACTATTTACTTCTAAGATGCTGTAACATCTGTAACAATTGCAAAAATAGCATTATTATTTTTTTTTGTTTTGTTTTTGATCACAGTCCATCGTTTTTGGAATCCTCAGACTTTATGCTTTCTTGAACATTAGTCACATCATCCCGAAGTGGTATTCAATAATATCCTCGACTGTTGCATTGTTGGATTATTCTTCTCCTATAAATTCTACGATTAAACTTTTTCCTGATAAATGATTATTAAGAGATTGTACAGAAATTAGTCTTGAATTAATAATTCACCTTTTATTTTATCTTCGTCTGTGCCTGCCCCTTTATGTGTTTGTAATGTCTTCAAGGCAGCGCTAACATTGAACTGACCACATATTCAGAGAGTCTCTCAGTGTGTATGTGTGCCCAGTGTCCAGAGATAACTGGATCCCCGACTGACGAGGGCGTTGGCTTCTAGATCCCAGGAGTTTAATTCCTAATATCGTAGGAGCTTAAACGGGCAAAAGAAAAATAGAAAACATATAAAGAAAAAAAAAACTAATTTTTATTGTATTTAATCACATTTTTAATTGCAATGATGCATCATGTAGTAATTAACAAAAGAATTGAGTTTCACCGATGCCAACATATATTTTATTAAAAAATTATAGACCACATAGTTCTGGACGTTTTTTAACAAAACTTAGCGTCTGCAAAATAACATTTTCAGGAGAGACTTTTTTAATCAACTCCTGAACAAAATACATTTGGACAGCTAATATAAATTGAATAAATATATGATAGTTTATGTAGATTATTTTCTATTTTAATTAGATTTGTTTTATTTTATTAATAAATACTAGCCTTGAAATAATATCTCATAATTTTATCACTATCAAAACATTTTATCAGCATTTTCAGTTTAAAATTAAACCATTCTTTGAATTATAAAATATATTACTCAGAAAAATAAAAAATAGCATTTAAGAGCTTCTGTTCTGTTGAAACATTCAATTTAGTTCAATAATTCTGGATAAAGACATTAGAAACGCAATAAAAGTCAATATGAAGGTTCATCACGATAAATAAATGCACTCGAAAATATTGATAATAAACATATGGTAATAGAAAATATGACAAGTGTTATGATTCTTGGTAAAGGATGCGAAGTATTTGGCATTAAATTCATTTTTTTAAAAAAATTAAAACAGGAGTTACTATCAAAATAACTGACATTCGTGTGTTGCAATATATGTAAGAAGGGTCAAATATTTTTCAAGATAATATAAGGAGGGTACAGTATTAAAGTTGAAGTTCTTAAGCCGAGAATAAGTGATGGAAAGAAGAACAAGAAGAACAAGAAGAACAACACAACGTGAAATTTGTATATCATGTTAGTGAGAAAATATAAAATGTACTTCACTTTTTTACGCCCACAATTAAAATTAGTGAAATTTCGATTACGCCAATGTACTCAGCAGGTGCTAAAACTTAAGAATGTACTTATATATCGAGTATATTTAGATGTTAACGTTTGTTAGCCACCCCTAGAGCTGCACATATCTTTTCTTAATGACCATTAAGTCTGTCTTTAAACCCAAGTAATTTGTAATTAAGTGAGTAATAAGCAAACTGCTTTAAAAATTAACTACACACATTTTGTTAACTTGAGTTAATTATTCATGGACAATTTTCTTTCAAAATATATATTTATTTACAAAATAATCACGGACCCCGCAATTAGGGGCTGTACAATGAATAGAGCATAGCAATATACCGGGTGTCTCACCTAACTCTGTGACCTCTAATATTTTCGAAATGAAACAAGATATGAAAAATTTTGTTGCGCAGAGAAGGGGCTCACACAATGGAAGGATGAACACAATCCAAAAAATTAAGAAAAAAAAAAAAAACATAATTTTGAACTAAAAGTTACATTTCTTTAAATGGAACATATGTTTTTTTTTCCCCTAGCAAACTGGAAACTAGAGATCCAATTAGTGATAACAGGACTGGTTTTATTTCCTTAAACTAAATTACTAGTTGCCTATAGCTCAAAGAAACTTCATGTTTCTCAAGCACAGTACAGAAATCGCACTCATAAATAATCAGTACAGTCTTATATAATGAAACTGTGTCACTTCAGCAGATGTTCAAAGTGACCACAGTTTGCATCAGTACACTTTTGGAGACGGTGAACAAGTGGGCGTTGCACAGATTGTAGTGTTTCTACAGATATTGCCGCACACGCCGTGGTAATAGGCTGTTTATATTCACTAGTGTCGTTGGGAATTCCTGATACAGTCCTACGAAGAGAAAGTAGTCTAATGACTTCTAATTGGGGCTACAAGCTGTCTATCTCACAGGAGCATCCCATCCTATCCACCAATTTGTAAACTTTGCATCCATAAGTCTCTGGGAACATGGGCGAAGTGTGCGGGGCACCCATCATTCTGGATCCATATTGATATATGCATTTCCAATTCCATGTTCTCCTTGAAAAGAGATAAAGTATCTAGCAGAAATGATGTGCATCACTGCCCGTTTAATGTTCTGTGATAAAAATAAGGACCCACAAGGCGGTTGCCAACGATACGGTACCAAACATTGACATTGCACTGCCGTTGATGAGGAACCTTGCAAGACCAGTAGTGCATGCTCTTCAAATTCACATTACCATGATCTGTGAACGAAGCTTCATCCGTATATAAAATATTACTTAGGAATGCATGCAACTACTTCCAAATATCAATATGGAGGAGACACTAGTACAATGAACAGGGGAGTGTGCTAGACTCTCAATGGTTTGTTTACAGTATGCTTTTAGTACAGACACACTGCAAGCAACCCATGTTCTTTGTACAGATTACACTCTTTACATAAAGTCAGAACTCTTTAAAAGTTTACCTATTTCAGAAAGTATGTAGATTAGAACAATAAAACCAATTCTGTTATCACTAATTAGACTTCTATTTTTCGATTCGCTAGAAAAAACAGACATGTTATACGCAATAAAATGTAACTTTGAGATGAAAGGGAAGTTTTTCTTTTTTTAATTTTCTGCACACCCTCCCATTGTGTGAGCCCCTGACATGGGTACATTCCTGTGCAACAAGATTTTTCACATCTTGTTTCAGCAGAGGCAGCAGAGTTAGGCAAGACACCCGGTATATGAAAATTATATACATACAGAAAAAAATGAGAAGAGTGTAACAAAACAAACATGCATAAAAAGATTGTGAATAATGAAAATAACTGTTCTGTAAGTGTTCTTATTGGCTATAAAGGGGATGGCGAGGTAAAGAAAGATACACGTAGAGCAACTATAATCGTCTCCTATCTTGATTCTCTGTAAATTAAACATTTTAGATGGTGAAAAAGTGTAGAAGAATAGAACCACGGGATCCCACTATGAGGCCAATTACACGTGTTTTCTGAAGTTGAATTTCCCCTGAAAGTATGGTATGATAATGAAGATATTAATTTTGTTTATTCACTTTATCAGGTCACCCCTTATGTTATCAAATCTAATGGTGGAATCTATTATGTAAACCATAGTGTTATTTGATGTGATGGCAGTCATATCGATTCTTCTTGAGCTTCCGTTAGTTGCCAGACAACAACTTCTTCGAAGACTGTATAGCAACTTGTATCACATTATTTTGCCCGTAGTTTTTATCGCAGCTTAAACAGAAATAAATTTAATTATTAGCCTTCTGCTATACAGCTAGTGCTTTGCATCTGAGGTAAACAACATAGTACACCGAGTACACGTAACATTGTGCTTTTTTTGAACTTTGATTACGATTTAGAATATTTGTTTGATATAAGTTTATTTTATTTTCTCTTTTGTCATTGCGTAGACCGGCGGACCTGCACTGTGTTTTTTTTTTTTATAAACTGTGTACCTATAAATCAAATCTCTTTGTTGTACATGCATATAATATGAAATACTCGTATGAAACGCATTTCAAAGTCATTTAAACAAAATAATGACTTACGAAATTCATTTCTATCTACGTAGGCTCTAGGCAGTAATGTGAATGAGAAAGTGACCCCCTTAGTTGTAGTAACTATATAAAAACCATTGTAATTTCGGAAAAATAATATTTTTTTCTTTTTAATATTTTATCTGTCGGAAAAAACGCCTACACCTCACAGTATAGGTATATTGCTTTGGGTGATCTTCCAACGTCTTTAGGTAAAACTTTTTTCATGTTTAGTCAATCAACCTATTGATTTATCCCCATTTAATAATGTTTCGTGTTTTGTTTATTAAGCGGCGTCCTTTAAATTCTCTCAAAAATCTCATTTCAGTTCAATTTGTGTCACTTCTATTATTTACTTTCAAGCACTTTGCACTGCAATGCTTAGTAGCATGAAAGTTTCCTTGAGCCTATCAAATGAGATTAAATTAACCTGGGGTAAAAGGTGTATATGCTTATTCTAGGGAGAAAGGCGAGATCAGTAGTGACCTGACTTGGACCAGGAAGTGCTAGGCTAAAAAATAGCGGATTGTTCTAATAGGAGATTCTGCACTATTATTATTATTATTATTATTATTATTATTATTATTATTATTATTATTTCTTCTTTCAAATTGTGTACCATACTTAAATAGGTACGGTCTACGACTCATGCATAAAGTATATTTGTAATGTATATATAGAATTTAATAACAATAATGATACTGCTACTGTTATCACCACCAACAACACCAATACCAACACCACCACTACCATTTATGTGCTTGTGTGTCAAACTTTTCATCGCTTTATAATAGCGATGTTAAATCATATAGAAAAGGAAACTAATTTTTTCAGGCTAAGTAGAAAAGTATTGCAGGCATCAGATATACAAAACATTTTAACATAATTGATATGATTATGGTCATTAATTCTTGAATTCTTATGGCCTAAACATTTCATAAAATATCATTAAAAGTGCGCTTGTGACTAAAACAAAATTATGCTTTAAATGGAGTATGAAAGGCCTATCCTTGGAGTGTTAAAATTGCCTTCTTCAGTTCGCATTTTATCAAGGACTATCAAAGCTAATGAAATAAAACTTTTACGGCACACAGATGCACATAATTGAAATTTGCTGATATATTTTCATTACTATACCATGACTCTGAGATGCAAATTATAAATTAATTTCAATTGCTTCTTTTCCCTCTTTTTTCCCCCACATTTTATTTTTTTCACATTTTGTCTTAGCTCTACCATACTACATGCACATCATCACAATAATATAACGAGTTAATGGTAAAAGTTTCAAAGTGATAACTTATACAAATACTTAAAAATGGAAACTAATGCAAAAAATTAGTTTTTCCATAATTGAAGCCAAAGAAATATTTTAAGGAAAACCAACTTTTTAAGGAAAATACCAGCTAAATCTCTCTAACATTGAAAAACAACAAAGATGTCATGAAAAAAGATCACTGTCAATTTATGAGATATAACTTTTTTCTATAGTTCAAGATAAACCACAGCCTTCTAGAGCAAATAGTTCCTGCCATGCAGAATTTTAACTGAACAACTTTTTCTATCGTTCAATATAAACTATTAGACTTCTAGAGCAAATAGTTCCTGCGATGTAGAATTTTAACTGAACAAGTGCTGGCGAAATCCAAAAAATATAGCTTCTGTAGTGATATGATTAAAAAATATTAAAATATTACAAAAACAAAAATATAATGCTTGACCTCCTCCCTTTAATACTTCCCTTAAATATTTAAAAATGGCATAAAATGCCTTTCAAAGTTACATTTGAAACCAAATATATAAAAGGAAAGTGTATCGATACGTAAATCGAAAATTAGACTTGGCCTAACACACGGTATGTGTGAAAAATCATATTTCATATAAACTAACTCTAGTGGTGTGGTTAACAATGAAACTTAAGGCACAAGTACTCAAAAGTTGCTAGTGGCTTATTCGGGAAAATCTCTGCAATGAGAAAACCTTTGAGATGTTCAGGGTATAATGGATTCAGATGGGAGAGATTCGTGGTAATAGATGGCAAGGGTACGGTAAAAGAGTATAGGCATGGTAAGCCGCAGATCCGTGTTTCGAGTCCTATCCGACTGTAATTAAAAATTTCAGCCTAACTATGGCTTATGCGAAAGAAATTACATGTTTAATAGAATTTTATTTACATTTTATAACTGACTGCTTTTTATTAAAATCCCTTTTCTAGATCATGCGTTAGATTTACTATCACTTGCAGATTTCCTTGCCATTTTATAAAGCACATTTTTTCCTCACTTAATAAAACATTACAAAACGCATGATTCTTTTTTATTTTATAAGTGTACTTATATTGAGCCATGCAGAAAGTGCGTGTTTTACCATAATTTATTCTATTTTCTACATGAAACATTAAACCTGTGTCTGTATTTATTTTTCCTTCATTACAATGAAACCTTCTTTCTTTCAGCGATGGAAAATACGCACACCTTTAGTTTTTAATCCTCGCCAAGCATTCATGAGAATACTGTGAATAGGAGCGGTATGAACGAGTTTGAAATTCCGTTACGAACGAATGTAATGATTTTCTTTTTTCTTTCTTTCCATTTTTCCCTACTGCGCTTCGAAACATTCCATTCTTTTACCGCAGGTAGAAACGTCAAACCAACGCTTGTTTATCAAAAGCTGATTCCTAAACACGCGAAACTCTGTGAATGCTAACGCAGCATTTTTTTTAACAAAAAATGCAAAGGAAGCTACATGTATTATTTTTGTTTGTGAACCTCACTGCTGGAGTACTTCTTTGCACCTTAGTTACGCCATGGGTAATTCGAACCAAATAAATTGCTGTATAAACCTAAGAAAGCATTTGCACCAATTTTCATTACATATTACAACACATTACAGAAAAGTTTTTAAAATTATACTATGTATTTTACATTAATGGCAAAAATTTTCGAAATCCTAAATTTACAAATGTATTTTTTACCTTTTCCTGCAAGATTTTGTGTTTTGATAATTTTTTATAGTTATCATTAAGTAATAAATCTCTTGTTCAATTCCTTTATTTCCATTGAAAAGTTGAGTATTTCATTATTGAAATTTGTGATATTAAAGTTCAATTTGCTATGAAAGAGTATCGTGATTCTTTTTAATATCTGTGTATGTTGTGCTGCAATATTTTTGTATTAATGATTGTTACTCTCCCGCTAGTGTCACGCGGCATTAATATTTTTTCCTTTAGAAAGCGTACCGAAATAATGTCTTCAGGTTTTGGTAAAAGTTTTGTACAGCACATTGCAGGAGAAAGATATTTTAACACAATCCTCTTAAATTTATTTATGTGCAATAAATTAAAATGTTAATAAACGTACTCCTTCAAGAATTAATTTTAAGTTCAAGAATAAAAACGAAGTGAACATTAAAATAATGAGTGAGCAAGAGAATTGAAACATTTCTCTTTTTTCAGTTTAAATTAAACATTTCTCTTTTTTCTGTTTAAATTAAACATGCTGAAACCAAAGACTAATAATTTGGCATCATATTTACGAATGAGAAATTTTAAATAAATTGTACAATTAATTTATTTTCAAAACACACACAAAATATAATTTATACTAAACATATATCCACAATAGAGCATAATAATAATAATAATAATAATAATAATAATAATAATAATAATAATAATAATAATAACAAAAAGCATTACTTCAACCTAGAAAGTATATAAAAGAAACATTTGCAGGGTTTTCAATCATAAGTTAAAAAAGAATTACTTACCCAATTTAATCACATCATTACTACAACTTGAGTAAGCCAAAAATAATCTTCCTGAATTCAACCATAATAAAAAGAAGAATTACTTATTTAATGCCCTTCAAAATATTTTAAAATGGCAGCAAACGATACGTAGAATCACAATAATATACCGGAGAAATTTCGTATCTTTACCCATATGAAAAACAATTCTTCCTTTATTTTTAAACGTGTATAGGTTAAAATATTATAACAAAATGCGACATTAACTGTATTACTCGACAGTTCCTTTAGTAAACCAACACTGGCCACAGGGTTAAATGGTGTTAATCTCTTCCCCGTCCCAAAAAGCAATTTAAAGGTAAGAAGACTATGGAGACACCATCCACATGCAACTCGTTGAAAATTAACCCAAGGAACCTAATATAGGCTCTCCTCGAATCCCAAAAAGTGTTCTCCGCGAGGTAGCCGGCGCGTGATTAATTTCTCAAAATCGAGTTTGAATATCAACCAGAAGGGAATGACGATGCCACACGTCGCAACCAATCAATACTTTAACTATTTAACTAATGAGTAGCAATCGCTGTTTTGGAGAACATTTAAAAAAAAATAAATAAAGTGGGCGTCGTACCAGAGATGAAAGAAAGGAAGATTTTTTGGATACTTCATACCTATGTATTCCTTCATATATCAGAATAGCTTAAAATGCGTTACAGAGCTTCTTAGTTATTATCAGATACTTTTACATAAAGGTTTGTTGCTGTCATAAGTTCCGTCGATATGAACCTACTGCCGCCTTAGGACACTATACTCTCCATGCAGTTATGTTATCCTGGTTACCGAAACTCCTCTGCTAGATAGCGCTCAACTACAAGAAGGTTTTTGACCATCTTGAACTTTACAATGCTATACCTTGCTTGAATGACCTTGTATCTAAAATGGTATTTACTAGGTTATGGAAAAATGGCAAGGTGTTCTTCATAACAGTAATATATAAATACATTTTTTATTAACCTTGCTTTGAATGTACTGAATGTTTCGAAGCTTCTCCATCGCAACATAGATTAGTAATGAGAAATTCTTGGCATAGCATTAGAACACATAACGGAGCATAATATTCAATTTATTATCCAAATGAAGCTCTCTGATGAAAATACATATTCTGGGATTTAAATAGAAAGCTCTTGACTTTTACTTAACAACGTTAAATTATTATTAAGTCATAAAAGGTTAGTACATTTGTTAAAAAATTTATTTTTAGATGAAGTATTCATAATCACGAAGTGGTATTCATCTCGCAAAGTTGATGACTAGCCCTGCAAGTTGTCAGCTTAAACTGAGGGAGACAATCTAATCCCCTTTGTCTATACATTTGACCTAAGCGTTCTGCAGGTGTTTTCGCAGTGCACATATTTCAGACATTAGTAACGAATAAAGGTAAGGCGAATGTAACTTGTTGCTGAGAGTGAAAAGAATGTGAAAATGGTAGGTTTCATTTTCTCTAGTATTAACCGGTATTTCGAGAAGAGTGGTAGAACATGAGCCCCTCAGGGTAATTGATTGTACAAAATTTTATGATGTGTTAATTTAAACTGGAGAACAATGCAATTTCAATGGCGCGAAAAATATGCCAGGTCTTTGGTGCTGGTGCTGTGAATGAACAGATGGTGCAAAGATGGTTCTGAAGTTGAACGAAGACAACTGTATTCTTGACGAAATGAGCTAGGGATAGGAAGACCAAAAGTAATGGATAACGAGACTATCTTAGCAACTATTTAGGTCAAGAGCCAGACTTGTGAGGACAGCAATTCAACGTCTGTGCAAAAATTATATGCCTCCATCTTCTTCATCAAGGAAAAATTAAAAAAAAAAAAAAAAAATCGGTTGCTGGATTCTACACGAGTTGAAAGTGAGGAACGCACAAGCCTGTTTCGCATTGTTGCCACATCAGTAGAAAGATCCCTTTCTTATAGGCTGCTGACATGCGATGAGAAGTGGATCCTCTACGAAACTGCAAGACTGGTTGACAGCCCACGAATTTTATTTCCAAACAAACCGAAACCACCACTGCACCATAAGATAAGCACTGTGTTTGATGAATTGGTGAACTATGTAAAGTTCATTTCTGTCAGACGGTCAAACAATCAACCCATAATGTACTCTAACCAGCTGAAACTAAGGAGCTTGCACTTGAGTTGCAAAGGTGTTATTCTTTTACGTGGTAATGAAAAACCGTTAGAGCTAAGATTAGCTGGTGAAAACTATCCGTCTTGATCAGCAGACTTTAGCGTACCCCTCATATTCTCAAGATATCGCACCATCATCTTTTCCTTTTCTTCACCTCCGACGACAGCAATTTTGAACCTCTGCCAGTCTGGAAACTGCACTGGGTGCATATTTCGCTTCCCATTCTAAGGAGTATATCACAATGGAACTTATAGTCTTCTATCACATTGGCAGCAGATTCTCGGTAGAATGATAGTTATATTTAATACTAAAGTTATTCTATTGTTTAGAATATGATGCTTTGAGGTGTCAGGTCTAAAACCAACAAAACTATTTTGGTTAACTTTTATATATATATATATATATATATATATATATATATATATATATATATATAAGAGTATTCAACAGAAATATGAACGCAGAACAAAATATCTCCCGAGAGCATATTCCTATTATGAGGTATGTGCTCCCTTATTTCTGCACAATTTGACTGAATCCAAAGTAACATTTAGAATGATGCTAACCCGTGTCATTCAAAACGGACTTGCTTCAGTTTTTGAAACTTTAATAAATGATTACATGAAGATGTACTATGAGTACCGGTAAGTCAGTGGACCACGACGCACCTATTATCTTTCCGATTAAGAGAAACTCATCATAATTTATGGAGCACGGAGAGTTGCCAAGGAGATCGCCTCCTACACAGCAAAACCGTGCCATCGTCACCATTCCACATCAGAATGTTTGCCCGTGATAGTGAGAAAACTGCAAAGATCTCCACACCTATCGTCCTGCATTAAGAATCTTAACTTCAATGCTGAATGAAGAGCAGGTTAACGAATTTTAGTTTTCACTAAAATTTTATTAGTTATCTTCCCATATCACTTGGTAACGTGTGAGTTTGTTTATATTGCCATTTTATATATTTCTGATTATATATTGTATTATAATATAATATTATAATTTATTATAATGTATTTTATATATTTCTGATTTCTATTGAAGCTTCACAAAAGTTAATATTTAGATATGTTTAGAGTAGTATGTCCATTGTTATATCCAAAACACAAATACTTAAGCTAAAACAATGAATAATATTAATGCTAGTTGGAAGCTTTCAAAACTGAAGCTAAATTTCAAGTGCTTTAATTGAACTTTAATTTTCATCCAAGTTTAAGGTTTGCACGTGTGGTAGCATCTTTGGTTACTATCTAATAAAATTCCAAAGAAATGTTGCTATTGCGGTTGTACCCATGAAAATATTTTTGAGCATTTTCTACCAATCTTCATCGATTCCTACCTACTACACAATGAAATAAAGCACTTTTAACACTCTAGTGGCCGCATTTTTTGTTTTTTCTCTTGAAAACTCGGTTTTGAAATAAAACAAGGTCATCAGCTCCCATTCAATTCAAGGCGTGCAACGGCCGATAAATTTTGCTCAGAGGCCTCGTCTTTCAGGATTGAGGTTCTTTTTCGTGCCGTAAATGTACGACACGAGACCTACGGATTTATTTCCCTTCCGAAGGAAGCCATACTTAGGAAAATAGGAGTGCGTGTACACCTAAAAACCGAAATTTAAAAAGCGTTTTAGCGTTTTTTTTTCTCAATTGTTCCAAAATAAAGGGACAAAAATTAACTCATCATATAAAACATATGTGTAACGATGCATATATTTTTATATAACAACAGCAGAATGCTCTCTAATAAACTTCAGAAAACGTTTGCGTTATTACAATAAAAGCATAAATTAAATTTCAAAGTCACTTATAATTGATGAAAATTTCCATAATATGTTGTATATTGTTGTTGTGTATATTTGCTTAGTATTTTGAATTGTTTTTAAATATTATTATTTTTGTTTTATTGGCATAAGTGAACATTTCTTAAATACAAAGATAAGTTGAACCTTTCTGTTATTTCTCCCAATGTCAGTGGATGCAAAGTTGATGCGAAGAACTAATATGGTTAAATTTTGAAATGTTTCAAAATACCCACACAGTATACCTTTATCTGTCAGTGGTAATATATTTCAATTAATTAAAAATATTCCATTATTATTATTATTATTATTTTAAAATTTTGGATACTTTAAATTGCAGTATTTCTCAATTTGTTCCCCTACTTTTGAAAATTAGAGCCATTTCATTATAGATATGTATTTTCAAATGATTTTGAAAGGAAAAACAGACAAATGTAGTTAATATATATATAATTTAGCTTTAGACTTTGTCATGCTAATACCACACAGTAATGTCATAGTTTATTTCATTAATTAATAAAGAAATAATTTGGATTTTATATTCTTTTTTAAAATTTTTCAACTTACTGAGGGATTCACTTTATTTACGCATCTCCTGCCTGAAGAACTTTTCTGAATTAAATTTCTTTTTGCCTATAAGTTGCTATGTTATGAAAGTAATTTAAGTTAGGTGTAACATATCTCCATTTAGAGTTTATTCAAGTATTATTTCATTAAATTCGTTATTTAATCCCGTACTTAATGTTTATCATACAAATACAGTTGTCGTAATAGAACATTGTTAGTTTCCAGTTAAGATGCATTGCTCGTTGAGGAATGAATATCAATTATAACAAAGTCTTATTGATACTATAGAGTTTTTTTAAGGAATGGCCGAAAAATTTAAACATATGTGAAAAATGTAATCCTTTGAGTACTATGATATATGAAATAAACCAAAACCAAAATAATAATAAACGCCCTCCCTATTGAATACTTCATGTTTAATACACTCGACGTACAACATTTTACTGCGCTTAACAACAACGGTACTTAAGAAAGGTACCCAAGTCACACAACTAGAAAAAAAAGCTCTTAAAATCGTTTGATCATCCGTCATTGCCATTCAGGCTGATTTTTTTAACAATACAGATAACACATTCTTAACCATCACAGGACAATTTCATAGCTAAATAGAACGTTTAGTTTAATTTTTAAACTTCCCATTTCTGTTTTAATTGCAGATTCATGTTAATAGCACTGACATAAAATTCTTATTCATATTCCATCTTAATTAAAAGCTCTTTTGGTATATTATCCAAACTCTTGTCTTTTTATGATTTATAAAAAACCCTATTTTTCTGAATTTATAGGAAAATACTCCGAGTTTCTACGTGAAAAGTGTTTATTTTCATTTAATATTTAAGATAATATCAAAAGTAAAACGCAGTGAACAGTCATAGCCTATAATCATTATTTTAGCATTAAATAATTATTTCAGTTCTCTAAATTCCTATTGAAACTAAAACACTTATTTTCTTAGCCTTTGGTATTTCAAATAAGTTTCGTGCTTTACAGATTTGTATAAAATATAGCAATCATTAAACGTTATATAACTTATACAATTTAGGAATAGTGTACAATTTATACAGAGATTTGTGTTCATATTACGCTGAAAGTGCAAATCCTTTATTTTAATTTATAATAATATATTATAGCTTCAGCTTTTTATTTAAAAATATGAAACAAATGTAGTCAAACTTTTTAACAAAGAACCTAATATTTAGGAGGAGAATTCGCATTTTTAAATGAGCTATATTAATATGGTGAACACTTAGAGCGCTCTTTTAAAAATTCACTATAATGATTTAATGATCCTTTGAAGCCAGTAGCCGAAAGCGTCTCTAGACTTTAGTAGCAGGACTTTGCCTGAGGTTACTATACTCCAATAATATTTGGAAATGATGTCACTGTTTTATTACCTACGGTGTACAGCTGCTGATAAAAGTATTAAACTAACGGATCGCTATATCAATTTATCCTCTGCAAACATATTCGCCTATAATGTCTGTTAGGAGATATTTATTGTTTCGGCGAGTATAGTTCCACTATATTGGAACTATAGTTCCAATTTTTATGTCTAGAGACAGATTTAATAATCATCACATCCAAAAAGGTATGAATTTCATAAGATATAACCGAACAAATATTACTTAATTTTATTTTTACTGTAAATTAATTCTCTTATCCTTATGTATTTGCGGCTGTTCAAGAAAATTGTCTCAGAAGAATGGAGCAAGGTGTAGAAAATTGTTTTTATTTGGAAGTTCGACTCTCAGAGATCGCTTGCGATGCAGAATAGAAAAAAGTATATATTTTAAAAAATGAGACTACACTGTTATATTGACAACAAAAAATGACGATAGCTGTAAATAACTTGAAATGAAATTCGGAATATAAAAAAGGCAACTCTCCAAAATACACAGTGAAATTACAGTGCATGCAGGAACATTGTAGTATGTACGGCAATGGTTATTTATACGCATCTGCTATTAGTGTACTGTGGGACATCAAACCACAATCTTTAATGTAGCTCATTATGGACGGAAATCAAGTGGTCACCCGCAGTGGTATTCTGGTAGAAACTCAGGAATCATTAAATCGCCACGGGCGGCCGAGGTTGTCAAGGCGCGGACTGGTGAGCGGGAGGTCTGGAGTTTGATTCCGGTCAGGACCGTCCTCCCTGATTAATTTTTTTTTTCCAGGTTTTCCTCAGTCCTCATAAATAGTAATGTCGGGGAGGTACCCTAAACTTAGGCCGGGAACGTCTCCCTCCTTAAACAAATCCTTTCGCAATACATAATATCATTTAATGTATCATCAGTGTTCACCGCCTGTGGTGCCTCAGTGGAATAAAGTTAAACAATATTAAAAAAAAATATCATTAACCCAACCAAATTGGAGTAGAAAGTCAAAGGTACATTTGACTGGTGAGTACTGTAATGCCATTCTTTAACTACAGCTGCAGTTCAGGAAATGTAGAATGAATGAATAGTTCACTTTACTCCTCTGAAAGGCTCAGGATGTTGATGTAAGCTCGCCATTGAACTCTGTTCTTTGCCAATGTCTTTATCTTCTCGCAGTGTTTTTCCTCTCAGCCTCAGTTCAAACTTTATTGCACTACATTATTCTTGGTCTGCCCTTTTTCTACCTGTTCCTTAAATATTTCATTCAAAAACTGTTTGGAAAAGACTTATATGTTCCCTTCTCAATGCATATCCTGTCCATTTCCACTTGCAATATGCTGTTTGGTGATCTTAAGTCTGTATCTGATACAGTCTTCGAGCACCAGACTCCCTTAATAGTTTTCAGGAATCTGTTAACAAGCATTTGCAGTTTTTCATTTCAATTGACTTCATAGTTTTGCACGTTTTACGTCTATAGAACTGCGCAAACTTAACATGTGTATTAAAGATTCTAATCTTTAACATCAGGGATATTTATTTGCAATTCCATAAAGAGGCTAATTGTGAAAAATCAATCTTGATTTCCTAATTTTGGTAAAAAAATATAGAAAGGATGTATTAAGGCTACTCCAGTTAAGTTTCTGGCATTGACTTTAATTATTTCTCGATTTGGCACTGTGTAGATGCAGTACGATCAAGAAATTATTTCACAGAAGAAAGCAAACTATGACTACAAGTGCAAATACTATGCAGTTGAATTGAACAAAATCAAATATACTTTTCTGGTATGTGCTTTTGATATACCATAAAACACAACCCATTACCTTATCTGTTTCTATATCAATTTTGGTTGAAAGATTTAGAAAACATTTTGTTTGTTTTAATGTTTGAGATGTAATATGTAAATAAACCTTTAAAATCCAAACTGTAGAACATATAATTTGAGCTTTTTACGTTTCTAGCACGAAAGAGAAACTTACATAAACAATTTATTTTTTCTTTTTTTCAAATTCTAAAGTTGCGTTTTAAAAAAGCAATATGTTGTCAGTGCATGAAAATGTATTTCAGTGAACCTAATTTGTATCTGCAATTACAGTAACGCTTTTCATGAGGATTACAAATGATAGTTTCATATATATAGAGCAGTTCTTTAATATTTGCTTCAGATCATATTGCAAATTTAATGTGATAACCACATACGTAGACCACCAGTTTGTCACATTTTCCTCCCAGCATATACTTTTTGACGCTTCTTGAATTTTCCGCTTAAGATTCTCTGTACGTATCATCCGACAAAGGTATTAATATCTGCAACATTTTATATATCCAAGTCACACCTAGCGATCTTAATGAGAATTTCATTAAAAATCTGCCTTTTTCAGCATTGAAACATCTCCTTTGGAATGAACGAAAGTTTCTATGGAAGTGCAGTGGAACCCCATTCTGTTGGAAGAGCAAATTATTATAAACTTCCTACTCTTGAAGTATTACCCATGATTGCAATATGTCCAGGTACAAAATTTCTGGCATAGAGGCCTTAGGAAAGAAGAAAAGCCGTATATTTTTCGTCGTGACAAGAGCGGAATCTCTTTGATAAATTTCTCTGACATTCAATGATTTATCAAGAGTTTTTTTCTGTGCATGTTGTTGCAGTAGACAACAAAAATTTCAACATTTGTCTTTGTCAACTTCTAAATCCTATGTAGCAGTTGCAATTTGACTTCACAAATAAGTTTTTAAGTACAAACAGTCACACAGTCATTAGTGGCATTTAGTACTCACAAAATATTCGCGCCGACATTAGTGGCCAAAATCTCAAGAGCAAGTACTCGGGAGGTCTGCGGTTCAATTACCGCCAAGCCATTCGCCTTGACTCAGACTTTTTTCACGTTTCCCCAGCCTTGATCAAAGGTAAATGCCGGGAAGGTACCCTAAACTGACATGGAACTCTTCCTTAAAAACTTCTTTTCCAATGTATTATTTCATCTCATGTATCAGTGTCAACCACCTCCAATGCCTCAGTAGTAAACGAGTGATAAATGAACTAAAAAAGAAAGAAAAATGAAACGCTCTGTGCAATAATTTCTTTGGGCTTCTTATGTTCCATCTCTCCTTCATGATTAAATGTTCATCATAGCAATGATGAACTCCTCTTGCTTAGTGTCTTTTTATCGTACTTTTAAATGTTTATTGAATATCTGTAGGACTCTTGCTTTTTTGCAGTTCTAACGCACAGAGACCTTTCTCACCAATGAGGATAGCCATATTTGAAACCAAAGGCAGTTGTAAAAAAAAAAAACATGCAGCTTTGACGGTGAATCTAAAAATAAAAATCTGTCGGCGCAGACGAATTGGAAGAGAGAGAGAGAGAGAGAGCGAAACTGGGTTTGTCTGAAGTTATTCTTAAATATAGAAGTCTGTTAGAGCGGAGTCCAAAGAAAACTCTGAGAAAGCTTGCACAGATATCAGGAATTTCATAAACCTCGGCTTAGAATGCCACGAAACTTTTAAAATTAAAACCTTAAGATAACTGTAGATTAGGAATTGTAACCACATGACAATATAAGTAGAGTTAATTTCTGCAATTGGGTGTTGATAATATTAATGTTCACTATATTTACTCGCGTTTATTATTTTTTATTTTTTTTTTTTTTTTTTTTACATAAGCATGTTGCGAAACAAAACGATAGATACTGGAGAGCAGAAAAACCCGATCTTGTACACGAAATGCGTTGTATGACCAAAAATAGAGTTTGATGTATTATAGAAATCAATGAGCTTGGATTTAAGGGGCTATGAACATTGACACCGCCGTTAAACAGCGTGCTTCCTGGTGTCAAACAAATCCCCGTTAAGCCGGCCACGCGTTCCAACGAGGGCTTTGTATCGTGGACTGCAGTAAATTCTACTAGAAAACACAGGCTATGCAATTCCAGTTGCATATATTGTAAAAAATTATAACTTGGGACTAATGGTATTAAGTGCACTAGACATTGACGTTTTTATCTTACAAGGATTGTTTCTTCTAAAAAACGAGGAAGGTATACCATGTGAGAGCGTATCACAGACTGACAGGTTGAAACAAGGGACGAGAAACATTGTTACGGTCGGCTTGCTTATTGCACCATTCATCTCCATATCTGTCCAATGTCGGCTGTGACAATCATTTTCACCTACGCATGTGCTGACAAGCCAAGATGTATTTACACTGACAGAGTGGCAGCAGAAAGGATAAACTTCCCCTCTCTGAAAATAAGATTAAACATGTCCAGCGGTTGGATGTGTTGAAATAGATTATTAACACATCTCTTAATTCGTGTTATTTTGCGCGACCGTAAAATCCTTGAAATCAGCAACAATAGTTACATTAGTTCGCTCTCACTACTAATCACATGCAGCAATTTCTATTACCAACACTGAAAAAATTTTAAAGATAAAATGCAAGTCAAATGTCATAATTTGTCGATGAAAATATGTACAGTTTACAAATAATAAACCGACAAATATATACTATACGACTATAACTTGGTTTTATTTTAAAACCATCCTTAATTCTTTCCGTGTATTTTGCAATGCGTTCTCTTCCATGTATTGGCTGGAAAGGCGAGAACAGAATTCGTTAAATTACACTCCTGCAAATAAGCACAATCACTTTATAATTTTTTACATCTTACAGTTCAATCAAATTATTATATACCAGATTGAGACGGTACCGCCACGGGTGCCGAGGTCGTTAAGGCGCAGACTCGTGAGGTCTGGGGTTCGATTCCCATCAGAATCGTTCTCCTTGACCGAGGTTTTTTTCCCGGTTTTCCTCAGTCCTCGAAAGTGAAAAATGCCGGGGAGGCACCCTAAACTTAGGTCTGGAACCTTTCCTTTCTAAAAAATTCTTTCCCAATTTATCATTTCATATCGTGTATCATCAGTGTCCAGCGCCTGTGATGCCTCAGTAGTAAAAACGGGCGTTAAACACTATTAAAAAAAATAAAGTGGAGAGAATTATGGTATGTTCCTGAGATGATAGTGTGAAGCGGGCGAAGATGCACGACATCCATTCTGCTTAGAAGCCTTACTCGAACTGCAACTTACTGGAAGCGTTTCCCACGCTTTCTTATATTATTACTTAGGTGGGGACTCTTGAAGCTTCTATCGCAGATATTAATCGCCGCTTAAGTAATGGAAATCTCCCTCCCTCCAAAGTATACTAAATCGCACAACAATTTAAACAATCCATATACTGATAGATTGTAATTTAAAATGTGCTATACAGTTACGAAATATCTCAGTTAAAAATTGTTATCACCATTTTCACAGGAAAATAATGAGCGCTGATGGGACAATTTAAATGTCACATTCTACGAGAAAATTACGTTTTCTGAAAATGTTCTGTTAAGGAACACAAACAGGGAATTTTCCTAGAATTGAAAAGTTTTTCTTTTCCCGTTGTTAAAGGTAGTATAACTTATTGAGGAAAAGAGTAATGAATGCAATTTAAAAAATGATAACATCTTTAGCTTCATCCCATCGTAATAACCTTCTTCAAGGTCTTTCTGGATTATTTGGCAAGGAATAATTATTATTCTCTTAGCATTATTTTCATATTGCGTGTAAATTACATTTGTTAAAATTGTTTTGTAAGAGCATAAATCACTGAATGCTCCTTGTGATGTTAAAACACAAACCAGGAATATTTAAGTACAGGAACGATGTTTATGACAGTGGTCCAAACGAAGTATGACAGGACATGTAACTATAGCAACATAGTACTTAATATTTTTTCAGCAAATTTAAAGCAATTTTTGTCTGAGTATGAAGATGTTTCAGGTGATCTGTATCTGCAATAAGTCAGTTTAAAGGCTCTATTTACCACAGCACAAGTCTATCTACTCTCATCTCCTGCTCACCTGTCTTCTAACTCTCCCATACGTAATCGCCATGACTGTAACGCTGCTACCTTTAGTTAATCGAATCGATAACCTGGTGGCCTGATTACTGCTCTTCGGCTTGTCTGCGAGTACTCTCAATCAAGCGCTTCCTTGGATCTTTGAAGAGGGAGGGATATTGCATTGTTCTTCCCAAGTCTTTGTAGCCCTTTATTCTTCGTTACTCTTTTCACTTTCCTGATAGAAGTTTTATTCCGTCTACCGGATCAAAAGCTTGAGTTAGGTGCTTATCTGCAGTCTTGTATTCAAGTTTCAATTATGTCAAACTTTGAACTAGCCGTTTTATTCTCGAATAACTCTTCATTCATAACAAATTTTCTTCGAAGGTACAAAACCCTCGGAGTCGCCCAGGCCTATTGTACCATGCTTCTGACAAATGAATTCGAATTTATCCTCTTACGTGTACACATATATGTATGAATCAATTATCTTTATGAAGTCAATGGTCTCCCTAACGACCATATAAAATATTTATAATCATTCAAAGCATTATGTTATTTTAAATTATATAGGATGTTCCATTTGTCTTGCTAATCAAAATAACTTTATCTGGTGTATTAAATGAAAAAGTGTTTCAAACAATACATTTTTTAACATCAGAGGGGAGTTCTTGTTGAGGATTTTGTGCCTCCATTAATGTGGGAGATATGGGATAGAACTTGTCTTTTTATCCCATGTACATTTTATTCAAAAATACATTCACGCTCTCCCAGATCTATTCAAAAATATATCACGCTTTCATTTATTTAAAGAAAGCATTATATATGCAAACTGTAAGGAGTGTACAGATACTGAAGAAACCAAATTGTTTAATGCCTTGGTTGTACAAATTACGTACTTACCCAATGTAGTACTGTAGTACAATTATGGTTATTATTTAATGATTTGGGATTCATGTTAATGCAGGTACCCCTGAGAGGAAAAATAGGGGTAGGTAACTCATCTCCCTCGCCCCTCAAATTATCGTTGCTATAGCTTACATGCTAGTGTACTGTAATCATTCATCATAGTAAGTTAGTACTACACTGAGCTATTCTGAGTACAATTTTTCTTGTGTTAAGGTGTAAAGTTACAAGATGAACACGCATGAGAGAAGCAGAAATGCTGCTGAACTACGGAGAATGTAAATTGGCAAGATAATGCTTTATTCGATTTCCTTATTGAATAAGTTAAATTATTTAGTTAAACAAGTACACTGTAGTGTTATTAAATAAAAGAAGGCATGCATTTATACTTTCCATATCACCATTTTATTTTATAAAATGGTAGTGTGATACATTTCTGATAACTGTTGGTGAGGCTAAATGTACAATAAAATGTACATTGCGCTACTTAAAAAACCGAAGTTTCCCCCCATATATTCTACATTAATGCAGATACAAGAAGTATACTCTCAGCAAAAACTCCCCCATGATGTTCAAAAATAAAAACTTTTATTTGAAACAAATTTTCGCTTGACGCATCCGAAAGAAGTTATGTTGGGTGATAGATAAATGGGACAACCTGTATAAAACGCAAAAACAACTAAACTTCAGCACTTATGAATTTTTATTATCAGAAATCCCTACTCTTAAATAATTAAGTATTCTATTATTATGAAGACATGACGCATAATTACAAACATATTCACTACTTTGGCTTCTTTTTACTCTTAGTTACTCCTACAGCAGCTATTTCTCTGTTCAATTTTAGTCTGCACCTAATGCCTAACATTTTATCGATATAATCAATAGCTTTTAGAATATTCCATTTAGTTAACGAGGTTTGCATGGTAAACATTTGAAATTTGTCCCATACAGTAAAGTTTATTATTTCTTATCACATATGTAATTAAATATAAGTTGTTATATTGTTAACATCTTTAAAATGTTTAATATAGCTACTTTTTATTTACTAAATACCAGCAAATTAAACTGTAAGCTTCGCACATATTCTTCAAATGATCAAATAAAGTGATTCGGTTTAAAAGTCTGTAACTCTGAAACTAGGAATGCTAGAAGTATTATGAGTAGTACAAAATCTAGATGTACGTTTCATTTTCAGAGAGTTAAATATACATTTCATATTTTAATAAGAGACTTCTTAACATGTTTGATATTTTTCAATAAAACTAACTTATTTATTACAATTAACGCCAATTTCACCAAATTGGAATGGCTTTTACAGTAAAAGTAAAATTTATTTAAATAAGCAACTAATAGAATCTCGCGTTTCTTCTGATCTATGGTACATTTGATTCTTTGACCTTGTCCTTCGATAGTAAAAATAAAACTACACATTTTCGATTCACTCACGCAGTTTTGGAGTTTTAAAGACACAACAGCCACCATATAAATTTAACCCTTAAATATTATTGCCATAATAATGCAGAGTCTTACATTAGACATAATTAAAACCAGCTCCCATATTTATATTAAGTAATTAAATAATTATTCTAACTTTTATACTAACACCTAGGTATGGTTGTAATAATATTTATGATTCCAGAACTATATGTCCTTAATTGGATCTCTGCCCCTTTTAAGCCTATGCATTTCGTTCTTGGGGTATTTTGAAACAGTGGCAGAGGACTTTGCTTTTTGGTTTACTAAGTCTCATACTCGCACACTACACTAATTCATCTGAAGGTCTCTTAATTATATACCACATTATTGTTACACTCTTTGCTTCCACGATTTGCATTTGCATTTGCATGGACATTGCCGGCATATTATTATTTAATAATCATCCCAACCACATAACTTAACAGCAGTTCATTAACCTGTAGGTTCATGCCACATTGTATGTTGCTCACGGCTGTCGGTGATAAAGTCTCTCTCGTGTTTATGTAGGAAATATCAACAAAGTAATTAATAAATAATTACAAGAGTAGGGCATATGTGCTGCGTATCTATGATGTATGTGCGATGAATGTACTTACAACTAAGCGAGTAAATACTAACATTGTGCTTAAAAATTTCCAAGTGATTTTGGCACAATTCCTACGGAGTGCCTTATGAGAAATTGATATTTATATCTTGCGATACAGCAAGGTTGGTGCTCCATTAAATAGCTTTGGTGTTGTTCATGAATAACCTTGTTATGTCCAAAGTTACCATCAGCAACGCGGTACAAAATTACTTTGATGTAATATTTACAGTGAGTTTATTTAAATTACGGGCCGCCAGAGTCCGGAGGCTTGCTGAGAAAGTAAGAAATATATTCGGTACGGATAAAGGTAATGTTTGTATTTTGACATTCATATTTTTACTTAAAGCATAAAACGATAAGTGTATTATTAAAATATGAGTAATAAGCACTAACCTGTCTAATAAGAGTTGTTGAATATGATGGCCCTCAGCGGCAATAGATTGCCAGCATTTGTATAGGAAATTCCTTTGTTTTATCTAACTTTTCTTGTGTGAAAACGTTGGGAACAAGTGTCTTGTCATTGAGAGATCTGCAAATTTTAACAAATTAGCGAACACAACTTCTCTATCTGGAACACAATTGACAATATATTTTCTTACTACTTCTCTTCCCATATGGATCGCATATAAAATGCATTCTTTAAGTCTTTATTTATGCAGTGACATAACATTAGCACACAATTTACGCACCATGAAAGCACCGATTAACATACGAACGCAAAATCACTCGCTGACAAAGCCTTCCTCTCAAACTACAAGACTGGCTTCTCTCAGTAAGCAGCCGTTATCTGCCAACCCACAACTGAAATAATCTCACTGTATAACTTGGTGTATGATGACGCTTGCACTGAAGCTTACAAATATACTTGTGGGCACTAGAGAGACTAACGAACAATTTTTGAAGACGTTTTAGCAATCAAAAGATACCATTCAAATTTTCAGGAAAAAAATATCCTCTTTTTGTACCCGTTTATCATTTATTATCAACTAATTCACTACATTATGTAATATTAATGTTTTGGAATCTTAAAATCGAGAAAGAGGTCTTGCACATTTCAAAATGCATGTTGACTGCGTTAACAATTACTTCCGCATAAAAGTATTGTGTTAGAGTATTAATGCGAATTTATAGAAAAGTAAATAAAAAACAATTCTACTCTATCACGTTTAGCATGCGAAAGCGTTGTACTGGCTCTGGCGTTGTTTTGGGCTCGAATAGTTAATTACTATTGAGTAATTTGTGAGTATAAGTCTAATTGTTCATCAAATAAAAAAGTCATCATAAAATTAATATTTTATAGCACTAAGCAGATTAAATTGTTCCAATAATGATAATGCTTATAAAATATTACTTAAAGTATCGTATCAACCAATCAGAAGCCAGAACTTTGTTAGTATGCCCTTTTAAACGAGTTATATCTGTTTTATATATACCGTTTATACATATTAATTATTTATGATTTAAATGTTGAAGCTTTACGAGTATGCCTTTTCTGCCTTATTTATGAAATAAATATCTTTATTGCATTAACCTAATCGTTTCTCTATTGTGTGTGTGTGTGCGCGCGCGTACCCAAATATCATATGAATAATAAAAAAGTATTAAGTTAATGCAATAAAGGTATTTATTTCATAAATAAGGTAGAAAATGCAGACAAGGACACAATACTCCTATATATATATATATATATATATATATATTATTTCTTCTTTATTTACACCAGTGGCCATACCGATGTCCCTTCCAGCTCACGTTTCCTTTACCATGAATATCCCCGTGTAGAAACGGTGGTTTTGCATGTCTTCCAATTTATTCACACTTTCTATAAAAGTACCAATGAGTGCCAACAACAGTTGAAACTATTTTTTCTTTGCCCTAAACAAACTCAATGCAAGTCAAAAATTATCTCTCCTCACGGACCATATCTATTTGTTCATAACTCTGTATAGATTCTTAAATTGACTTTGGTCACTAACCATTTTCTTTGGTGGAATTAGCTTTTGAACCTCAACCATTTACCATTTATCAGTTTTTGTTTCCATTCCCTCGTTCCTGAGCATTCAAACAGAATATGTTCTACATTTTCCACACTTTCATGTATTGTACAAAATTCATGCTCACCAGTAATTCTAAAACCCCTTAATCTCCAAATTCCCAATCTAAACTATGCCATTTCTTTCCTCTTTCCTGTGCTTATTGCACTTATTAATTTATCTTTCTTCTTTTTATCCTCTTTTATCTCCTAATAAAACGTTAACAAACTCTTCCCCCGCATTATAGAATGTAACATCTGCCCATCTACATCCTCAAACCTCACTTTAATCTGTTTCCAGAAACCTCTCTCCAAATCACCTCTTAGCCATGGATCCCCCATTTCATTACTCCTTAACTCTTCCCAGCTTTGTGCACCCAGTAACAATTACCTATCCCTGACTCTTCAAATATTAAACGTTTTTAACACGTTTTTATCCGTTGTATCCTGCACCAAAACTTCAACAATCTCTAGCAAATATGCAAAGGCGATTTCTCTGCTTCTTGCGGCAATTGCACTATCAATTTGACAATCACAGTTCGCATGTGAGCATTTGTGGATATCGGGATGTCTTTTTGTAAGCTCTAAAATTCTAAAATAAAATATTTTGGAGAATTATACCAACGAACCTGTGTCCAGTACGTCAAGTTTGCGAAACGCTTAATTAAGTGAATTTTACGATGTTTTAAAAAATGTTATTCAAGATAAAATTAAAAATATGAACTGGATTTCGTTGGTGGTTTTATTATTATTGTTGGTTCATTAAATTCTTCTTCAGAAGAGGAATCAATGAAACCATACCTACTTAAGATATATTAAGGGTTAAACTATTTCACAATTATTCATGAGTTTATTGAAATGAACGTGGCCTAAAGAAGTTCAATACGACACCCGTTATTTTTCGTAACTAACGCTACACTTTATATAAGGATGCGAAAACTTTAAAAGTTATTTTCTACATTTTTCTATAGCACCTATGTAAACACATGATTTTAGCAGAGCGTGGGAAAAGATAAGATGCTTGTTTCCAGGAGTCGATAAATTGGTTTCCAATATTAAGAAATTCCCTCTGAAAGTCTCGTTACGAATTCAGATGTTGCTCCGGGTGCAGCTCTGCCTCCTCAACCTTCCATAACAAACGCGAATCTTGAAATTTCAGCAGCCGTTTACTACGCTTCACGTTTCAGGAGTGTACGGTATAAACGCTCAGGTGGATGAAGGTCATGGACCCCGGCAGTTTGAAAACTTCTTGAATGTTCGCACAAGAAAATTGATTTAAATTTCACTGCAGCCAATTTAGGTCTCTTCTCAGAATCCATGACCTGACTTTAGCAAGAAGTCAATAAAAAGTGTCGAAGATGCAAGAGTAGAGTGTGCGAGTGTTTTCTCAAAATTATAATTTGAAGTATAAACGTTTGCACAGGGTGGTAATTTTATTGTAATTAAAATGCATCTTTTGTGTTGTTCTGATTCTGTTCTGCTTCAACAACCTCTCTGCATTTTTTTTGATTGATTTATTTATGGACGCTCTTTAACAGCTCAGGTCATCAGCGTCCCATTCAAATCAGGGCGTGAAACGGCCGACATATTTTGCTCAGAGGCCTCTCTTTCAGGCTTGAGGTTTTTTCCCTGCCATAAATTAATAAATAAGAAACTAATCCCAAACCATCCCAACCTAATAAAATTCTAATAATATTTGGTCTAATAATTAATATAATTATAGACAAAACAAAAAGAAGAACAAAAAAAAAATAAAACGATCAATATATTTTTCCCTGTACGACACGGGACCCACGGCTTTACTTCCCTTCCGAAGGAAGTCATACTTAGGATTTTTACGCCCCGAAAAAATCCATCGGTCCTGGACGGGTTCGAACCCGCAATCTTCGGTTGAAGAGGCAAATATGGTAAACACTACACCACCAGGACCGACACCTCTGTGCATATCGATATATTTACTAACATTAAAACTCTGTTATCTTGCAGGATTATGGAAAAAATTAAATTTGTTTTTGTATGCGCTATCAGCAAGCAAACAAGACTTTTTAATGTACAAAAGGAAACTTATTTTATTGTTAAGTGTAACTATAAATGTATTTAAAACTTTAGAATTGCAATTGAACTTCCATTACAATGTTTATATGCCAATTAATTAATTTGGTAAATAAACACTTTATACAGAGTGTCCCCCATATTGCCCGCCGTGGATCCAGTATAGGCGTGTTCCGCGCATTGTCTATTGCATTGTTTTTTTCGTTCTAAAACTCCCGCGTTACTTGCTTAACAGTGATAGAAACATGCACTATCATGACTACTAACGTTATTATAAGTGGTAATGAAAGTGGTGTCCATCTGCATTCAGACATTCCTGGCATCTTCGGATGAATTTTCCATGCACAAGCATTCCTTCGTTAGAACATTTCTTTTGCGCTTCTGAGGTTTGGAGTTTAGCGATCTCATTGTCCTAAACTTATTAACAGGACTTCTATCCCCTGAAATTATCTACACCTCTACAAGTTTCGGTTTTTAAGTAAAAATTCCTTGTTCTAGTGTGAATTTTTCTTTGGGCGTTTTAGTGGACTAATAAGAATAATCTAATGTAATTCACACACAACGCAGATGCCTTGAATAAACTTTCACTTTTGAGATGCACAATGAACAAACTCTAGTCTTTACAGCTCGAACAGAAGGCAGCAACTGACACAGTGTAACACAGCTGATAAAATTAGTTTTAGGGAGTTATTCACCGTTAGTGTGCTACTGGAATAATGCCGAGGTCACTGCAGTGCAAGTGAACCACGCATATACGCGATCTATGTATGACCCGTCTATAAATGGAATGCATGGCACAATCCTAATTATGTTTTCCTGTATTAAGTTTTTTACATATAAGGTTATATAATGCCTAAACTTTCGAACTCTTATAATAACTCAACAAATCTTTGCCCTTAGCGAAACATTAAAAATTGCGCACACAACTTTTGAAATCTATTTCAGAAATGCATGTTTTTAGGATTTCTCTAAATTGAGCAACTTTAATAGTGCACAATATACTGCTTCATCAATAAAGCTTTAAGCAGTCAAAGCTTGACCGTCGTTGACAGAACAACATTGCCTGATGAGCTGAGTATATTTAAGTTTCTGCCGAAAGCGCCAATAGCTTGTGGCGAGATCTCAAAACCTTACCCCATGATGCTCTGCATTTTGGTAAAGATGACGAAATTAAATATCACCCAGAGGGATGAGGTCACAAGAGAAGAGCATGTCAGCTTAATGAAACGCACCGGAAATCAATAAGATGCCTGAATTTAAATTTGCGATAAGGAATGTGGGCTTCATCCCCATCAAAAAATTAAAGAAGAGCACAGCTGTTTTACCGTCTTTGTATTTTTCGTTTCTAATGATATTGAGCCATAAATAGCTTTCAGAAATAACTTTAACAAGCTAAAAGTTCCGCCTTTGTCACCAATTAGTATTATGCTGCACAGAACCAACAGACTAGAAAAAAGATATATAAATTAAAATAACAAAAGAAAATAAATACTTCTCCAATTACTTTGGCGTGTATTTTAAAAGTATATCTATGCCAGATTAAATAATTCCTGCTAAAATCTCAAATTTCTTTTCCAAAATTATTTAGGATTTTTAATTTTATTTACTGCTATATTTTGATAACAGGTAAATAATACAAAGATAAGGGGATAATTAAGTTGAACTAAACGCAAAATATTGTGGTATGATAAAAGAATATGCATTTTGCTGAGGTGTACAGCCCAAAAGCTGTCATATTATATTTTACTCGAAATTAGTTTTTCCCTAATTCATTATATATATATATATAATAATATATAATTTTTGGCAGTCATTATTTTGTATCAAGTCCTTATTTTCTTGTATTCTGAGAATTTCTGATAATGTTAATTTGTTAATAGCAATATACCATATAAAGAATAACAGGTATGTTGGATTTGGATTTTTTTTTTTTTTTTTTGATTTGACACAATTTATTTTAAGTGTCTATGCAAGATATATATATCTTGCATAGACACTTAAAATAAATTGTGTCAAATCAAAAAAAAAAAAAAAAAAAAAATCCAAATCCAACATACCTGTTATTCTTTATATGGTATATTGCTATTAACAAATTAACATTATCAGAAATTCTCAGAATACAAGAAAATAAGGACTTGATACAAAATAATGACTGCCAAAAATTACCTAACCAGGCCACATATTATGCTAGACAATACATGTACAAGTATGCCATCATCACAAATGAGCATCAAACAAAATAGAACAATTTTACATACCAGTGGCTAAAATCTTGCCCCTCCCCCGCTCATTGGTTTAATAAAATAGTTTCCTCGATTTATTGCTTACATTATATTGGTATTGCAGATGTGAAAATGTTTCCGAAGTTTGCGGGAATCAGGAAAAAAAAAAAAAAAACAGTAATATGATTGCAATGGTTTCCTATTATATGATTTCCCAATTCACATTAAAGAAGTAGAAATTGCCTTTCCTGTTGTGGTTAATTTATCATTCTTCCTGATATGGGTTTTGGAAGAATTGAGAAGGAAATAAAATGCGAGAAAATTCGTAAATCCTGAAGATTACAAGAAAGGTTTCTGAAAATGAATACCTTTGGGTTTGATTGGACTGTATATGAGTGGATAAAGACCTTCTGCCTACTTTCAAAATAACTAGAAATAGTGGCACTCCAGTATTGCAAAACCACTATCTTTAAGAAAGGCAAATTATCGGTTCTTCTTTGTGAAAAGCAGAATTACAGAAGTGTCCTAACTGAGTTTAGAGTAATAACAAAGAAAGGGGAAAAACATTTGTTAATAAAAATCAGTATCTTAGTATCACGTAAAATAGGAAAAACTAAAAGTTTTTAACAAGTTGCTGAAAGTTCACTATAGGGAATAATGGGAAAATAACGAAAAACTACAATATTACACAGGTATTGTGAATAAAGAAAACAATCAATTAATAAAACACATCATACAGCCTCATTTGCGAGCCATATGAAGGATATTAAGCTTTGATAATTTAATTTTCATGTTCATTTTGCTTATTACTATCATTTATATTTCATGCTCCTAATTTTATACCTTTTTTACAAAATGAACGTAAACATATTTTTTTGTGATTAAGAACTTAATTTTCAATAAATCAAAATATTATGTAATAATTCTGCAATATTTTTTTCTCGAAATTACAGACATGATTTCAAGAGTTATATGTGCAAAAAATCCGTTTCAAAACATGATCTTCATTAAACACAGTTCCAGAATTCGATCTTCACAATTATAAGTTCTAAATTTCAGGGCATTTCGTTACTAAATCTTAGTTACAAATATTATATTAAATTTCTAAGGCTTTGTTGTCGAAATATCCTAAAATATCCCAAATTCGAGTATTAGTAAAATTGTTCTTCCTCGATACCTAAAAAAATGCACTTGTTGACTTTTCAAAAAGGAAACTCATTGCTACACAGATAGTTGGTACACAACCCTTAGATACTCTAAGGGTATATGCTATTTATGATATGTAATAAAAGTAATAATTTGGTAAAAATTAATTACATCCTATTTTGATAAGAGGAAGTAAATAAATAACAATACTTCGTAACTTTAAAAAAAAATACTCTTAGATTTCAAATTAAAATAATGATCCTTTCCTTATAGGTACAAATGATCTAATTTCTGGGATATTTGTTAATTAAAATACTGAAAATTGGAAATATTTTCTAAATGAAAGCATAATGTAGAACTATGTTTTGAAACGAGAAACTTTAAGCATGAATTATATTACTGCAGTGACTAAAATGCTATATTTTTCATTATTTTTTTTTTTTTTTCGCGATACCGTTTCCTATATCTCTGAGAATGAAAAAGTCATATCGAATATGGAAAGATTCCAAAAGTATATTGCGAATAAAAAATCACACTGAGCAATAACTTTTCATTACTGATTTTATCTACCGTTGTAGTTCCAAACGTCAAATGTCAAAGAACAGCACAGCGGCACGTTATCGATTTCTGCGTTCTATTGTATTCATGTCTTCCGCTTCAGGAGGACGTGCTAAATTAGATTTATACGCTATAGTAAAGAGTGTATCTTTCACATCCAATAAGGAATAATGTATCATACAGCATACAGATAAGGTAAAGTGTTACTAAATTATAATAAAAAACGAATTCTTCCATTTCAATTCCGAATAAAATATTCTAGTATTTGCATACACATAAAAGTAATCTATATAGAACTGTTCATTAAAATATAATTTAATTTGAAAATATTTATTTTATACATCTATAATAAAAACTGAGAATATTTAAATTGCTGTGAGTGATGAAGAATTACTAAATATTTTACATAATATAAATTAAACTTTGCCCATATTTTCAAGGCTCTATTTTTGTACTTTTAAATATAATAAAATTATTTTAAAATTTTAAAATAGCATTGTTTAAATATTGTACAAAAAGCAAAGTTTATTGAAAATTTTGTATACATTTTAAACACTTAATGAATGGTTTTGTAGTGTTGACAAAATATTGCATTAGAGCAGAGCTCTTTTATGAGCTAATTTTGGTAAACACTTTTTAAAAAAAATAAGTTTACATGCATCCTTATCGCAGAAATCTGGATTCTCGCCCTTCTAACTAAGAAGGCCTCAATAAAAAAGTGATATTATAGTATTACATGAGATGTAAACCTTTAGACTCCATAAAATTAAAAATAAAGAATAAAATATTTAATTATTTTAAATATTAACACAACCTTAATTTGTACAATGCAAACATAAAGAAAAATCGAGAGAGAACTATATATGTATGTATAAAATATTTAGTAGTAAAACTAATTTCTGATATTGGAGCAATGACTTGTTACAATATTGGAAATGTTTCATACATTTCCTGCAGCAATATTCGCACGTTATGAATAATACTAAGCTGCTTAATAAATAAGGGCAGTATATTTGAAAATACCGTCAAACGAGACCGAGAGATCTCATGGGCATGCTTGTAGTTACCGATGACGTTTCTCTCTCATTGCCGGAATGTCAACGAATTCCGTAATAAAACATATATAACTATTAATTACATTAACATAAGAAGTAAAGGTTAAAAATTGGCGTTTGTAACTTTTAGCGTCGTTTATTTTAGGTGCTTCAGTTCCTTTAGAGAATTGAATGTTATTCCGTGACAAATGTTCATTGTCAGCTTTTCTTTAGTGCGAAAACGTTTGAAAGTTGATCCCACGAATCTGAAAGTGTAATTAATAAAATTCTTCTACCCCCCAAAACCTTATTGTTGACCGAGGTTGATAAGGCGCGGACTCCTAAGCGGGAGGTCTGGAGTTCGAACCCCGCCAGGACCGTCCTCTCTGACGGAGTTTTTTTTCAGGTTTTCCTTGGTTCTCATAAATAGCCTGTATGGGAGGTACCCTAAACTTAGGCTGGAACAATTCCTTCCTTAAAAATAAATCCTTTAATAAATCCTATTCCAATATATCATTTCATCTCACGTATCAGTGTCCATCGCCTATGGTGCCTCTGTAGAAAAAACGTGTTAAATACCATTCTTCATTCATCCCTCCCCCAAAATTGTAAGGTGCTCATAAGGAAACTTTGTACGGTATTGCTTTCAATTGAAATTTTCCAATAAAACGAATACCTTTCTTCAGAACTTTCCTGTTGCTTCAGCGTACCCATCTGAGGTTCTAATCCTTTCGTTTTCACGTTTTTAAGTCCAAGCAATAATTTCAAACAAGACCAGAGTAAAGAAATGCTCTCCTGCAGATAAAAGAAGCATTTTAGTGCATTAGTGTAGAGCAACTGCTACAGTCTATGAGCGGTTGATACTTTAAAGGAATACGTAGGAACTTCATGAACTGATGTGAATAAAGAAAGTTCATCAGAAAGTTTCACAAATTTCTGCAAAATAGGGACCATTGTCCCTACTCCCTCTACTCACATTGTTGAGTAGACACGTACATTATATTTAATGGTATGATAGAGAGTCTTTTATCATTCCGATATGCACCACCCTTTAATAATTTAACTATTGGCATGTTGGTCTACAATTTTTGGATTGTGTTAAAGATGATCTACAGCAAAAAAATATTTTCTGAAATATTGCAGAATGCGGAAGTACAACTAAGCAAGTAATAATTACATGGAAGGGAAGCGATATTTAACGTTAAGCGTTACCCAGGTGATAGCAGAGGGGATTATCCAATCAGAAAGAACATTTAGCGACGTATGGATACAGTATCTACAAGACAACAAACACCTTATTATTATGGATATGAAATAATACAAGGTGATAAGTGATCAACAAGGTGCAATCAAAGACTCTCTAGCTCTGTCTCATCTGCGCAATATGTAATAAGTAACATTTAAAACTTCAATAAGCAGTACGTAAACAAGTTAAGCGATTAATTCAACAGAAAAGAATATAGGTATTATCTATACACATAAAGACCACACCATCTCGAAACAATGATTCATTGTTTTCAACTATAGAGATCACTGAAGATGCTTATGCGTTTCCAGTTTTTCAGATTAACAAGACCAATCATTTGTTTGTTTCTCATTTACTGGTGATCGACCTGGCAATATGCAATAGATAGCACTAATGAACTTGAAAGTATTTTCGTCTATAAAATAAGTGATGCTTAATGTTCATGTAGAAAAAGTGTAATAGACTTAAAATACTTTACTTACATTACATTTTCATAACATTTATTTGTAAATTTTTAAAGAATTTAGCGAATTATTCAAAATTTGTAAAGAAATGATGCGAACTTCGTTTTTTCTCAACCTGAAATGCTGAAGGACAAAGCCCTTCATCTAGCTTTTCATAGAAATGGAGAAAAAGAAATCTGGCTTGTTATTCACAACTTGCCAGTCGAATAAGGTAAGTACGTAACGAATAGTTGAATAGGACAATGCTATTTAACTATTCACTCTATTTTATCATCTTGTTTGTATCAATGCAATACTTTTCCAATCATGGAAAACAATACTTTTTGTTATATAAAGTTTTAAAACGTAATCTTAATATGTTCCTAAAGGGAGAATTTTATGTGTGTATATATATATATATATATATATATATATATATATATAATCTAAATGTTAAACTAATCAAATTCATCCAGTGTCATATTCCGCTCTTTGTCCCTTTATATTGAGAACTGGCTATTTCTATAATTGTAAAATTAGTTTTTCTTTTATTTTTTTTACCAATGCAATTATTAACAAATTATCTTTGCTACGTATATCAAGTTACTGCCAACATCCAATCTAGAAAGCCCATACAGTTTTCAATCAGAGATAAAGGTTTCCTCGACTGGAATATGTTTCACGATTCGTCTAATTAATAGTTCTCTCCTGAATTAGATAACTACAAAAGATATTTTAGGACCAATATGTTGACTCTAATGGTAACAATACTTGCCTCGTAGATCCAACGTAGCGGATTCAAGCCCGACCAAGGTCGATGGTTTATTTAGGACGTAAAAGTGTGGCGCCCTTTGAAGTAAAGTAAGATCGTAGTCCCGTGTCGTATGTTACGGCAAGTAAAACAAACTCAACCTGGAAGAAGAAATCTTTGGAAAAATTTGTCGGCCGTTTCATGCTCTAAATTGATTGGAACACTAATGATCAGAGACATTAAAAACATTCTTAAACAAATCAATGTAATTGTACAGTAATAAAATTACACCAAAATAAGCTGAAGCCTCATATAAGGTGCATCACTGGTTGAAGAAGACTTCGAACTTAAAAATTTAGAATAACAAGCCGAAACAGCCGAGTCCCACACTCCAAAGTCAAATTGTTTATTCAAAGAAGGATAGGAGACAAGCCAGTCAGGAGATATTCATTAGACGTTCAAACCAACAGCAAACAAATGCCATTTGAAAAACCTTTCTGATCTGAACAGACAAGAAAGAATGGGGAGGGAAGAAACGACATTAGGAACAAAGAAATTACTTACAAAACGATACAGTTGTGCTTATCTTTCTAAGAAAGAATAACAAAGATAACACTGTCTATACCATACAAAGCGGTGCGCACAGTTACAATGTAATAGATACTTCTCGTGTGCAGAACACAATATGCATAAAGGAATGCATTTAAACACAAGAGACCTTTTTTATCTTTTTGAAACAACAAATAGGATAAACCAGGAAAACATCAATTACATGCTTCACGTGCATTTGATGAATAACGAATAACGAAATGAATAACGACAACTATGACTATGGTCTGCTACTGAAACTGTCAGTCAATATTGGCAGGGATTTCATTTACAATGTCAATATATAACCTGAAGGACCGGTAGAGATAACAGAAACAAATGGTAACGCATATCTCTGATAATTGATATTTAATTTCTAGAAGACATAAAATCATTTAACATAAGTACTTTTTACCGGTAGAGCGATTGGGACAAATTTCTTACTAAGACAAAAGATGCCACATCAACTTAAAAACGTCGCTTTATTTTAGTATTTAGTCATGATTATGTACATGTGAAATTAGCGGAACCCGCTGCACCAAAGTATATGTAAAAAGTTACAGATACTGATAAACAAATAGTGCATGTATAATTAATAACGTGCTAATTTTAGGTTCTAAACTATGACACTTCATATAAAGAACGTCATATAATGAATTTAATATGTTGGTAGCGCTGGTACGTTTGGAGTGGTATTTATGAGATGCCCCCCCCCAATTAAAATATTATCGATATTAGTATAATCAATTACATATATTATAAATATTATTACAATTAATATATTTATATTAGTGGTTAAGTTATTGTGTATTTCATGGGGAATAGAAAAAAACTGGTTGACAGAAACTTCAAAATAAATTAGAAAGTGTTGTGTTTTGGGCTGGACAAAAGAGCCAGAGGGCCCTGTACTTCTTTTGTATATGTTTTTGTAAGAAGATCTGTGTAAGAAGGGTCGCCATTATGGTTTCTGGAAAATGTTAGGGAAACGGAACAGATCATAAACCCCTCTATTATGTGAATAGCCCAAAAGCTTAGCCTTGTTAAAAACTAAGGCGAACCGTAGTATAACACTTGCTGATGCAACAAATCATTGGAGGTGCAATAATTTATAGAGCCAGACATAACGGATCCAAGACTGAAAGATAGCTCGAATATAAGGCCTAAGGGAACATCCAATCAGGGAACTTAGGAAAATTATATGCACGCGCCACGGGCAAGAGATAGCCGTGTATAGGAAATTACTGTCGAAATTATTCAATAATGATATTTTGAAAGGCAGGAGATGACTTACCGACTGGGTTAAGGTATAGTTTCTAAACGGTTGTGATTTCGAGACCACGGGGAGATTATGTTCAGTGTTAGTTATCGGGAGAGGAGAATAGGCTCAAAGTTCAGTTATCAAAGGACACATCAGAGATTACAGCGGAGAGATAGACAACTGGTTCAGTTATAGTCAGTGTAACTGCACAAGTAGCCCCTTATCAACAGCTCAACTCAGTGAGTTATCCGTCAGCTGGTTAATAGGTCAGTTTGAATAGTGCAAGTGTGATCTAAGAATCACTTAACAGAACTTAAGGCGGCCCTTAGCAGTGAACAATAAATACAAGTGAATAAATCGTGCCATCTCCAGTTCTAGGACTTGTGTTCATATATTACCTAATTCCCGACCATTCTTCCCGTTTACCTGAAAAGGTCACAAATTCCAGCGCTGTGGCATAGCAATACCACGAGATAGCGGCGGGAGAAGAGATGGAGAACGTGTATAATTCTATATAATACTAAGAATATTCTGATTAATTAAACCCATCAACTAATCAATCAATATCATCAACATCCCCTCTCCCCATTAAAACTGTTGCATGTTTTAGACTACTGCATATAGTTTTCCTGAAGTAAAAGAAGGCATTCCATGTAAATACACGTGAAACAAAGCGCAGAATGATTTATTTTTCAAAGTGCCTAATATACTCCTAAATTCTTTGAAAACTTGCTCTTCTCTTTAGATTCTCTTGCACATTACATGAATGCAATACTTTCTATTACATAAATATTGCATCATAAAGTGTTTATAAGATCATGCACTTTAATTTAATACCCAAATATGATTGTTATAATTTAGTGTGTTTTGGTAGTGATAAAAGTTTTCTCAAGTTTTTTTTTTGAAACCCATAATCTCAAATCATTATTTTGTGAAGAAGTAATTTACAGGAAATAATACGCAAAACTTGATACATAGAAGAGAATATATTCAATATCATGGATGATCCAATTCAAACAAAGAAGGAAATAATAGATTCAATGCTTTCAATTAGTTCATCAACTATTCATATTTGTACAAATCTATCCATTACAACATTCTAGAATATTGCGATGGCATGCTTAATGTATAAATATCAAATCACATCTTCCTAAAGTAAAGCTTCACTATCTATTTCTGTCAATACAGCGATTTAAGAGATACCTAAGTTATCATATCATAGCCTATTGGGATCTGGTTTTTAATGTAACTTCGATGGAAAATAACAGGAAGCCATTAAATTGGATGCAAACAAGCGAGAATTAAGAAACGTTTTAATAAGCTAAAATTTCTGTAACTTCCAACATAAAATTTTGCATTTTTCATCTGTTTTTATGTCGCATCATTATCCTTCGAAGCAGTTATGAAAATGCGAAACGCATTATGACGAAATATAATTATAATTTTATGCAAGATAAAGCACCTAATTGATTTAAAAATAGCATGTATTCATTAAAAGAGCTGATTATTTTAAGCATATTGGTATTAATCTAGAAGAGGCCTAACTTGAAAAACACATTAAACAAGTTAATTTAAAATCACATAAAACCTATATTAATTAGGTCATTGATATCTCTTCCAAAAATCGCTCTGGACATACTACAAACTCCAGGAAACAATCGATAATTTAATAGTACAAGAAGGTAAGAGAGAAACATTCAGACACAGATCCTTTCAACCATGTGCATGAAGAATGTCCCAAAACCAATATCAACACAGAACAATCTTCCATGATAATGCAATGAAGATATGTAACAGCTGTAAAAATCAGTGCCTGGCAGGACTTTCAACACTACCCGTTGTGATCATTCTGGCTACTAGAAGTTACATTTTGGTCACAGGGTTTTGCATGATACCTCGGCTAATGCACAATAACAGATATCATAGTCAGAACTGACATAGCAAACATCCTCTTAAATACTAAAAGATTCACGATCTGTCCGCTGAAGACTCTTAAATAAAAAGAGTAGACAATGTAGCCATTGACTAGAGAGAGAGGCAATATGCTTTGGTACTGCATCCTACCATTTGCTTTGAAAGTGACATTTATAGGCATCAGAAGGAGCTTTGGAGAAAAAGAGCATGTATGAACTAAGTATACTTTATTTTAACAATAAATATAATATTCATGAATCATGGATTTTCCGGAAATACTCTACAACCCTTGAGGCTCCTTAAGGAAAGCAGGTTGTATTTAAGACCGTGAGATGTAATAAGTTTTAATATATTTTTAAAATATTCTAGGTACTTGTTTCTATATCTTTTATATTAAAACAAAATATTAAATTTAAATATTGTTAAATTGGATGAAAATTGAATACATTCCCTTTTATTATTAAGGTATTCTGACTTTAACACCCCCCCTCTCTCTCTCTCTCAGATAATCTTACTGGTCCTCTTTCCATCGGTTGTAAGAAATGGTACGATTTTCTGGGCTAACTTTTTAAAAAATAAAAATTTAATTGGTCAAAATAATCAGTAGGTATATTGATTCGTAGTTCCGTCCCTATATACTTTCAGTTTAAAGTGTTAGTTTAAACTTTAAAAATATATTTCATGTAAACTTTAAAAATGCATATTATAGGCGAACCGTTTTAGTGCTGAAAAGTATATATATCCAGTAATTTTACAATTTATCTTTAATTAGTTGCAGAAGATTTGGTAATTGGTTATATATAACCAGTATTTCTCACTACAGTTGTTCATACATCGTTTTGTAGAACTCGGGCTGTCATTAAACACCATTCACGAACTACCGCACTCTTTCAAATACTCCCATATGGTGTCGAATGGTAAGACCAAGAAAAGGGGACAGATTTTGAACTTATATGTGTCACATGGTATCGATAACAAAGAGTGATGTTGTGATTTGGAATTGACGCTATAATATGAAGATAGTTTAAGAAAATGACATCCAGAGAATGAAAACAGCTGCAGTACCTATGGATTCTATGTAGGTTTTGATTTTTAATAAAACCTGTACCTAAATTTTTAAACTATGTTCAAATAAATTTATTTTTTGATGTTCCATTTTATTTTGCTACATATAATTACAGTTATCGCTTTAACAAATGTATATTTTAATCAACGCAATGTCAATCAATTGCTCAAAATTAAAAGTAACATTGGTCTGCAGAAAATTTGCCTACTTTGAAGACAAAAACTTTAAAGTTAAGATATACAAAAAGTTGACTCTTAATTAGTGGGACTCTAAATATTATGAAATACCTTGAAAAAAAGGCATATTACTATAAATCGCTTACATCGCACATTTGAAGCGGGGCGTTTCATACTTTACTCCGATTCTTGTGTCAAGAGGTAGCTGGTGAAGCAGGATTTCCTAGCTTCCAAGAAAATAATTAATCTAAGGTACTACACAATTATTATTAAGGCTTCACTAATTAATTCTAAACATTTTATCAAGCATTCGTATAATTAAATCAGAAGTTTTGAACATGCTTAAAAAATTCAGTAGAAGATATATTTGTGCAATATATGTAAGTAATATTATCAAAAATCTAAAAATCTGGCTCTCACGACCTTGGTCGTCCCCTCTTACACAATAGGATCCTCCAAGGTTGAAGAAAGCCAGGCCATAAACATCAAATACCAAATACTGTTAGCGAGTGTGAAAAATAGCCGTGAAGAACCTTGAAAAAAAAGACGCAACTCTGACAAAACATAACGGGACATATTTGTCAAGCAGGAGTAACATGGGGGAGATTTAAGAGTGAAAGATAAAGAGAAGAAAAAAAAAATAGTACGCGTAAATATTCGTTAGTGGGGGATTGGCGCTAAAATTATGCCAATGAGAAACGAATCAAGAAACACATGATTATTATGCAACCTATTAGCACGTATAACGCAATAACATGCTGCAATAATTTAAATAAAAATGATTGAAGGCGTATAGGACCAACAAACTGAAAATTTAATAAAACTCGTGGGAGAACCAAAAAGTCCAGGCAGTAGCTGTAGTAGTAACAGTAGCAAGTACAACTTCAGCCGCGGTAGGCGTAATTGATTGTTTTTCATGTAACCACCGGAGTCCATAATCGGAGGAGTTTGTGACCAGTAACTGTTGACGAGAGTGAGATAGCAGTAGCAGCTGTAGAGCAGTAACAGCGAGTAATTAAGAGAGATTTGTTGCGATCTTCATCTACAGAATTCGGTGTATTGGTGGATTATTTTAAACAGACAGAAGCAATTCAGTAGTAATAAGAAAGTGATTGGCGATCGCGCGTGTCCGCGCCTAAATAGAAGCAGCCTAAGAAAAACTCTCATGTGCATAGGCCCGTTACGTATTGTATCATATAGAGAGAGATTCGTGTGGATTTTTCAAGGTTATCTTCTGGCGAGCAAAAACTTGATAGGTATAAAGAGATTCTTCGATTCTTGTATATATATAGAGAAAATAAACACTACTGGAGAAACTTTCACAAAATTATTTATGTGAAGAAGGTGATGTTCCCCTTCCATATCCTGTCTCCCTGATAACATAACATACGTTCCTAAAATCAAAAACAACTAAATGACTCTCATGTGCCGACGCTGTGATAATCACATGGTGAACACCACATCGTTGAAGAGGGAGGAAATGAACGACAACGAGAAGCCACCTGCCAAATACGAACTTGTTTTTACTTCCGCTTCCTCCTTACGCCCAACTGCGGAGCTTATTAACTGATGAACTTCTTCTTTCTCTGTTATCATCACAAATAACAACCTGCGTACCCTTTCTAATAAACCCCATCTATAAAATAATCCTTCGTAATTAATTGATAATCCTTCATGCCCTAATTAACCCCACACTTATAATTAAGCGTCCATATAATTATATTCCTTATATAATTATTCCCTATCCTAATTAAAAACCCCTTCACTGGTTTATAATAGATAAGTGGAGATAAGGAGAATAAGCTAACTGTGTACAGCCTTACAGCCTGAGAAACATCGCATTTCATATTCCATTTATTTTACGCTTAAATGAATATTTGATAATTGTGCTGAAATTGGTGCTCAGTAATTAATATGGACAATGACAAAAACAATGTTTTGTACAGCTTTTTTTCTATGCAAATTGTTAACAAAAATACACAATAACAGGTTATATTATAAAAAGTCTGTTCGCTTTAATGATATAGAATGTTTAATGAATGTTAATTACAAGCCAGCAATTAGAGTAAACTGAAATGGGGGTTTTAAAGGGAAAGATGGAATCATTTTAAATTGTTAAAACAGTTCTTTCTGAAAATAAAGAAATAAATGTGGCAATTGTTACTTACTTTTTTAAACTCTTCTTTGTAATATTAGCATGAGACATAAAGCTTAATTATCTACTAAATATATTTCTCAAGCTATTTCAATTTAAGAAAAAAACAGAACAAAGACATCTGGATTGTAAGATTTCTTTACAAACTTTGTGTCTAATTATATAAGTTATTACATATATAGAACTCTTCTGACACTAGAGACATTAGGAGATTTATTAATCATACCTATTAGTACCCTTTCTAACTAATATTACGTAATATAATTCAAAACATTATCGAAGCTATGAAGTGAAACACCTTCCTTCAAATCATCAGGAATACTATTCCTATAAGTCGCTGCCAGTTATTAAAATATAAAGCTATTAATGAATAACGTTATCAATTAGATACATAATAAGAACAATATGTAGTGAACCTTAATATCTAAAACTAGTATCACCAAAATATTTAAACATGATAAAGGATTGTGCTTCGCCTTAGGCATTTTCATTTGCGCGTTCCCCTTTTGCTCATATGCTGCAGTAGAAAGGCCAAGGTAAGAGAAACAGCTGTAGTTTTCAACATAGGCACACTTGCTTGTTTGCTCTGTGTGTGTGTGTGTTTCTCTACGTTTCATACATTTTATCTTTCTACGCTTGTGGAAGTAGAGTGGAAGCGGTAATACATGGCGCAAGTGAACGCACTTCCCAACTGCCGCGTGACATAATAGAAAACGTGCTTAAATGTTTAGAAGACAATGGTGAAATTTTTCCCCTTTGCAACGCCTAAAAAAGAGTTTGATACACAAATTATAAGCTCATTGCTGAAATAATGACATTATTCTTAGTTGTTTTGCAGCCCATGCTGGCGAATTGGATTATTTACATACTCTCTCTTTTAAATCAAATGATACATTAAGTTCTACAACTTAACACAAAAGTGTACACAACTATCAGTGACTTTGCGTGTCTATGAATGGCAGTGCTCCAGCTAGTTACTGCCAACTTAGATTCCATAAAGAGCGTGGAAAGATAAAACGTATGCACTGTATGTAGCATTTCTGATCCTTTTAATTACTAAATATGTTAGAGATCAGGCAGATATTTCTGATATTTGGCCAGTCGGGGTAATATGACAATCATTTTAAAGTATTATGGCTCGAAACATGAATTTGCATAATCCAATATGGTGCTAAGCTTGGCTAAGCTAGTCGATGCTTCACTCGTCTTTTGATGCATAGCACAAAAGTAGAAAACTACTTGTGCATTCCAGATGTATTGAGAGTGGGAGTAAAATATCACTGCAGCATAACCTTAAAATATGTGTTCTCGACACGTAAACGCTTTGATCCATAATTATAATTAATAAATGGATTTGTAGTTTTATTAGTACGAGCAATGCTTTTACCTTGAAATCCAGTGTTTATTTATGTTCTAAACACACTTGGAATAAAATAAATAATGGTGTTTTTGCCGTGAGACTCCAACTGAACGCAAGCTGCTCGGGATTGTCGACGGTTCTATCAAAAAACGTTTCCAGAAACTGTCTGCTATTATAAAAGGTAATAATCGTGACCTTGGCCAGCTCACGCTACACTCAGTTTTAGATGTAGGCCAAAAATAACTCAGGTATAAAAGAATGTTTTAGGTCCAGCAGTATGATCACGAAAGAACCAAAAAAATAATACAGGACATACGCAACAAAAGTATGTGTATATATAAATGAAAAATAATGTAACACTATTAACAATATAACTAAATAGCAATAACCAAAGAAGCAGAAAAGGATAAAACACTAAGACAAACTTACAGATTAGTAATCACTTTATTTCGAATTGCTCGAGTTCTTCAATGGCAAGAAGACAAGTACATTTTACGGAATGTAAGAAATAAAATTATAAGAATAATAGATAAATTGTAAAGAAGTCAAAAGCAAATTTAAATGAATAAACCAAATTAAAAGCAACACCAGAGGTGCAAACAATATAAATGAAAAATATTGTTAACACTATTAACAGTGTAACTAAAACATATTAACTAAAAAAGCAGAAAAGAAAAAAAAAACTCTAAGAAAAAAATTAGTAATCGCTATATATCGAACTGCTCGAGTTCTTCTATGTCTTCTTGGGTTCTTCTGTGTGTGTGCTTGAGCGCGCGCGCGCGTCACTGAAAAAAAGGCCAGAATTTTTGTAAGTTCTGAAACCATGATTCATTGCTCAGGCTATTTTATTAAAAAAGCATTTTAACACTGTTAAAGAAGGCTTTCATTAATGAAGCGCAAATATCAGTAACAGACACAAATGGTACTGTTTGATGTCAATCAATTTAAATATCTAGATAGGACGAAATTACATATCAGAAAGGAATATTGATATAAGTTTTGAGCAAAGACATTTCGAAAGGGGGCGAAAAATCTAGTGAAAAAACTTCATTACGCTTTTTATATACCTAAAGTTGGTTGATATGCCACTTTTAAAGAAATCGACTCACCACACCTTATAGAATTCTAGAAAATTCTGTCTTATCAAAAAAATGTTTCCCAGAAAGAGTTTTAATTTCACTCTGAGAACAAAGTGGGATGGTTATGGAAGATAATTCCACTATGCCTTGGGGTTTTAAGGATTCCTAGATGGAAAAGAGGCTTTCGGTAATATCTGCGTCTTTAATGCTCCATAACGGAAGATTCTAATCCCCTGGGACTCCGGAGTGTTCCCTGTCTTCATGTTCTTAAGACGTCTACTTTGCTTTCTTTCCCTCAAGGAATGATAGGTAAAATTTGAGTGTAATTATTCTTTTCGATGTATATAGGAGTTACAGAATAGAACCTATTGGCAAGCTACATTTGCAGTCAAATTTTGAGATGTTCTACAATGTAGAAACAAGATGAATCGAATGTAGAGACTACATTTTTTCTTAAGTGTGCTTGAAGGAATTTAATACCGCAGGCTGCATTCTAGAGTCATAATTGTTTGCATAAATACGTTACATTATATTTATAATTTCCTGTACACTTGGAGCATATATCGTTCCATTTATAGGAAAGTTCTACTTATTGTTTGAACATATAAGATATCAAATTAAGCTATTTGTGTTTTTGTATGTTCATTTTAGAATTTTCAGCAAAGATTTAAAGTCACCTATACCAATTAGTTATAACCACCCTTCCATATATATATTTCATCACAGATTTGTGTACATTTTAAATAAGTCTATATCGCGAAAACTTCGTGATTTGTCAAAATTACATTTTTATTGTAGTACTAAATTACCCCGATATAGCAGTATTAGGGGTATTGTGATTTTTGGCTAAAATACAGTTTTTCAATAATAAAATAATTCGAAGAAAATACCATGGAAATATAACGTAAATAAAATAATTATATCTGACTTATGTAAGTTTTTGTTAGAATCAATACGTCGCAATAATTTTATACATGCAGTGCTTTCTATCATCATACGAGGAAAGTAGGCTAAAATCTTCCATTCGGCATCATTCCAACTTTCCCTTGGACCAACTTCATCCCATCTCCGAATTGATCCGACACCTCAGGACTGCTTTTGGCCAGCCATTTATCACCCACCCTTTCAATAGACTCGCTGCAATTATTTAGTGACATACGAAATATCTGTTTCATATCAAAGAAGTTGCTAGGGTATAGAATCCTGAAATGTTTCGAGCGAGAACGGAATCCAGTCTGGTTTTATTTCCTTGTTTGCAATCTCATTTCTGTAATGATATAAAATAAAGTTGCGAGTTATTGTTTTTATTTTACTTTATTTTTAAAACCTTAGTATAACCAATGTAGCAGGCATTATTTAAAACTAAACACGATATATAATAATTTAAAACGACAAAATAACAGTTTTTGTATAAAACGAATGCAAGTAGTGTGTGCAACTCAACTATCAAACTATGTAAAAAGGGTATCTTTAAAACAATAAGCAAAGCTAATATTTAAAAAATTCGGCTTTGTTCAACATTTTAATTATAATTAAAGGGAAAATTATACTTAAACTATAAAATCCATTTGGACAAAAACTTTTGTAGGCAAAGATTCTAAACGTAGGAGGGTGAGGATTTTCCTTCATATATTCTTATACATTTCTGCATCTTCCATTTTAAATCGTCAAACCTTTCCTTAGTCACAATTTGGGGAAATGTTGAGCAAACTGCGGACTTAATGTTTCTTAAAACAGGGGTTATTCAGGCTAAATTTAGTTACAGCTCACAATAATTTTAAAAAAGGCATAAATGAACTTTTCAGTAGCTTTTAGATAGAATATAGTTGTGTTCAACACCCAGAAAACATGTACCGGAATCCATTATGGTAGTCGTAGGTGGATTTAAAAGGCGTAGCTGTTCATATATGTAAAGTATATCTCTTTAATGAAAGGCGTTGTCTAAAAGAAACCTTCTAGATATTACTGTAAACAATTTCAATGAATTTAAAATGTTGTAAATATCATTCTTATGAGAAATTAGTCATTTCATATGTACAACAACCACATCTTTTTTAAGACGTAAGAGTTATTAGTGATACTGAATCAGAAATCAACATTAGTAATCGATCTTCCTGCAATAGCGCACAATTATTATTCAATAAGATGGTGCAAAATCTTTCGCGAAAAACTGATATTTCTGAGAGAAATATAGGGTACATTTTTCTATAATATACAACGCGAAAAGTTTTGCAGAGAAATCATTTTACTTTCAATCTTTATTTATATATAAATAGCCTCAGCTCTTTCTTCCATACCTCCTGTGAAATTATATATAAAGAAATCATGGTGTTTTGTAGAGAGACCTGCAATTATGAAATCAAGTATAATATGTTGCAATCTATATAACTCTCAAAATATTGAATAATATTTTATATGAATAGCGTATGCGACTGTTTTAGTGATTTGTCTACTAGTATTATATTAGTCGAACTATACAAGGTAAGGTGAAGAGAGTGGCTAGAATAAACTGCCTTACTTATGAAGATTTTCCCTTTCGCTGGTTAGTCAGATATGGGTTTTGTCTCCGGAAAATTACTGCTAATTGGTCGATTTACATGCCCAGGAAAGTGATGTATATAGTTAGGACTGTTAGTACGTGCTTTTTCGTTATCGTTTGTAATATTGTGTTCGCCATTGCATAATTCTTTAAAGTATCTAATGGCAAAAAGCAATATCTGATTACATAGCTAAATGAAGACTTTGTTTAAGGCTGTTTCAAATTAAACAAACTAATATATTAGGTAGAGTCAAAAAGAAACTGATCATGGGCCCAAAATTTTATTACTCCATCTTCAAGATAAGCGCCTTGGGCAATGATACATCTGTATACTCGTCTTTTCAAATCAGTCCTTTAAGTCCAACTTTGTTCACTTCCCGCAGAGCCTTACTGCACACATTTTCACCTCTTTTGCTGAAGCAAACCTCCACTGCTTGAGCAAGTTTTTGACTCCGAAAGAGGTAGAAGTAGTTGGAGCAAGATCTGGAAAATACGGACGATGTGTAAGGACAGGTATGTTATGCTTTGCGAGGAATTCACTGTGCTGAGATTTGTGTTAATGGAGAATCTACTTCTTTACTTGCCACAAATGAGGTATTTTTCTTAGAACTGCATCACAAAGACGCCTCACAATGATAATATACGTCTCTGTATTGACAGGGATGAATTCAAAATGCACTAACCTTATGCTATGTTAGTTATGATCGACCACCGCCTGGGAATATATACTGTACCCTGCAAGGGTTAAGTCAAAGAAGTTGCCTGGGCAGCACGGCGGAGTTTGGATTCTTTCTGTCTCCACCAGTATAAGCTGAGAATACGAGTACCTTATAACTTACTCATATGCTTGCAAAATTCATCACTACTATAAAGATAAGCCTAAAGGTATTCAGAAACACCTTACGATTCACGCAGTAATTCAAATCATCACTTTTTTCCGTTCATTGTCTACAATCTTTTTAAGCTGAATAAACTGCCTAGTGGGGCTATTTTGCTGCCCTATTAGTTATTTAAATGCCGCCTACAAAGGCGAATATCATGCAATGTTTCCGCTGGTCCTGAGGTTCCCATTTCCTTTGGGCTGCTGAGAAAGACTTTAAAGGAGCAACATTTCACTCCTGATAAAGAGATCCTTCAGAAGTTTATGAACCTTTTTGCAATAAATATTGAGCAATCTGTTCACCACTACGGCGAAAGTTTCTGCTCTTAAACTCAATAATTAGATAGTAGATAGGTAATTTATTTTAACGACATTTTATAAATGCATTTGTATAAGATCTTAAGTCAATTTTCTTTCTGCTTTTAAAATGGTCAATGACAAATTAGCATTTAAATGAAATCTCAAGATACTAATAACCTGCATTCCACTTCATACATTCTAAGCGAGTGAATAGTTGAACAAGATTATATTTATTTTCTATGAAAATATATTTTTTTAATTTTCTGCGTGTTCAGAATGTGATGACCGTATAATATTAAATTTCCGTAAGAGAACTAAAACTACTGTAATAGGCTGTGGTAATACATCAAGCAAGACAATCAAACAGCACAATAATATGACATGTGCCCTAAGTACATCGAGATGGACAGATTCCGGTTCCACGCCACAGTGTCAACATGAATAATGTCACACTTTGGAAGTAGTATTAAATAGAGATGTTCCATTATTAGGACGTACTTTTTATTTTATTCCATCAGTTTTGTGAGAAATATTGCCAAAAATTTATTTATCTCATCTGGACAATATAATGGGATTCCCTGTGCGTCCACTATGCCGATTCGGTTGATATGGCAAGCCCTGCAGGACTAGCCGCTTGGGTGATGGTTTATTTTATTTTCTGTTTTGCTGACCATCATATCGACGTTGTCGCTTCCGCACCCACCCCAACTAACAACTAAATCAAATGTTCTTCTATGTCCCAACAAAGGGCAGGAATGCCGCAATGATGCTGAGGTTCGTAAAAGTTCATGGATGATCGGCATAATAAAAAGTTGATCTCGTGATGACGGTTAGTATGGGAGGAAGTCGCCCAAAGTTATGGATTTATTGTTACCATGACGAATGGGTGAGCTTTAGGATATATCGCGTTTGCCAAAACCTTTGACACAGTGAACTGTTTCCAGAGATAGGCGTGGTAGATTTCTTGAGCGAAGCCAGAAATAGGTTGCTGATACGGTCGGCATGGCATCCGGCCAGTTTTCAAAAGTTTTCAGAGCCGAGCCAAAGGGGAAAAATCCTGGCAACCGGATAAAAGAGCGCTTAATTAAATGGTAGACTACGCCAGCGTCTACGAATCTAAAGTCTTCATTCTCAAGACCTAGTTTAGCGGAAAGAAATTATTTCTCTCTCTCTCCTTACAATTTAGGAGGGATCGCCTGGTCTTGTAGCACAGAGATTTTCTTGTGGTTTCAGATGAGAACATCCCGAATAAAGGCGTATAACGAAATATTGTTTTCAGATACACGTGATTTAAAAGTTAGGGAGTTTGCTAAGTCGATCGAATTCAAGTTAAGTAAATATTTAGGAGCTCATCATTACTAAAATTCATTCTTTAATAAATGTAATAAGAGAAAATATTGTTAAATTGCATCACAACTCAGTAATAACAAAACTTTTGAAACGTGCTTTATTGTATTTTTTCTGATAAAGTTTCATGAGATATTTAATAAACTTTTCAACTCTTATAAAACATGGTTTGTTGAAGGACATGCTATTTTTTCATCATTTATGCCTGTTTCTGAATTCATCTCTTTTTTCTTTGCGCTTATTGTAAGAAAACAATATATTTAAACATTTATAGATATATTTCTATTATCATTTTTCTTTGTTATGACGCGTTTTCTGCTATTGTTGATGTTATTGATGCTTGTTCAAAAACTGCATCATACTATATTTGTCCTTATTCATCCAATAATAGATAGAATTTTTACGTGCATTTCCTTGAAAGGGTTTATATAGGTTCTGGCTTCATTTGTGAATGGATTTAAAATCGTATTTTCTAATAACAATTTCACTGGAGTCTTCAAATGATCAAATAAACTAAGATTATGAACGCGAGGCTGATCCAGAACGGATTATTCAGAATTTATTGGTAAATATGCATCATGAAGGCACATCTTTGCGGCAAAATTAATTTAATTGCAATAATCCATTGCAGTATGAATGATTGGCATTTTCTTAACCTTGTAAGATTTATAGAAAAATTCCTGTTGCACTGGCTATAATTGCGTCCCCTTACAAGGAAAATGTGCAGAATCTCCACTTTGTAAACTTTTAAAAACCAAGAGAAAATTAATAGGAATTTTTTATTTTTGTTTTCACCTCCAGCAAAGTCAGAGTACTTCATTAAATTGGCGTGTTTTCACTAGTTCCAAAAGAGTGTATGTACACGCGAGATTACGAAGTTTTTTTTTTCTTTCTCTCTTCTGTCTTTAGAAAAATGTATATATAACTAGAACAATCAATATATTTCAGAATTTCCTATTTTACTGTTAATTTATTTTATCGTTTTAAAGAACTCGATAAGGTGCAAAATGTATCTTAAGCTCTAAGAACTCTAAAAATTACATTTTTGTTGGTTTTTAAGGTCAATTAACATTTAGTACAGTAGTAACAAACATCCGTGTGTGGAGGACGAATGGAGAAGTAACAATTTTGTTGGAAGAACTTCTGTCACCTAATATAAATTATCTTTAGAACAAATTTTGTCTTATATTTGAATAATATGTTAAAAACTCTGTATTTTTACCGATGTTGATGTCAAATTGAGATTCTAAAATGTTTCGACTTAGTTTTAGCTTGACAATAATATTTTAAAGGGGACGATTCAAATGCGTGCCCTTTTGTCTCAAGCGGAGGGTCTAAGAGTTCTCTGTTTAGAACAGTTCGTAACCTTTTTTTCTGAAATTTGTAGCATACTTTAAATAAAAAAGCACGTTTTAATTGTTACGCTACGCTGTAGTTCGACAAAAATTTGTTACTATATACTGCAGATACTCTACTTGTAAATTTATCAACAATCGGAAAAGAAGCGGTACATTCGGGTCATTCCACACAAACTTTATTGACAAATAAAATATTTTAAACTTTCAGCACTTCATACAGAGAAATACCAATTCATTTCCACGCTTTAGCTGGAAATTATATTAAAAATGTTCCAAATGTCTATGCCAATTAATTAATATTTATCCTTAATATTCTAAACATAGAATTTCTTAACACTATGCTTAATATAGAAAGTCCCATGACCTTAACCCTAGCCAGGGTAAATAAATAAATAAAATGATGGTAATTATAATTCATGAAGAACAAAATGTGACAGAGCAAAGAATTTTCTCCTAAAGTGTTCATTTACGTGCAGTACAATTATTGAAAAACGCTAAAGACACAAGATAAGCCCCCAGAATATCACGTTACCTTCAACTCAATATTATACTTAAATTAAAACGTTAACACGCATTGCTTCAAATATTTAATATTTTCTTTAAACAACTGTAATAATTTACATTTTATTTCTCCATGCACATAATTTGATACAAATATTTGCATCAAATTTTATAGTATGTGTTTTGAAATATATTGTTAACAATCTTGTTCATATTGTTATAAATAATTTAACACTACCGTATATAATGTATCTTTTCTCAAAAACTATAGAGCACTATTATATTTAATTTTGGCTATGTTTAAGTGATATGAACATTAATAAACTGAAATATTCAGTATTTTTTCAATGTATCTCATAATAATTTTTAATTTTCTAACAACTGAAAATGTTTAACAATATTTTATAACTAGTAATAATGTTATTCAATATTACCTTTTTAAATTTTTAGACCGCTTTATTTTATTTGTAAAACAACCAAAACATTTTTCCCTTTTCGTTGGAATGATTAGTTTCCGAGAAATTGTGCATTAATGAGAAAATCTTAGGTTTAAGGAAATGACAAAAACTTGGTGTATTCTATAGCATAATATTACTTTCTGGCCGTTTTCCTAGATTATTAGTAGTTTTCTGGTTCATATTCTGCCTCCGTATGTTTTTCTTCATCCTGTTTACTCCTGGCTGCCCTTCTGTCCCTTCTTTTTTCTTGCTGGACACTACTGTTCTTAAGTATGTCTATTGATTCCTGCTGCACCAAGCTTCTATAATGTTGATACACACCAAGACCCAGAATTTATTTTCATTTTCCTTAGCAATTTATTCATTCATTATATTTCCATCTCTGAAGCTATTGCCTCATTATCAGATGTTTCTATAGTAAACTTAAAGGCAAAATTGTTCTTAAGGCATCGTTCGCAAACCAAGTAATCCAAACCCTCGTTTACATTCTGATGTTTTCAGTGTTAACACTTTTAAAGAGTTCTGGGTTCCACAGATGTCTATAAATGGATTTTACAGCTTATATTATAGGTAGAGTATGAAAGCCCAATTTATGATGGCATTTGTTCCTTCAACCTGGATCTTGATATAGTCACAGCATTATTTTTTCCTTTAGGACACAAGAAATATGTTGATCATCACATGAAGCTTTATACAAGAAAGTAGCCCACACTGCTAATTTATAATGCTTTCTAAATAATTTATATTATGCCTAATGGTCTTACCATAATAATATTGGAAGTAGTCATTTGTTTATCAGTAAGACGACCTTTCCTGCTACTTACTGACTTTGAGGAATTAATAAATACATTTCTATTGAAATTCATATTTAATTTAAGTGTATATACATCTCCTATACACAGTAAGTTTCAATATTTTGAAAATAACTTAAACCAGGTTTTTACTCTGTTTTAATATTAGAATCTACAATATAATATCTTTAATCTGAATTGAAAGAATGTAACTTAATCAAAATGAGTCTCGTCACATTGTATATTCAAATGTACATTTTTGCCATGCGGCTCTTTATTTTTCATCTAACCATTCATAAATGATAAAAAATGGATGGATAGCTGTTGTATATATTCTACTTTCGGATATCTTGTTTTCAATAACTTTTATTCCTTTCTAGAATTTTCCGGAATTTGCATTAACTCAGGAACTTTGAAAGTATTTTAACTCCTACAAGCCTTCCTTTAAATACAATGCTCATATACTGATACCATTCATTTTACAATTCCTTGAGCTCGACATTGGGCTATTAGCATTCAGTGCGAGTAAGCGAGTTGACAAGTTGACCTTAAATCCTTAGGCCCTGGTGTCACCACAGTATATGCGTAATATTAAAACAATTAAATTCTCCCGGGCTGTTTTGCCGTGCTCCATGGTTTAAAAGACGGATTAATACTGTCGTCGTGTTAACAGTTAGGTGTTATTCTTCGTCCACTGAAGATGCCAGCCGGAGTAGTTGGTGAAAGCTATGGTAGTAATTTAAACCATGGACCACGGCAAAACATCCCGGGAGACTTTAATTATTTTAATGACAACACCGGCCGTGAAAGCCTAAGAAGTACTATATGCGTAATACTAAATGGCAGAAAACAATCATAATTTGACTGTTTTAGTGCTCCCTATGATGGACGTGATAGTTAACAAATCCATTATACAATATGACTTGAATTCCTGCGACAACTTTGGAAGAGGATGCTGCTCACAACAAAATTTTTTTTGTTAAACAATGTTCTTCGATGCGTCGTTTAACGTTATGCGCCTCTCTTTGTCTCTGTGTACTGGTTCCAGCCTTAAACCACGTTATTCTGACTTGTCCTCGCCGTGTACCTCTGTATGGTCAAATTGTGTGTTCATTGCTAGTATCCTTTGATAAGGGACGTCTACGCTTTCCCGACTGAAAATGTGTTACGGTGAAGCTAGCGGAAAAGGACACCCAACTTATTGCCCCTAGATTTTTTCTTTGGGACCATGAACAGAGGGACATCACCTCAGTTGATACGACACATGAACTGATTGAGCGAATATTTAGTACCCTTAATCAAATGTGACACAGGCCTGAAATGTTTGCCAGAGTCCGAAAGGGGCTGCTACGTCGGTATAATGAATTTAATCTTGTTCAAGTCAGATATTTTAAACATCTTCTGTAGTCTGTAAGCATGCTTGCAGAATAAATTAATAATATCATATCATAATTGTTAAATTTTGCTAACACCTGCGTTTCCTTCGATTATATATGTTTCCTAAATGACGCCTCAGAGAACATAGGTAATTTAACAAAATATATTCCTCCTTGTGAGATCTATTTCTCCTCCGAATTTGTCTCACAGGTCCTAACTCACCCTGTGCTATTATATTTTGAAGTATTAACCTTGCAGTGAGAAGCGCGAATCTATAATATCTAATTCTATGATGAACAATGAAAATTAAGCAATTATGGACATAAACACTTCAACTGAGTTGAAATTCATGTTTCTTCGTCGCTGGGCTGGGTGTAATAGGCAAATGGATAGTCCCATCTAAACTGTTATATTTTGTTCTTTGGAGACTCCTGATTATTAAGTTTATGTTCTAATTATCCACTTTGTTTTTTACATTTATGTTTATTTTTGAACACGCATTACTACGAATTCCATTAAAATAATAGATGCACGAATGACAGCATAATATAATGAAAATTCTGCTGGTTTTGGAACTTGGAACCACCCTGTATATCTAAGCGTGTTGTGCGAGTTTCAGTTCTTGCTAAATTTGAGAGGATTCTCCTAAAATGTTCATTATGCTAACAGAATAAATAAGATGAGAAAGACAACATCTCAAGATACTTGCATAAATAACTTAAGCAATGCTTAAGAATGTAATTTAGATATAAAAGCTCCAAAGTAACTTCATAGCGCATTATCCTTTTTGAATGTACGGTATACCCTTGGTTTTTATTTTTATTTTTTTAATAGTGTTTAACGCCCGTTTTAACTACCGAGGCAATACAGGCGGATTATACGCTTGTTGCAACTAAGCGTATTATTTCTTCAAAAACAAAAATACAATGAAAGATGAATTTTACAGCTTTTGTTGAATGAATGATTAATGAATTAATGAAAAGTCTAGTGTGTTCCATGAAGAGATAAGATCTCATTAAAGAAATATTTTGTTTAGAATCCATCGGAGGCAGACCTGTAATTAAGTAGACTAGTTTCAAGATTACTGGAGCGAATTAGCCGCGTAGCAAGGAACTGGGGCGATTGGAGAAGCCTACAAGAAACCCTACAAATAGTGCATGCAGTTCAATATCTTGTTTATGCGTACCAGTGACAATGAGGTATTATTATTTTTATGTAACTCGCTTAAAGATGTGTCAGTTTTAGAAGATGCTTTTAAGTGCTCTGTTTATAAGTAGATCCCAAGTGTTGATATGAGACAAACATAGCATTGCAAGAACGAGCTAAATTACAGTAAGCCAGTGCAGCTTTGGTCATTGATAATTAATTCCAGTAATACTAAAAATAAAATTAAATTATCAGCTATATGTTCATACGAATTTTGGTTTGCGATTTTTAAGAAATATTGTTTTCAACACCAAAAAGCTTAAAATAATACAGTTCTAATTAATATGCATTCATATATACACACATTTCAGTGAAAATTATTACAAAGAAACTAAAAACAAAGTTAAATTAATACAGTTTACAACAATTTTATGCAGTTATTAATATGCATTTTGAGTAAAAGCGCGGGAAAAATAACAGGAAAAAATGCAAACAACCATGTGTTAGATATAAATTATTATTATAAGAACCAAAAAAAGTACCATTACCACTAGACAACCTGAACCGACTGTAAGAACTAAGAATGCTTAGTCAATCATAAATACGATTCCTAAACTTTAAGATTATTAAAATTCTCGTGCTACTAGCCTAACATACGATTTATCATATGGAGGTCAGATTTGGGAAGAAAAATGTTTTTATCCTTAGTAGTCAGTGGAATAAAAGTAATGTATGGTTTACAAGCTAATATATTCTATAGATCTCTATTGCTTTATAGGATTTCTAATAATGCCAAAAATAGTATAAATGGCATTTGATTTTACAAATAGCTATTGTAATATTTTATCTGTAGCAATGTTGACGGAAATTCATTAATAAATTTGATATTTAAGTAAAAGAACTAAAAATATATTAGTCTCATTGAGATATTTATTTCTCTAATTTTCTTGTCGTTCTACTGGAGTAAATAAGATAAAGTTCAATATAGTAATACATTTGAAAAGAGCAATCCTAATTTTGAGTTAAATAATTTCGTTTTGTTATGAAAGTCCATCCTTTTACCATAGAAAACATGCTGCTTCCAAGATGAAAGCTAAAAGCAAATATGTTTTCATTCTATACGTTTATGCCTTGTGCTCGTCTATATTGCTATCTTAGGCGGTGCACAGATTCTCTACCCTCACAAGGAAACGGGATATAGTACCACTGCCAGGCTATAAACGCAGGAGGTTTACGAGTTACCTTGCGAGTGGATAAACAAGAGATGTGTCACACACACCTTCCCATTTTCCCGACACTTAAGCTTACCTCTAGGCGACTACATAACGTGCTCGATTCTGTAAAGGGGAAATATGCAAGTAAGGCTGTAGTAACTTTCTCGGGAAAAGGCTCATGCCAGAGCTCTGATTGAGAATTTAGATCAACGTAAAGTGCCGAAAATTTAGCTGGACTGAGGAAGTTATTGGACAAGAGTTGGTATGTTATATTATAATGAATTTTCTATTTTAATAACAGATTTTAATTCTCAAGTAAATAATCATACTTAATGTCAACATTTGACAATACAATATAGAAATAAGATATTAACTTATTCACGGAATGTATACATGATCTATTATATAAAGATTTTATTATTATTATTATTATTATTATTATTATTATTATTATTATTATTATTATTATTAAACTATTTAACAACAATGCAGCACAAATTATGCTTAAGTAATTTAATAATAATTGTAGAACATTATTAATTTACTTCAACTAAGGAATAGAACAGCCTGCTGTTAGGCTATGAGATATCACGTTCTTAGAACAGGAGTAAAGCAGATTAAATCAAATCTCACTATCTAACATTCTGAACACACCTTCAAGGCGAACTGAATATTTATAGCTGGGGTTACAAGTAACCTGGTTGCATTAACTGTTGTTGTTGCTCCAGTTTAGTGTTTTATGTTAAGTTGCTATCCGAGTCTGAACTGTGAGCATTAAGTTCTTCCAGAGCACCAGCTTCATAGCTGAGCAGTTTATCTCTCAAAATTAAAGTAAAAGGAATGTTTTACTAAATTTGCAGTGACATTATTTTAACAAAAACTTCAACCCTTAGTAACATCCCCCATGTTGGTAGAAATGACATAAAGCAATATATTACATGCTATTATGCGTGCTCAGTAATGTACGTACCTGCGTGTGAAAAAAATTCAAAGGGAATTATTTATTTTTCATCGTAATTTCTTCACAATTCAACACATTTTATACACATTTTCTGCAATGACAAAGTCCTTAAACATTTTCTCTTTGGTCTTAAAATCAGTCATTTACAGCTACATTATTATTATTATTATTATTATTATTATTATTATTATTATTATTATTATTATTATTATTATTATTATTATTATTATTATTATTTCTTCTTTCGAATTTTTGAGAACGTTTTCATTACTCAGAAGTTCGGAGAGAAAGTTTAAGGGTACACGCGATTTCCAACATCATTGTAGTGGAAGAGCCCATCTTACATTAATCTTGAACAATGGATTGTTTTGCGAGCTATACTGGGCGAAATGCCTATTTTTCTACTATTCGGCGAATATTAATTCATCTGTGTGTCAAAATTTAATCCTCAACTTTCTTGCATACTTCCCTGGAAGCTGCTTTCATGCCCTTTCCTAGTAAGAGTATTTTTTGCCCCACTTAAAACTGTTCGCTCCAAAACCTGTCTTTATGGCACTTCCCCCTTCCTTTGTAAGAAAGTTTATTACAGAATGGTGTTCCAAATCATATTTTGTCTTACTAGATGCACACGAGGATCCTTCAGACATCCTGCCTCTTCCAATGTTAGACTTGCCTATGCATGCGTAACTTTGAAATAAGAACAGACTTGTTTCCAAATGTTCACACCTCTCTTACACACTCAGATAGATTTAACATCGCTCTGTTCTGTTCGTGTAATGGGCTGGTGTGTGGCTGTCGTTTCCAATTGTCTCCTTATGGTTTTTTTTTTTTTTTGTTGCTACAACGTTTTATGGAACCATTTCTAACAGAAATGTCTCTTTTTTGTTTAAAAAGTTCCCCTTTTACTCTCAAAATTGCTGATGTCAACGGCTCATCAAATGCATAGAACTTTTTAAAATAAATATTATTTTTCAACCGACTCAATGCTAGTCATATTTAATAGCAATGCACCTATATTTTAAGAACACTTAAGACGACAAATAAAAAACAAAAATTGCACAAACTATCATTTAAACTTCACGTTTTTACTTATTTTACTTATCACTTTATTAGCCAGATAACTGAGTCTATTAAATGGTCATATAAATAACCTGCATACAATAATCAGAAATTCAGGGGACAATGCTTAAGAGTACACGTGATTTCCAGCAGCCAGACTAGCAATCACTACAACATTAAACCATGCCCTATTAGTAAAATGGGTTAAAGCGTGGATAAGAACTAGCAATGGAAGCCTTATTCGTCTAGTGCAATTATTGGCTTCATTGTAATGAAAATAACTATAAAATATTTTTTTCACTGCTATAATTTTGAACCTTCGAATATTAAAGTGCTGTATCATGGTACCAACAACAACAACAACAACAACAATAATAATAATAATAATAATAATAATAATAATAATAATAATAATAATAATTCCACTTCCATTATTTAACACAGCAGAACGACTCATATTAAAATGAATCTATTTTATAAAAATAAACACTTCAAATTAGCATTGTAATTTACATAGATTTTCTGCATTTTTCATACTTCATTTGATTTGACCTGTTACTCTTTCTTGGACATGATTGATGTCCTTTTTAATTCAAGATGTTGCATATCCTGTCAAAATATGAAAGTAACACTTGAGATCGCTATATTTCGAACTCGTTGAATCCTTCTATGGCAAGATGTCTTCTAAAAGTCATGATCCAAAAGTCGCTGAAGCATAATTCTCAGGAAACGTTGAAGTAACTCACTAAATTGAATTGCTTAAATATTTAATTACATTTCTATTATTGTTCTAGTTTAAGGATTGTATTTCAGTATATTTGCACGAAACATTTTATAGACATTCATTCATTGTGTTTCTACACAAAACCAAAATATTTCATTTTTACCTTAATTTTTTGTTAATACAAAAAAAATAAATAAATAAAACAAAGAATTGAGAACTAAGTGAACACTAAATAGGGGTGGACAGAGTATGCTAATCTGGATATTAATGTCCATTAGCATTAACAATCATATTTTGTAATCGAATAGAGAATAAGCATACGTTGAGATAGGCACAAAATATAGGTATTTTGTTATAAAACTTGTCCGCTGAACGTGTTTTACGTCTCAGAAACTAGATGTATTGCAGATGGTGAGGCCCATGATTTAACTCCGCGTTCTTTGCCATGTATTGAGCATCGTTTTCTGAATCTGTACCCTGGCGGTTTCAAGGCAGTAAATATTCATTCACGAAGAGGGTTTGTCGGTTCTGGTGGAACAACGCAAGATAGCGGATTCAATTCCAGCCAAGTCGACACATTTTTTCGGGCATAAAATTTCTAATTATGGTCTCCTTCGGAATAGAAGTAAAGCCGTGGATCCCGTATTGTAGATTTAAGGCAAGCATAAACACCTCAAGCCTAAAAGAAGAGACCGCTGAGCTAAGTTTATCGGCTGTTTCCGACCCTAAATTGAATGGAACGCAGAAGACTTGAGATGTTAAAGAGCGTTCTTAAATAAACCAACTCAACAACAAGCAAAGATGGTAAGACAGTTGACTCTAGAGCAGCGCACTTTTGTGTGTAAACGTTATTTTAAATATCAATCAACTCTCCATATGTGTGGGAAATTTTATCACAATTTACTAATCAACTGTCCCCTTCCAGAAATGGAATGTGCCAATTTTGAATCTACTGTGTCAGTACAAAAATAAAAACTCCAAAGGAAGATTAATTTATTACAGAGGAAAACTAAACAAAATTGGTGCAAATCTTGAATGAAATTAGCACAAGTATAGGCTCTGGTGTTTAAAGGAAAAAATTAGCAATGAAATCAAAAACATTACGGAAGCCGAAATTAATTGTGCCAATCAGAACGTGTGTTCCGAATACAATGCCAGCAAGCAATTAGTACACATTTAGAAAGAGAGGTTAAAGTGTGGCGCCATAGTATGCATCATGCTTAGTAGCCGAGACATAAATGACCATATGAGCGGACAAGATTTATAATTACAGCCCACATTCTGAGATTTATTTCATTTAGTTTGCTACTTTTGAACACGAACATTTTAAGGTGCTATTCATTTCTAAACAATACAGTTAATCATATTAAGCCTAAAATACCTAAAACCGGTGTCATAACCTACAACACTTACTGCTTCATTTTAAAGTAATTCGTTTAAAAATTAGTCATATTAAAATATACCTCTTTTTTCTAATTCAAAATGAATAATAGTATTCAAAAGAAAAATGTAGTCTTACTTATCTATACAGTTTTCTTCAAATTTTTTACTTTTGCTGCAGAATTAATCATTTGAACTAACATTTTATTCACCTATATTCAATTTTTTTTCGATTGTAACCTTAATATTATGGGACAACCTTTATTTCTTTGTGAGGTGGGATTGATAAAATAAGATAAACTAGAAAATCAGGACTAAGAAGTGATTGATTAGTATCACTGAAAATTTTCGATAGATGGCGAACACTTTAATCAAGTAAAAATAAAGCAAATACTGCAGATATTGGACACTTGATTAAATGTTAATGTTTTTACTGACAAATGAAAGCCTTTGTTCCATTTACTGAGAAAATCGTTGTTTTTATTAGCTTTTATACACACATTTAATACAAATATAATTCAACGGTATAAATAAAACGCTTAGTTTGTCAATTGTGTATTGAACCCAGTGAACAAATGATGATGAGTTCAATTATTGTGCCTAGTAATGAAACGTGAACGTAGGTATGCATCCGTTCTTTAGATCTTTATTTGCACTTCCTGTGTAAAAATACACATTACGATAAATTATAATGTATGACGAATTTACGCATTTTATCCGTGTGTTTTAATAATCTCTAAACGCAAAACAGATTGTTTGTGTGGTTTTGTAGACGTTAAATACAATGAACTGGTACAGAAACGCTAAAAATCCATAATATAGATTCCGGTTTTTTGTGTATTAATTTTCAGAATAGAAAAGAATTTACATCTGAAAATTGGCTTTTACTAATGCATATTGCTGAAAAGTCATTTCTTTAATTTGTTTTAAATACTTTCATATAAAGTTTATATCATTTTCACCATAAACTATTAATGTACTAACACCAAGTGCTCCATGCCAAACATATTGAAAGTTAAATGACTTTCAAAATATCATGTAGAGTCAGTTTATTTAAATGGCATTAGCATATTATATATTTTAAACTTTAGAAAAAATTAATTTAAAAGAGATTTATTTCTAGCTGTGATATCACAAAAGAAAACAGAGATTTATCAGTGTTTTGACCAAGTGTATTTATCATTATTGCTTCCAGGGCACTACAACTGTCTATTGTGTGTTTTGAGTAGTTCAGTCTTTAAGTGATTTTCCAATACGTCCATGTTACCATATAGTTCTCTTTAATCTCTTATTTTTATCATTTAATTTTCGACATAATATATTTATTGTAAAAAATACAATGTAAAATGAATTTTCAATCTTGCATTTATAATAAAGAATTTAAAATTCTTAAAATCTGCATGTCTCTAGAGAATTGCCATTGGCCTTGGAAACGTTTCTGTTCTTTGAATAAATGTCGTAACTTGTCAATTGCTTTATTAGTTTGTGTTTGGTTGCTGTCAACTGGATGAATACCATAGACTTCAAAAGTATGTTATGTCAGCCCTTCCAAGGAGCCGTCTTTGTTGCAGTAATATTGAAACGGCCTCATCCCCCTGATTAGCGGTGGCATACACGCTTTCCGACTTGAAGTTCGAGTACGGTTCCGGTTGGGTTGGAATGTCTGGGAAGCTTAGGCTGCAAAGTCTCTTTGGCTGAATTATCTTTTTCCAAAATAAAATGTGTCAAAATCGCAGATCTATGATGATGATGATGATGATGATGATGGTGATAAAAATGATGATGATAATGATGATAACAATAATAATAATAATAATGTGAAAAAAGAAGATTGTACAATAATAATTTTCATTCCTCTATGAAGTAAATCTAATATTCCCCATCATTTTTAAATACAAATTTTACTTTCAGGCATTTAAATTTATTTAATTTTACCAGAAAAAATTTAAGCATATACGGGAGAACACATGGGAGGGAATAGTAATTGAGATCTAAAATGAATTGCAGTTCCAATATTCTCTTACAGAAAATCTTTGAAAAACCAAGTAATCCACCTCATTCGTGGAAATATTCATTGAATAATTATGCAAGGTTAAATATCCAAATGCCCATTTGCATGACATTCAAATTTAAAAATAGCATTTTCACACAAAAATTAAATACATTATTTGGAAGAAAATGCCAGTGGCTTAAAAAAAATATAAAAACCTGTTATGAAAGCCATCCCAATTAGAGGAAATTTTGTGAATATTTTATTTTCAATCGCATTTTGCATTTTACACATTTTCGTATTAACACACCCATTATACCGCGCCCTCATTCCGCTACGCAATTGGAGTTTGTATACACTAGGGGAAACCATTTGACTTCAGTGGATGCGCGATTCCGATTAAGGCTGGAGCTCAAGTTTCGCTGACAAAGTTAATTGATCCTGCTCAACCTGTTTATCATGCCAACTATTTCAGTTGCTTTTCTGTAGGAAGTGCATGATATAACTTCTGCTTTGTATTGTGAAGTATGCTGAGACTTTTTGTGGGGTTTTATTTATGGATGATCTTTAACACCTCAGGTCATCAGCGTCCCATTCAATGCAGGGCATGAAATTTAGCTCAGAGGCTCCTTTTATTTTTTAAGGCTTAAGGTTCTTTTTCGTGTCATAAATCTAAGACACAGGACTCACGGCTTTACCTCCCTTCCGAAGGAAGCCATACTTAGGTTTTTGACGCCCAAAAAATATCCATCTATCCTGGCCGGGAATGAACCCGCGATCATGGATTTGGGAAGAAAAGTATGGTTACCACTGCACCACAAGGACCGACGTATGCCGAGAAGGGGATATATACTAGAAAAAAATGAATATTTATTTATGACTGAAATCGTACAATTACTGTGGGAGAGAACTTTCAGAAGTAACAACTCCAAGGGAAAATGCAATTTTTAGATTGGTGAACGAAGCTCGAACACATGTTTTCACTGACAAGAAGCAGAGACCACAAAACCGAGTTTTAACAAAGAAGAATCCTGATTAGATAGGATACCTATTAGAAACTCCTCATCGAAAGTCTTATAACACGATTATCCCAGCAAGTTAGTGTATCTGTCGGCAGTGCATATAAAGCTACTCAGCTGCTGTATTTTATCTACATAAAATTACTGAAATAAAATCCTGGAGGAGTAATCAAAATATCCGGTTTACAATATTCGAGACTATGAATTGTGGCAAGTGTTATATAATATTTTGAAACTGATTCAGATATGCCTCACAGTAGAGAGCAGGCATTTCGAGCATCTACTATGATGGTGAGTAATATTATCTAATTACTATTTATTACTAATAAATAATGGAAGAAACAAAAAAATGCACGATTCCATCCAACCACTTGAAATGATTTCCCTCGACAATTAACTAGACCGTTACGCATTAACTTACCTCGACAAACCAACTGCACAGCGGAATGAACACTGTGTACAAAATTCCCAAACCAATTTAAGATATTTCATTCGATATGTTCTTTCATTTTACCATATTTCATGACAACCTGAACACAGGTTAGTAACTGAAATATGTAAGGGTTAAAAGAAGATGCTCAGATTAATGAAAGAAACACAGAAAGTTTGCATACATAAAGCCATATTTTGGATAGCTACATATCCTTCACAGACATGGAAAATGAGGGTGTACTTTAGATTTATAGATCATGTGTATTATTAATTATTATTAACATTGTTATTATAATTATACACAATTATTTCATATTTTCATATTCCATATACAAACAGAAGCATTATATTGAAATAAAACTAATTATTCAGATGTGTAATAAAGCCCCCATTTTTTCTGTGTGAAAGATAAAGATATATTTTTTTTTTTTTAAATTGAACTTTTAAGTCGTTCATTGTTCTATTTAGATACTCGTATATTTCTCATTGCTTCACAGTAATACATTACTATCATAATACTGAAGTAAGATATAGGCTTAACCCCCCATGTAGCATATATAAAATGTAAAAATAACATCGTATCTTTGAGCCAAATACTTATTCAATTAATTTGGTAGCTGCAGGCTTTTAGAGTCAAAATAAATAGAAATGTGAAACACTAAGTTGTTATTTATTAATATAAAAAACGCTTCAAATTCATTTACCAATCAGCTGATCGTCAGGTAGGGAAAAACATGACGGTCAAACTGGCCTTATATTACACGCACAGTATTTATAGCAAATCAAGTTTCCTGCATTAGCACACTCCACCCTACGGTTCTGCGGAGAGCCTCAAGTGCTAGCGAGCATGTAAACAGAATTCCTGCTGTTATTTCTGAATATATGAAAGTTTAATAGAATACTTTTCTGTTTATTTTGTTTTGAACTTTACAATGCAGGCTAAAGCTAGAGAACTTCAGAAAGCGAATTTATTATTTGTGCAAAATAAAGCACCATTTCAACCACTTCCTCTACCCTACCCTCTGTGTCTGTGAGTAATGGCTCTATTCAATATTAAACATTAATGTACTTCTGAGGTGAAGAGTCCTTAACTTCATTTTCACATTGCTGGGGTAACTGGCGGTTTTATTATCAACGCTGAGCTTCACTCACTTTACTTTGTGGTTGCTCAGATCTCAAAAGGATATTAATTCCCCTCATAAAACGTCTCCATTAACTCCTTTCAATTGCCAGTTATAAGATCTGCTTTACACATCGCCGATGTGCAAGAATTTTGATCATGAAATTGTAACCTTGGTCAAATAAGAGGAGTCTTTTCTTTGGCCGGTCATTTAAGACTTTATTTTGAGACCATCGCTTTAAACATAAACTGCTTCAGATTATGTTTAACGTGTTTCCCGTTATACAAAAAAAAAAAAAAATGGCTATACAGTATTAACGCTGACCATATACGTACTTCATTTTACTATGAATTGTTTCCTACCATCTCCCTTAATCTGTTTCACATCTTTCACTATTTTATTTTCTTAGATAGCGTTAATCCTTTTGGATCACATTTAATAGTTTGTCTAATTGTGAAAGATTAAATTTTACGTTTTAATATTTCTATAGCTACCGCGCTATACTACTCCGGAAAGGTTAATCTTTTGGATGATATATTCTTTTAGCACACAGTTTCTGAAGTACGGGCATCAATCCGGTGGTAAGTTCAGGATTGTTATTCTACTATTTTTCTGCTTTTTGTTTTTATCGCAACATTCTTTATATTCATTAAACAACTTATTATGACAGTTTTTTATTTGTTGTAACTGATTCTTTATTGATCATGTTTTGAGGTTTATACTGACTAAATATTCTGTACTAGAAATTCGCTCAGTTTCTCTTCCCTAACATATTTTCAATTTTGCTAGCATTGTGAGATGCAAAATGTCTTTCAAAAGAAGCCTTTGAGTAGCATTCAAAATAAGCCGAATGGTACTTTTAAGAAAAAACAACCATTCGCAAATTGAGATTTCTCTCTAGGCAATGGAGTTAGATACATGAATTTCTCCTGGGGGAAAGGGGTCTCGAAGGAGATAAGTGGGACGAGGGTAAAGACAATCGTCTCTGTTTTTTTAGAGGGAATCTAAAGAAAGTAGGAACAGAGTGGCTAAAAAGAAGAACATCAACATATGAGACCCAAATGAAAAGTTGGAGATTTAAAACAGCTACATGGCTGAATAAAGTTTTAAGACATTTAAATTAAAACATTTAAAGATAATTTAGTTCATAATTTAGGGTTATTATAAGTGATGTCAAATACACAAATGTTGTGGAACAAAATTAGTTCTTTGAAAGTTTTTTATTATAAAAAAGTTGAATTGTAACTAATGGAAATATTACAAAATTGTGTTACATATATATTTCGAGAGTAAGATTTCTTACACTTTCTTAAAAATGGCTACATTTAAAATTTTCCAAATATTTTATATTTTAATTTATTAAAAGTGCGTAATTTATTTTTCTCGGTTTTTTTTTTTTTTTTTTTTTAACAAAAGACTATAATTGTAGAACTGGAACACATTGCATTATTTACAACTGTTTAAGCTGTTCATTTTTAAATAAACACCATTCTTGAAAATTTAAATATCACAGGATAACAGGTGTGAAGTTAAAGCTTACTGAAGAGAGTACAGAAAGATACATCCTTAAGTTAAGATCTTGCTCTAAAACATTGCCGAGTGAATGAGTTCGAATGTAACTTGATTACCGGCGGGGCATTGCTGTTCCGCACACGAGTGGCAGAGGGATTTATCATAGTCCATGTGTAACGCGCGCACCAATAACCAACGGATTACTTTACCCTGAATGATGAAGGTGAAGATGGGGACGAAGATGATGGAGCAACGGCGAAATTAGTAGCAGGATAATACGGAGTATCCGGAGAATAATACATATACGAGGGTAGTCCATAGCCTTTACAAAATCCTTATCTGATGCCATGTCTTATCTGTTAAGTAAATATTTGCACTGTAACTTTACGCCCCGCTGTGTTCAGTTGTTCAGATATAGTTGTATAAAGAAGACTATGTGTAGATGATTGTGACATGTTCAAAATGGAGTTTCCAGCTGTTATTAAGTTCGTCAGAAAAGAAGAACTTACTCCAAATGAAATTAAACAGCGATTGCACAGTGTATCTGGAGAAGCATCCTCCTCATATTCTACCGTGAAAGAATGGGCTAAAATTTTTCGAATGGGTCGAGAAACCATTGAAGATGAAGAGCGTGCGTGGAGGAGCTCAGCTCACTCCTGAAAACCCGCCTGTGGTGTCTCAGTAGTAAAAACGGGCGTTAAACACTATTCAAAAAAAAAAAAAAAAACTCCTGAAAACATCGCTCTTGTGGAAGGAGAAAATATGGAAGACCGCCGGCTCAGAGTTAAAGAAATAGCAGCAAGGTTGGGCCTTTCTAAAACAACAGTCCTGCGAATTATTCATGAACATTTAAACAAGAATAAGGTTAGTGCAAGATGGGTGCCTAAGACTTCTTTCCTCAGTTCAAAAGCAGCAGCAACGAGTCATCTGTTGTCAGGCATTTTTGGAGCTCCTGGGGGAGAGCAACGAGAGAGAAGTTCTGCACACCATTGTTATAGGATATGAAACTATGGTCCTTTACTATGATCTCTTGTCCAAAAGAGAATTAATAGAGTGAGTGGCGTAAATCTGGCGAAGCACCACCTCTAAAGGTCAAAGACACTCAGTCAACCAAGAAGAGCATGGCCACAATCTTTTGGGACTGAAGGAATACTCTTCATTGACTTCAAGGTGAGGAACATCACAGTAAATGGGAAGTACTAGCAGAGTAGTAGTAGCAGAGATTACGTGCTTCCATCAAAGAGAAAATGCGAGGAAAGCTGAGTGATGGTGTGCGCCTTCTTCACGACAACTCGCCTGTGCACACAGCTCTTGTTGCAAAGGAAGCTGTGAAGAAATGAGACTTCAAGGAGATCGACCATTCCCCTACAGTCCAGATCTAGCTCCCAGTGACAATTTCCTCTTCTCAAACTCAAGATGGGCCTTCGAGGAAGGAAATATAAGTGTGACGAATAAGTGATGAATGCTGTTTATGCCCATTTTGTGGACAAGACGTCTGACTATTTTTGGGGTTGGGGAATTGAAATGCTAATTCAATGATGTGAGAAGTGAATTGAAATAAAGAGTAACCATATTGAAAAGTGAAATATAGTTTTTGTCTTTATCATACCTAGAAAATGGTTATGTCGGAAACTTATGGACTTACCTTGTATATATATTATGACATATGATAAGAGAGAGAAGAAAATGTTTTAATATTAGAACATCTGTTTGATAAGTCTAATATCTGTGTTTCGATTCCGGCCATGACCTACAATTTTAATGCTCCTGTTTCAAATCTCAGCCAACATACGCGTTTTGCGTATTAAACGTTGAAGATTATTATATCATTTTATATGATTTAAAAAATGAAAATTGAAGTAATAAGTGTAGTATTTTGAGCCATAAAAATGAACGGAATTAGTTAAATAGACTTCTTGATTTTAAAATATTAGAATTACATATAATATCGTTTATCATTATTTATCAATTATAAATTTTCAAATATTAAAAGTCGGTCGTTGTGGTCTGCAGGTAACCATGGATGCTTCGTAGACCCAAGATCGTAGGTCGATGATTTTTTTCGGACTTCCTTCGGAAGGTAAATAAAGCCGTGGGTCCCTTAGGGCACGTAAGAAAACTTCAAGTCTGAAAGAAGAGGCTTCTGAGTTTCACACTTTGAATTGAATGGGACGCTTATGACCTGAAATGTTGAAGAGCGTCCGTAAATAAACCAAATAAATAATAAATAAAATACTCGTCTTAAAAGAAGAATAGAAAAAGAATTCTCCAACATAAGTACCCTGTTGCGTCAATTATTATAGTCAAAAATGCTGCTAACTCATATGCTTTATGGTAATCAGGAAGAGTAAATCTAGCAAATATGCAGCAGTATACATTTTACATTGTATCTCAGAAAATTTTGAAGCTATCAATGAAATTTTTGAGATATATTAAGAACACTTCACTAAAGACGATCTGTAGATTTTTATTCTCTAATGCATATAAAAAGTTTTTAAAATTATGAAACCAAAATATAATATTGTTAAAAAGCTGAAAATACTGCGACATAATCATGCATTCTTATTGTAAACTATTGGTTGGATTCATATTATTTGTTTGTTTGTTTTTTTTGTTTTTATACTGCAGACAACAAGCTATCCTGGGAACTAAAATAATATATCTATGCTAGTTGCTTGAAAATTAATTCATTTTGAAAATAAAATAGAAATATCTTAATTTCTTATTTGTATTTATTTTTATCAAGTAATAATGATATTTAAATATTTCTAGTTACTATTCTTCACATTTCCATACATTATATGTGTGCAAAATTTTAACAAGATTGAGTAAAATGCACATTTATGTAAAAAATTTAGTTATCGGAAAATATGATTTGTTTCTACTTAAAAAACGTTTTATGTGCATTAGAGAATTAAAATTTACAGAACATCTTTATTTAAATATTCTTAATATGTCATAAAATTTTTATAATGATGGTTTCATAAATTTTTGAGATACAGTGCAAAATGTATACTGCTGCATTATGTGCTATATTTACACTTCCTGGTTACCTTAAGTAGAAGATATTTTGTTATAAGAAAAATATTTTTAAAACGTTGTTGGACAGAATCATTGAACCATGCATAAAATACAAGGGAAACAAGACCATGAGCATATATTTGAAGACTGAACAGCACTATAGAAACGTACTGTTGATATATATATAAATAAAATTACTGTTAATTTGTTACATTGTTAATAGTATTACTTTATTTTTATTTTATATTGTGTGTGTGTGTGTGTGTGTTGATTCAAATTTAATGAGGTAAACCTCACTATTTCAATAACCATAGTTGCACTCCAAAAAGCACAATTCTAAATAAAACAGTTATACACATAGCGCATTTTCTATTAAAATAAAGCTGGTTTTGCTTGTTGAAATACCGAAAACTTTGAGGAATCATAGAGAGCCTAATTGTTTTGCTAAGCAGCTTATGTTTGCTGACAACTTCACGAGTTGTGCATCGGTTTTAGAAGTGTAAGAAGTGTGCGCTTTAAATCTTTCTTATTCACTATAGTAGATTTCCGTTGCGCTTTCAGTCAAACTTGTCACCTGTCACAGTGCAGTTGTACCTAGGTTTGTTGATCTGTGTTGATTCAGAACAAACTTCCGGACCTGATTCGACCCTGTAGCAGGAAATGTGGTTTCAGTGTGATGGAGCCCCACTACACTTCAACACAGATGCGCGCGCAGAATTTGGATAACATTGAATAAGAAGAGCAGGACCTGTTGCGTGGTCAGCGCGTAGATTTTTTTGTATTATTATTCCTTTCTTTGGATTTGTCAAGAGTAGCATGTTCGTCACCCCAGTTGACAACAAAGCGGAAATGATTGACCAGATAACAGTTCAATTGTGGAAAAATAATGCTTATACTAAATTTTTTGAAAATGCATATTTCCAAAATTTGTAGATTAGGTTCTGTTACACACTGTACATGCAAATAATTTTCAAGATTAAGTATTCAAATAAGAATTGGGTAATGAACACACTCACACTAAATATGTATTTTGAAAAGTTTTCTATCCTTCAGAATTAACCGCTATTTTGCTTGCCTATGAACTGTGCATCAGTCTTTTCTTTGGTATTCTTGTTTTTCGATAGAAAATTTAAAAAAAAGTACAAAGCCAATCTTAAATAACATAAGTTAAACAATATTATTACAGCTTTCTATTCTTCCTGTTAATGCTAAGAATAACAACACCGAATCCCTCTACAATAAACATAACACAAAGAATGCAATATTTGCTAAACTTAAGTACGTGTCTTCTTGTCCCAAATGTCACAATGTATAAAGAAAACACATCGGCTTGTTCCGAGACCACACGCAGAGCAGCTTGTCTGCAATAGACTTCTGTTTACGACCTCTCTCAGGAGGTTTGGCGAGTGCTGCTGGCCATATATACAAGCATTCCTGCGAAATCTCACAACAATTGTCTCCATACGTGCGGCGCTTTCGTCAGTCAGGCGCTGCTGAAGTCCAAAATAGGGCGGGGGGATTGAGAATAGAGAGAAAGAAGAAAAGATCCTTAGTAACCTCAAACGGAAGAAAGTTCCGAAGGAAAGTAGCTCTCTTCCTTCTTAAAAGTTCTCCTATACCCAGGAAGCGCGAACGTCCAAATTACCTCACAACCATCACCTAAACTTTAGAAGAAGGAGAGGGAGGGGGAGAGGAAATAGGCTTAAAGTGTGCTGTAGTTGTAACAATAGGGTTACCAGTAGGGAAACAAGTTGTAAGCTGATGCTGGTTAATAAACACGTATGTTCGTTCCTACAAGGTAAAAGAAAGATAAATGTGGTCCAACTCTGTGGTGCCTTCTTTAGCCATCATACAATCGAATACAAATATGCGCTTGAAAAATATGGAGCTTTTTCCCCTAAGGTCAACATAGTTTTTCCCTAGTTACTATTAAAAACGATTTAAATGTGTTCATATACGCTGCTCCACCCTCACCTCTTTGTTTTCGTTTTCCTATATGTGGAAACAGAGAGTTAACTGTGCTGTCTTAAATAGCAGCTTGCGCTTTAAGTTAAAACTATCTGAAACAAAAACTTACAAACCAGTTAAACATATCTTTCCTAGTTTATACATAATTTAAATTTATTAGATACATATTTTATAGTACTCACTATTATTTAGAGTCTAGTTTTCTCTATTTTCAGTATCTTTAAAGGTATTAAAAAGTTAAACTAAAATATGTAAATAATATTCACATCCAAATTATATATTAGTAATATAGTATATAGGCCAGCGGTGTTTATGCCTTCCTTGACCGCGAACACTATTCAAAAATCTTGCTATGGTGGGCTCCTAAGATTTAACTCAAAGTTTAAAAGCCCAAATTTCTATCCTATATGTTTTTAAAGTTGCAAATGCAAATTATTCGTATTTGCCTTTTTATTATAAGTGTTCATATACAATAGTAAGAAGCAAAACATTATCGTTCAGAAAACACAAAACAATGTCATTAATAATAACTAACAATGTATGTTAGCACGATATTATTAAATTATTATTATATTTTAATTTCAAAATAAGAAATATGATGCTATATTTCACTCATAAATCATGATACATCGAGCTTATTGGGAAACTATTCTGAGATTTGATTTTACGTTTTCCAATCTACACCTTTATTTACGTAAATGAGAATACTTTTCTACACACAAGTAAATTTTTACGAAAGGCATTTTAATACTTACATGGCCTTCTTTAATATTCCGGGAAAATCTACGCAGCACGCTGTCGAAAGATACCAGGGAAACTACAACGAAACGTGTGTGTTCTCCCTGGTCCACGTTATTGGCTTACTTATTTAAAAGTTTCTTCTGGCACTAATGTTCGCCTTCAGTTTGGTTTATATTTACTTTACCTCAATAAACACACATTGTATATTTGCATAATGATTTGATTTCTCATAATTCATTCTATGTATTACATATTTAAGAATGACTGCTGTTTAAAGTACTCTAATGCTTCATGGACCCCTTGGGAGTGTTTCGCGGACCACAGTTTAATAACTGTTTATTTAGACTATTACTATTGTATTACAGAGACTAGAAGGAGACCTATGACCCTCCTCTTAGTCTTTGTTTCAAGGAAATTTCTTTAAATCAATTTTGTCACTCTAAAGGTATAATCGCAATTGTATTAAGCACAATCCTGCAACGTAGGAACTCAACTGTTTGCTTAGCTTCTACAGGTTGCTTAACAATGAACGAAAGGTGGTTAACTGTTTTTCGGCGTACGATAAACATTAAGGCGGCGGTTGCCAAAGACCAATCAAATAAGAGGCCTACAATGACCGTTTCATATCAGTTCATTTCTGATTATAAGTGGAGATAGGGTTCCATAGTCATCAATAATATACTGCGACCCTTCGCTGCTGTGCTTTGCAAGTATAATTCGCATTTGGCTTAGTGTTGGTAGCCCCTGCATTAAGGAATTATTCAAGTTAAAATTAGACAGAGCTTCAGATCAAATTATTTAGTGAAAATATTTACAGTTAATTATGTAGACGCTGACAAATGTGGTGCCCTTCTACTTGGGAAATTTCCGAGATAGATTCGTGCCGCTGAAGCCCCATTACCATAAATGAGTATCATATCAAAATACTCTGCATTGTTAAACTGTGCCATTTTGCAAACTAAGACGATTTGTTTCACATTCAAAGATCAATTAAAACATCAAAATGATATTAATATTTTTGTTTCATTCATTACAAAGAATAAACCTGTACCATAACGCCATAGTTTGCTTTCCATCCTATGTATAATATTTACGATAATTGCTCATTTAGCAGTAATTACAAAGAGAAAATATTATTCCATATGTTAGAACAATAAAATTATTCTCATAATATGCTTGACTAGGAGAGCATATCTATATCTCCATTACCTTTGAACAGAACTGATTTACGTAAGATAATTTATTCTTTGGGAATTTAAGATTATTTTTTATGAAGTATATCAACTTCTGTGATTTTCAAATAAAATAAACCAGTACAATCCTAAAGTATTTTTTAGCCAAAAGTACGGTTTAGATGATTTTGAATAAAAATGACAAAATTGGTGGACATATTAAATTAATTAACAAAAATAAGAAATTGTGAAAAGCAAACAGTAGTGTAGTTGTTATATAGTACTATTAGATAAACGTTCAGAATGCAAAATTAATAAATTTTAACAATGAAAACAATAAAAGCATATATAGGAATTGCACGAAATAAATAGCAAAAGATATAATATAAAATGTATAGTACAATCTTGTGTCATTATATGACTAGCGTAAGTGCATGTACTTTTTAAATTTAAACAATTTATATGAATTAATAATGATCATTATACATTATTAATATTAGAAAATATAGAGCAATATATAGTATCAGTTGAACCTGAGCCAATATGAAAATTCACTTGAAATAAACGAAGTTGATATGGAAATTGAAACAGGCTCTTTAAAAAATAGAAAATCAGTAGGTCCAGGCACTATTATAAATGAATTGTGAACCAAAACATTTATTAAGAACATTATTAAAATTATTTAATTCATACATAAAGAACAAAGAATGCCTCAAAAAAAGAAATTTATTACATAATATCAATATACAAAAAGGGAATAGAACTAAAACATTACAGGAAAATAAGTATAAGTAGTACAATAGGCAGATTATTTTCAAAGGTAATACAAAACCATTTTGAAAAAAAATGCAAAAAAAAAAAGGGCATAAGTTTAAAGTGAACTCAGAGCAGGTTCTTGTATTGACAACTTATTTGTTTTAAAAAAGTTAATTGAGAAACGCTGTACAGTTGGTGAAGAAACACATTTACCATTAATTGACTTTGAAAAAGCATATGATACAGTTTTGAGAAGTAAACTTTGGGAAGCTTTGAAAACGAGTAATATCAATAATAAATTAGTAATCATTATAAGAGAAATGTATAATGATAACAAACCGTTGGTCCTGGTGGTGTAGTGGTAACCATATTTGCTTTCTAAACTCAAATCGCGGGTACGATTCGTGGCAGGATCAATGGATTTTTTCGGGCGTAAAAATCCAAAGTATGGCTTCCTTCGGAAGGGAAGTAAAGCCATGGGTCCCGTGTCGTACATTTAAGGCACGATAAAGAACCTCAAGCCTGAAAAAAAAAGGCCTCTGAGCAAAATTTGTCGGCCGTTTCACGCCCTTTAAATGAATGGGACGCTGATGACCTGAGATGTTAAATATGTCTGTAAATAAAGCAAATCAAAAAGATAACAGATCGTATATACAAATGGAAATTTTTCTTTTTTAGTCAATTGAAACATACAAAAGATTGAGGGAAGGCTGCAGTTGTTCACCATACTATTCAATTTATATATAGAATTTACGTGAGACCAATGGAAATGTAACTGTCAAGAAATAGTTTAAGCATAGTAAACAAAGTATTGTTTAAAATACAATTTGCCTATGATCAAGTAATTATTGCACAAGGCCATTTTCATTTAAAATTAATGGTTAAAAGATTAAGAAATTGCTATGAATTATGAGGCTTTACAGTAAAAGACAGGAAATCAGATTATTTGGCGATTAAAGCAAATACAAATGAGAAAGAAACAGAAATATCAATTTGGCCAGTTCAAATGCTTAAGAACAATCATAAATGTCGTAGAGGGTATTGGAGAATTGGAAATTAAAAATAGGACCGATTTGAGTAGAAAAAAAAACACACACACATAAACTAAACTATTTAAGTTTAATATTGTGCAACAAAAACATTTGGAAAAACAAATATATATAGGGAAAGTATTGGTAGAATCAGTTTTGAGTTATTGGACTAGTATATGGGTACTGAATGACTATTATAGAAAAAGAATATTAGCAATTTAAATGGCTGGAATTTCGAGAATATATCATATTAAAAATCTGGAAATTAGAAACACTAATACTGCAGAAGAAACAGTACTCCAAAGAATTGAAAACAAGAGCCTTAAATAATTTGGCATCTGACGAGATTGGGAGAGGGCAAACATCGTAGTACTGTATGAATGGCAACCACTAGGAAGACGAGAAAGCAGAAGACCAAAAAGAACTTTGAAAAATAAAATTATGGAGATAATGACAAGAAAATGCTTAATACTTGAAGACATGCAGGATAAAAGGTATTTGGTAATTTGCAGAGGAAGACGTAGTAGCTGTACAAACCTGACATAGATAGAAATTTATGTAGGGCTTACAACTTTAATTCCCATATGGTCCAAAGTTGAAATTTAGTACATAAGTAAATGTATCATACATTTCACTTCTAGTAACAGACTTTTCACGGCTTGACATATTCCTTTACTTTTTACTGTGTTTAACAGGTTTAATGCAATAAATGCAGCAATTATTTTGTCGTAAAGCATGAAAGATATTTTTTCAGGACCAGTCATGTAATTATTTTACTTCAAGCTTCCGTCAGTTCTGTAGAATCTTAAAAAAGTTTCTCCAGTAAATGTGCTGTCGTTGACATCTTCAGCTCTTCTGACTTTAATTGGAAAGGAATGGACATTTCTGTTGTGTGGAGCTTATAGGTCAAGGCACAGAAATCCTCAGAATAATGTCCCTTTGTAACGCTCATGTTATGTTATCCTGGTGGTGTCTTCCCTGGATAGTTACGAGGGTCGGCCAGTTTAGTAAACTTCCCATTTAAGCCCCTTAGAGGAAGGTAAAGTGACGTTTACGGGCTAACGATCTTTTGTTTCCGCATGGGCACCATCCTCCTATAGTGGTGTACTGAACTTCATCTGCTCCACGGTGAGGAGGCTATAAACATTGAGGGCTTTAGCCACCAAGCCAAGGTCAGCGAGAGGATGCTCTTACAGTTTGCATGTACTGCAGTCAGGCATTTATCGCAGGTGTTTGGTACTTGGCGAAGCGTGTTGCCTTATACAAAAAGTTTAAATTCTCGAAAGTTGCGCTGAGCCTTGCACCAAAAGTTCTCCACAGAAAACCAAAATTCAGGTTAACTAACTCAAAACCGCGTGTGTGGTGTTCAGGAGTATATTTAAATAAGTTAGAAAAAGGACTTCACAATAAATTCTTAAATTCAGCTGATTCTTCAAGGTCATGCGATTTGTACTTATCAATCATTTTAACGGTAATCACAGATGGCATTTATAAACTTTGCAGTTTTCGAACAAATTTATTCAAAGAGTCATCATACATTGTTATACCAGAATCGAATTTCCATGCTGATTTCTCTACTAGTATTAAAAAAAAATGTTTTCCTTTTATATGCAAATGTATTGATTGTTTCACACCATGCAGATTTTATAATTTCGAAAATATAAAACTGTTTACACAGTAATTTCATTTTGAAAAAAAACTATATTTTGCAAAGTGGGAAGTTTCACATTTTTTTTCTAAATTGTTTAATACTGCATTTCTCCATTTTTCTTAATTAATAAAATACTTACTGTATAACTTTAGTAATAAAAAGGTTGTGAAAATTATAGAACAAATATTTTGATATTTTTTATTTGTTGTAAAGTAATATAGTAGATGTATATCAATACCACTTTGCTTGATTAACCAATTAGAGTCATATACTGTACTCGCATGGCAAGCAAGCTCGCAAGAGTGCGTTGGTCAATAAAACTGCATGTATTTGCATTTCTAAGTCACCAGTTGCATTTAAAGACAATGAAGATGGAACTAAATACACTTAATTCTTTGAAGTCTACATGGTTGTTCTCGTCATCCGATTTATGTTCTATAAAGTAATTTTTTCATTTCAAAGTACAGCTAATCACAGTCGCCAAAATAGCAAGACAAGTGGTGAGATGTGATGACAAAGAAGATTTGAGAACATTTATTGGAAGTGTTCTAAATAGTAATAGTGAACTTAGCAAATTTTCTGATTTTGAAATAAAAAATGAAGATATAATTAGTGCTTCTGTCCATGAACGTAATTCAGAAATTGATAATGATGATAATTCCTCTCCAGGTCCTTCAAATTGTGCTGGCATTGTGGCGCAGAAGAAACAAATTTGTTAGAACTGAATAAATACTGATAATAATCCCATTGTGTACCCACACAGTGATTACATTAGAGCCTGTAAAGAATTACTAAAAATAAGTCAAGGCCGCCTTGAAAATTTGATATTTTTTTGGAATTTATAGAACCGCTGTTCGAAAAAAATTGTGCGGAAACAAATACTTATGCTATAAAGCAAATATACAATTAAGAGAGAGAAAAACTGAAAGATCGTTTGATACACCAGGTGAGTTTAGAGCATACTTTGTTAGTTATTCTGATGTCTCAAGTGCGAAAGTGACGAATTCGACTATACTGCGAATACGACGAAGTGCATTGAGACACCGATATTTGGAGAAACAAAAAGCAGATAGAATCGCATTTTCTGCAATTCATCGACGACAGAAATGAAGATCGATAAGCTAAAAGAAAATTAGGCCTATCTTTCAAGGTTTTTCTGCAAAATTATCAGGGATAAAAACGAAATTCAGGGGTAGCCTCTCATTCAGATTCAATCGTGCAAGATTTGGAATAACGTTTTACAAATTTTGAGAATATTCTAGGTATTGCTTGTACTTAAAAATGTATGTAGGTGATGACCTGACAGATCCTAGTCTTCCAGGAAGTGTAAATGTTGTACTACATGTGTGAGACCCATTATTAGACAGAGTTCAAACATTGTATCTATAACTCCAGGTCTCTTAAGAGGATTGATGGATACAGAAACCAGTGTACGTGAGAGCAAATAGGAAGGAAATGTCGCCTGATATATCTCATAATAAATTGAAACATGGCGATTATGAATCGTGCGTGGTCTGCAAAGAGTGTGCTGTTTGTGAGGTGGAAGGATATTTTTTTTCCCCGTCGACGAAACGCGAAGCTGCTGACATTACAGTAACAGGCAAGCTGAGAAGAAGGAAAGGTCAATCACCCAGGATGGAGATAAAAGAAACCAAAGTATGCTCTTGAGTGCCAGAAGGGAATGGGAGGTGCGGATTTGCAAGATCAAGTGACTGCTTTGTTTCCTATAATGTGACGCACAGTTGAAAGTTGCAAAATATTATTTTTCTATCTGCTATACATGTGCATATAAAACTGCTTCATTTTGTTTCACAAGATAATTTTTAAGAAAAGACCAATAACGCGGACTTTGCAACCTAAATCTCTCATCAGTTGCTTCAAAGCGTAACACTACCAGAGTACAATGTTAAGAGGTTTAGCCTGGGAATACGCCATTGAGACTGCAAGCTAAAATATTGGTCCACGTTCCGATGCAAATTCCAGCCACAGACAAGAAAAGAAAAAAGAACGTTATGTTGTATGCTACAGTATCCCGGGTTCAATCTCGGCCAGGATCAATTTATTTTATCGGGCATAAAATCCTAAGTATGGCTTCCTTCGGAATGGAAATAAAACTGTGGGTCTCGTGGACGAAAAAGAACCTCAAGCCTCTGAGCAAAATTTATCGGCCGTTTCAGGCCTGAGTTGAATGGGACGCTAATGACCTGAGATGTTAAAGAGCTCCATAAATAAACCAAAATCTTTTTCTTACCCTTCATTTGGAGAACTGTTTTGAGATCTAACATCCCAACTATCATATTAGGCCATCAAAATTGTCGAGACAATACTTCCAGTAACATGCATGCCAAATTTCAGGAAACAAGTTATATTTCTTGATTTTATGAGCATTTTAAACTTTAAAACACACTTGTGCAGCTATACAGGAATTTAAATCAGTTTTCTAAGGTAGTAATGAGGGCATTAAAATACGGTCCCAATGGGTTAAAAGACAATACACGTAAGTAAAATTTAAATAAGTATGGATGTAATAATAGAGAAATAACTGTATATAAATGGAATTAGTGTGATATTCATGTAGTCATTCTGCCATAAGATAAAAAGCTCCAGTTTGCCCTATCAGAGTTGAAAATATGCGCAAATCAAATTTAGATGGCTGTACTAACAAAGCACAGAAATAAAATAACACTTTACGGGCTTCTGGTGCCTCATGCACTATGCTAGAGGAGTCAAATGCCTTGGGTTTAGCACGAGTTACAATAATCCGATTAGTGTTGGCGCCATGTTCTGAGAACAGGAAGGAGTTAACACCAGAAGCAGTTTGCTTGTTTGGGTTGCGAGACGGTGTGCGTCATAAAAGCTTACCTTTCTTTGTCGTGGTTTTGTTTTGCTCATGCATTTCGCATTTCTCCTTTACAACTTTAGCTCTTTTAAAAGCTGGAGCACATATCTCTCTTGCTCATACACCCAACAGTAGCATAAAACCACCACCAGGTATCATCGCTTTTTATTTTTTACCGCTTCCCACATAAAAAAATGTTGAAATAAAGTATTGTGACCAGCATTGCTGACATGCAGCTAGTAGTTCCAGCTCAGCTATTAAAGCGTTCTTTTGGTTTCTTATCTGTGAAATAAAGAGGAGTTTTGCAGTGGAGGCTGATTTGATCTCATAGCAACAACAAAACAACGACGACGACAATAATAATAAAATAATAATAATAATAATAATAATAATAATAATAATAATAATAATAATAATAATAATATAAACCACAGAGCAATACAAAACCGTGACAAATTGAAATTTTATGCGAAAACCACTGAACGCATTCGCTAATAACATTCAATTTTTATGTTTGAAATGATTTATTCTGGTCTAGCACGATACAAATGTGTTTAAATTCTTAAAAAGTATTTCAAGACGTGTATAGAATAGTTACATTTTAAAAGTGCATTATTTAATATCAAAATAAGCACTGATGAAAGTAACCAACTAAGACGAGTTCTTTTGGTTGTAGATTTGTAAATTATCATTGGCGCAAAAGCAAAAAATTGCAAACTAAGTGTTCGATGCTCCTGCCAAAGAGCACTAGCGCTCTCCCAAGGCTGGCAGTAATGCAATAAGCATTAGCATTCAATAATTCTTTACAGTTGCAAGGATTTTTAATACGGATAAATCTGAGTTAATCTTTTATATCAAGAAAGTTAAACTATTTGTGTAAAATCTTCGGATTATATGGACTTTTGATTGAACAATTCTGTTAACATTTTTCTTCCATGTTTCGGTGGTATTGTTATAACTGAGGTCTAACTCCTTTAATTTTATTTGTTAGCTCAAAACTGATAATTTACATTATTTGTCACACATAATACGCATTATATATCTGTTTAAAGTTTTCTAAGTAAGATAATCCGCTCCGTTTAGAGGCAAAATTAAGAAAAACTAAGAATAAAAATTAACTAATCAATGAAAGTGTGTATACTGCCATAATATCACAATGGAATAGTTGAAAATGAAAGGGGTATAAGTAACGTGTTATAAAAACAACTCGTACGTAAAAAAGTTTTTTTTATTGATTTATTTATGGACGCTCTTCAACATCTCAGGTCATCAGGCACACCAGGTTTTCAGTGATACTTTTGTAAATAAAGTGCAGTAAATACAATCGTGCCAATTTACACGGTATTCAGTTTAAAGGATACTTCATCGACTCATAAACTCGGGATTGATTTAAGTTGCATAAGAAATCACTCGCAAATCACCAAACTAAGTTTCGATAATTTTCCTACAGTTGTTAGAAAAAGTTTGAGTTCTGGTATATACTGTCTTAAGTTTCAGATAATGTAACAGGCTTCTTATATTGCAATGATTACTTCCATTTTAATAGATATTGTCTGGATTGGTGAGACAACTTTGAGAAGCTAGTAGCTAATTTTCTTTCGTTCTAAAAATCGATTATTTCCCGTCCATATAAATCCTGTTTGCTCATTTCACTTATTGAAAATTTTCATTGCTTGACATGTCGGAGTTTGAACATCAGGAAAGTTGAAATTTGAGATTTATTTCACAGAACAAAATCGTCACTGAAGTGGAACATCGCAAAACAAAGAAGAGGCAACAGCATAAGGCCCATGTTTGCCAACCCCTTCATTTATACAAGGAGTCTATAATGTTACTTGGCACATAGGAATGTGTTTGTTGTAATGACAACATTATGCATTTATGTATTTATGTTTCAGGTCATTTTCTTGATAGATGCTCTAAACACATGAAAGTAATGGTGGTGGTGTTCAGCAAGAATTGAGCGTATTGACAAGAAAAAAATGCTCTTAAAATTACGAAAATTAATATTGCAGTAAAACAAAACAGAATGTACTATGAATTGGACGAGGTATGTGACCAACGGTATATTGTTCCCATATTTCGCTTTCCGTTTTTAACAAAATAAATGCGAGGAGGGGGTAGAGGAATTTTCATTTCACGGTCTTACTCTTTGGAAAAACAGAATGGAACCCATTATGTGGTAAGCAGTGGGCCCAAAAAATGTTTAATGCGAAAAGTATTTGTAGGACAAAAAGGGATTCTGAGGCCCGCATATCATGCAATAAAGCTGTCTGTTTCACGTTGGGCAGCAGTCCTTTCAAACTCGCTTTGCCCGAGCCCTTTGATGTTAGAAAGTATGCCCACTTCGGCATGCATATTACATAAATAGTGGAAATTAAACCATAGTCTTACTTCGTAATAACATACAAACTGGAAGTTAAAAACTCAGGAACAATAAAATAACTTCTGTGAAAAGTTGTACTGAATTTCTCCTTTTCTTGCAAAAAATGGGTAAATTCATTTAAATAGTACGGAAAATGTAGCTCAAAACTATTACCTACAATGAGGATAACGTAAACTACGGAAATGTACACTTGTCTTACACAAAGAGTTTAAATCCTTATATTTTTTACCATTCCTGAAGCATTTAACACGATTTTGATATGACAAAAATAATTTCGTAAACCTTCAATGTCTAAAACTATAAGGAGAGAGATTACAAGGAAAAAGGTGAAAAATCAATCAATCATCAATTGTATCATCAATTGTAAAACTTTTGGGATATTGTACCGTGATCTTAGGTATGCCTAAAATATATATTCTGTAGCTGACAACTGCAGTCAGCATCACCAGTAAAGTGATAAATGATGTATATTAATTCAAATAAAACATTTATTTTTTCGGAAACACGAACAATAACAGCTAAAATAGTAGAGTTTCAAGCGACTCTTTTGTGCAACATAGTGGAGCGGATTTCTCCTGCGTTCAGTTGGCAGCATACCTCCTCATTCACCCCAAACGGTGAACTAAGCTAGTCGACAACAATAAACTTCTGTTTGGTTGTTACTTAAAGAAGTAAAACCTGAATAAGCACTGTTAAAAACAGAATTTTAGCAAATGCGTAAAGTTGTAATTATATAGTGTATATTTATATCAATCGTAAACCTTCTCTATCGAGTTCAGAGCAGAACTCTATTACTCAATCTTTCATAGTTTTGTCGCCCGTTTCATAGCAACTGGCGGGCCGGCAGTCAAAGCGGGAACTCTTAGCAAACGATATTCTCTTAACGGATGAATTTCTCGCAATTACATTACAATTTCAATGAAAATAAGCATGTACTTTATGACAGGATATGCTTGGGGCCGTTTTATGGAATATGAGCTGGTAGCTGGGCGCCATTTTTGGGGCCGGTTTCAGGAAATCGGCTGGTAGATTGCAGTCCGCTCGCGGGAAGAGGAATCGTGGATTAATTGTGTTTCTTTGAGTTCTGGGTTGGATGCCCCTTGTGTCGGGATCAGGAACCTTTACCTCAGGGAACTTCTGGAATTTTGTGACTCGTGTGAGTCAGAGGGAAGGGAAGGAAATCTATAAAGTTACACGGAAACACTGGAGTTCTTATCTAACGTCATTTATTTACACTTAACAGAATACTGGATTGTTCGCGTAAGCTTGGAAATGTGTTGAACTGACTGACTATTGTTCTTCTCCTACCGACTTCGCTCACTTTGATTTTGATTGTCTATTCTTTTGCCCGCTTATTTAAATTGACTCTTACAGTTCCGTTCTCCGACTATCCAACCTTTAACTCTTAGCCTCGAATCCCGGACCGCTAACTTTTCACTGCTGTCGACGTCCAGCTGCTCTCTCTCTAAGTCTCACTGCTGTTGAAGTTCTGCTCTCTCTCTCCAAGTCTCTCCTGTTCTGTGTCCCTTACATTATATATCAGATGTAAAGTTTATTGTTTATTAGGAACCTCCCATCGTGAAAATTAAATCCGCGAAATTTAAGGAGCTCAGTTCGATTCTATCTGCGTTATTGGTCCTTCCTTAATATCTATAATTATGCAGGCTCGCTCCGATTCGTTCAATTTTGTAAGATTTCTATAGGTTGTGTGGGACCAATTTCTGGAAATACCTCTCACGTTATAATATTTCTAAGAACGGACATTCCTGCCCTAAATGTTGGGAAATTTTTATAATCCGACATATCCTTTCACTTTTCTGTCCTTTCAAATTTGCTCACAATGAAACCTCGGCCATAAATAAGGAACATCTATTTGTTTTGCAAAGTCATGTCAAAATCTGTCGACGTTTGAATGTTATTGTCATGAGGGGATATAAACTTGATCTGTCATCTGAGATTGACATTTGTTCCTTCTTCGAAAGAAATCCACCCGTAAAGTCATTAGTGCCTTTACCCTTAGTTATTGAAAGAATATGTTTCTCTGCTTTTGTCTGCGTCTCGGTAAATGGTTTTCTTTAAACCCTCTGAAAAGAGAATTGCCTCTTTTCAGGACATAACCCTTTTCCCCAAGGTCAAAACTTTTAACATTTCCAAGCTTAACGACCCGAACCGTTTTCCATTCACATAAATACACAATGGACCTTTATTACTGTTTAGCACAGGTGCTGTCTAATGACTACAAACTACATACATGTATCAGATCATATTTATGTTAATTATTACTAGCCTTAATAATAACAATGTTAGTTTAATCAAAGATGGCATTTAATTCCGGCTACAACATGCCCCCATATTAAGGTTTATATGTCGGAAGACATATAAATTTTAATATGTTGTTCCCGTGAGAAATTAAACCTTATTACTTATCTTATATACTCTTGATCTTTTTAGGCTCTATGCTAGTCATATAGGTACATCCAAATGTCAATGTGGTTTCCTAATACAACTTCTGGCCTTCTGAGCCTTCTAAATTATATTCTTACATAATTGGCTTTGTTGTTGTAATTTAGTCTTTCATAGAAACGCGATTCTTCATCAATATTTTACCTAATATTTGCATCATTGTCCTTTATATTTGCTAAATTATGTTTGTCTATACACACACTGTTGATTCGTTCAAGTTATTACACTTTCTGTATTTATACATGTATATATGCACTTTTATTCAGGTTTTATTACTTTGCACTTCAGTTATTTTTCTGATTTCACGACACTTCCTATCTATTTTAACACTTCATATTTACCACTATAATTATTATTTAGCACTGCACTTTATATTTGTCACTATCTTCCATTATACTGCATTGAATTTTCTAGGAAAACCTATATACAATAATATACATATATCTTATTCTTACAGACTAACATGCAGGTGCTCAGTTCTGGGTTAACCAATTATTACTCTAAATGAACCTCATGACACAACAAGGTTAAAAGAAGAAACATTAATTTCAAATTGTCTAAACAAAATTTGTAATTCTTTACTAGCCTCTTTATTATCGCCTTCTCTGTGCTGTATTCACCATGTATGCCTCTCTAACTTTTGCTCCCAAAACTTCTATTGTTTCGCACTGACTGCCTAATTTCAAGCTGTTAAGATTTCCTTCCTCCTTTCTCCGAGTTGCTACGCTGGCTCCGTTCATATTGTCCTTGCAATCATTACAAAAAATCATCGGATGACTACACAGGTTTTTATAATCAACTGTGAACGATTGGTTCTCTTCATCTATTTTAATCACAGCATTTGCGATACCAATATCTATTCTTTCCACGAAAAATATCTCATCTACCACTTCTTGCTCATCATGTGACATTATAATTTCGTTTTGATCTCTCTCTTCGTGAAATTTCGCTGAGATTAGCTCCTCTGAGTTTCGTATCGCTAGAATCCTTTGTTCAAAATTAAGAATGGCCTTCCAACTGTATAATGTATCGCATCCTATGATGACCTCGGTAGTTAACCTTGGAACAACAAGAAACATCACCTCGAAAACACGACCTAGTAACTGGATGTTTACCATAGCTTGATAATTTACCCTCTCCTTACGTTTGCCTACTGCAACAGAACAATAAACACCACAAATTGGCAGACACATCATCTTTACTTTGTTCATGATAAGTTTTTCGTAGAAAGTAGAGCTGCACACTGTGTTAGTGGCTCCCGAGTCAAGTAAAGCAAGTGTATGAATATTCCCGATCTGTATATTAATTTTAGGTGTTTTTACATGTTCCTCCTTTGAATTTTGACTTGTTGAAGTTTCGTTTTCCTTTGTTAATAAATTAGTGTGACCCGTTCTCTGTCCCACCAGCATGTCTTCCGGTAAGTTAGAAGTTCGTTCCAATCCTACATGGGTCTCTGTGGACTGACTGGTAAGTTTCCCTGGTCTCGCTCGACGGTTTGGTTACCCATACTTCTTCCATTTTCGTTCTGATCGTTTGGTGACCTCGACCTCACATATTCATTAGTATCCACAGTTCTCGATCTCCGGTCTTCTGGGTTCCTCCATTGATTTTGGTTATTCCTTCCGTACCATGGAGTTTGTTGACGCCAGGTCCTGATATTTCTACTCCATCTTCTTGGCGGTTCGTTTTGATTTCTATAGCTTTGATATGGCAGTGTTCTGCTCGAGTATTCCATCGGCATCCGTCCTCCAGGAATTGTCTGAAGTGCGTTGATTTGAGGTCGTCGGAAATTTTGATTCTCTCCATTATTTCTTAATCTGTTGGACCTTGCCCCGTTCCCGTGAGAAGAATATCTAGCTGGACGGAAGTCATTTCTGTAATTGTCATATCGATTTTCTTCCCTTCTACTTCCATGGTAGTCATTCCTTTGGAGGTCAAAGGCAGTTAAAAGCTCAATCATTTCTGAACACGTTGTGGGCTTGGCCACAATCAGGTGATTTCTGATGTGTTCAGGAAAATGTCCAGATACCAATGTCATCAATTCTCTATCAGTTAGTGGTGGATCTAAAAGCCTGCTCTTTTTACCTATGGCCAAGAAATAGTCTACCATACTTATGCCGGTTCTGGCGTCATATTTCCCATTTGATATGTCTAAACGAATGGCGTTCTGGTGTGTCGAACTCCAATATCGTGATAAGAATAAAAATTTGAAATCTTTAAAGGAAGTGCAATCTGATAACGTAAGCCTGTACCAATTTGCAGCCTGACCCTTTAAACTTCTTCTAACGAAAATAATTTTCATCTCTTCCGGTACTCCTTTTAAACGAAAATAATCTTCTAAATCTGAGACAAAAATCCTTGCATTATCGTTTCGTTCCTCGTAGAACTCCGGGGGTGTTATTTCATTTATTAGTTGGCTAGGCCACGAATTACAACTTATGTTGGGCATGCATGAATTATTCCCGGATCTAATACACATATTTTTGTCAGAAATACAAGAACTTCTTGGTGAACCAGTAACCTGAGCACTCACATTTACATTTATAGGTAATCCAGCCGAGGCGTTGGACTGAGATTCGTTTACCTCTGTCACAAATGTGTCGCCTGGCTGAGATTCTGATGTTCCACTACTAACATTACTACCGTCAGTATTCTCTACAGTACCATTATGTCTATTCTCTATCAATTCAGACATTTTTTTCGATAGTTGGCTTTGATTTTGGTCTAATGATTGGACAATCAATTTTACTGATCTGAGCTCTTGGTTCATTCGCTCCTCCAACCCTGAATATTTACTGCTAACAGCTGTTCTCAGCTCTTGCCCTACTTTTTCAATTTCAATTATTTTATCATCTATTTTATTCATGTTCTCTCTGACTTCCTTAAAGTCTTTATTTCTCTCTCCTACTTCTTTCTCCCAATTCTCATTATTTTCTTGCAACCGTTTCGAAAAATTTGTCTGAATTTTAAGAGTTTCTTGAAACTTATTTTCTATGTTACTGCACAAAGATTTTTCTACCTTCTCAAGCCTACTCTGAAAACTTGTTTGCGAATCATTTATTTTGTTTCCAAATTCTTCCTGAGCTTTTTCTATTTGTTCTAATCTATTTTCTAGAGCGCTACTGACCCTAATACTAAATTCTATCTGAGAATTTTCTATTTGAGCAAACCTAGTATCCAAAATCTTGTTAATTCTTTCTATCTGTGATTCCTCCATCTTCTCTAACCTAGAATTTAATTTACTCTGAAAGTCCTTGTGTGCATTTTGCGAATCTATTTTTAACTCTCCCTGTGAATTCTCAATTTTCTCTAGTCTAGAATCCAACCTACTTTGGAACTCCTTCTGTGCATTTTGTGAATCTATTTTTAACTCTCCCTGTGAGTTCTCTATTTTCTCTAGTCTAGAATCTAGCCTACTTTGGAATTCCTTCTGTGCAATCTGTGATTCTCCTTGTGAATTTTCTATTTGTAGTTTCATTTGACTGATCATTTCTAATATTTTGTCATCCCTATTACTCTTTTCTGATTGATTACAGTCTTCTAATTCTTTACTTTGGTTTTTATTTGTCTTACTATTTTCCCCCATTTGCCTACTATCTACTCCTACCGTCGTTATTTCGTTCGTTATTCTGCCCTGATCTGCCATGTTAATCTTCCTACTTCTCAATAACATGTAATTTTATATTCCTTCCTATTTATGCTACACAGTTTCTACAAAAAAGTTCAATTTTTGTCTGTACCTTCTCTATTCTGTGTTTGCTGCTGTTGCGGTTCCTGCTCCTTGTTGTCTGATGATCCTCTTCTTGGTGTTCGGCAGCGGTTGTAAGCTTTACGCTCACAGCAGGATCCTCTCCGGTGTCGTCCGCGTCTGCAGTTTGCTGTGCTGATTCAGTAAGTTACACTTACTGCTGGTACCGCTCTGGCGTCGTCCGCGTCTGCAGTCTGCTGTGCTGACTCAGTAAGTTACACTTACTGCTGGTACTGCTCTGGCGTCGTCCGCGTCTGCAGTCTGCTGTGCTGACTCAGTAAGTTACACTTACTGCTGGTACCGCTCTGGCGTCGTCCGCGTCTGCAGTCTGGTGTCGTCCGCTTCTTCCGTGATTATTTCCTTGCCCTATTTCCAGTCTTAGAAGACCCACGTTGTGTGCGCCATTTTTGGGGCCGTTTTATGGAATATGAGCTGGTAGCTGGGCGCCATTTTTGGGGCCGGTTTCAGGAAATCGGCTGGTAGATTGCAGTCCGCTCGCGGGAAGAGGAATCGTGGATTAATTGTGTTTCTTTGAGTTCTGGGTTGGATGCCCCTTGTGTCGGGATCAGGAACCTTTACCTCAGGGAACTTCTGGAATTTTGTGACTCGTGTGAGTCAGAGGGAAGGGAAGGAAATCTATAAAGTTACACGGAAACACTGGAGTTCTTATCTAACGTCATTTATTTACACTTAACAGAATACTGGATTGTTCGCGTAAGCTTGGAAATGTGTTGAACTGACTGACTATTGTTCTTCTCCTACCGACTTCGCTCACTTTGATTTTGATTGTCTATTCTTTTGCCCGCTTATTTAAATTGACTCTTACAGTTCCGTTCTCCGACTATCCAACCTTTAACTCTTAGCCTCGAATCCCGGACCGCTAACTTTTCACTGCTGTCGACGTCCAGCTGCTCTCTCTCTAAGTCTCACTGCTGTTGAAGTTCTGCTCTCTCTCTCCAAGTCTCTCCTGTTCTGTGTCCCTTACATTATATATCAGATGTAAAGTTTATTGTTTATTAGGAACCTCCCATCGTGAAAATTAAATCCGCGAAATTTAAGGAGCTCAGTTCGATTCTATCTGCGTTATTGGTCCTTCCTTAATATCTATAATTATGCAGGCTCGCTCCGATTCGTTCAATTTTGTAAGATTTCTATAGGTTGTGTGGGACCAATTTCTGGAAATACCTCTCACGTTATAATATTTCTAAGAACGGACATTCCTGCCCTAAATGTTGGGAAATTTTTATAATCCGACATATCCTTTCACTTTTCTGTCCTTTCAAATTTGCTCACAATGAAACCTCGGCCATAAATAAGGAACATCTATTTGTTTTGCAAAGTCATGTCAAAATCTGTCGACGTTTGAATGTTATTGTCATGAGGGGATATAAACTTGATCTGTCATCTGAGATTGACATTTGTTCCTTCTTCGAAAGAAATCCACCCGTAAAGTCATTAGTGCCTTTACCCTTAGTTATTGAAAGAATATGTTTCTCTGCTTTTGTCTGCGTCTCGGTAAATGGTTTTCTTTAAACCCTCTGAAAAGAGAATTGCCTCTTTTCAGGACATAACCCTTTTCCCCAAGGTCAAAACTTTTAACATTTCCAAGCTTAACGACCCGAACCGTTTTCCATTCACATAAATACACAATGGACCTTTATTACTGTTTAGCACAGGTGCTGTCTAATGACTACAAACTACATACATGTATCAGATCATATTTATGTTAATTATTACTAGCCTTAATAATAACAATGTTAGTTTAATCAAAGATGGCATTTAATTCCGGCTACATGCTGGAAATGTTGTTCTGGAGTATCCAAAATATTTGTCATCTTTTTAGCAGCTGTCATTAACAAGCATCTGTTCATCTCCAGAAGTTGAGTCAGTTTCTCGACCGTTTTTTTTCTTTAAATTGTTCTAATGTATACTTTGTTTTTCAACTCCCACCATAAATAAAAATCGAATACTATTTGATCAGAGGACTGTGCGGGCTACTAATTTTCCTATCTTCAAAAATATCCTGAATAAAACGTAATTACTCATTACTCTGTGGCAGAATCTAGTTGGAAATGCCCAGATAAGCATTCAATACTAGTCAATTGTTAAAAAAATGGTGCGAGTAGGCAATTTTTGTATATTTCTTATATGTTATACTCTCAAAAAAGAGAGTTGCCCTCTTACTCTGCATGCATTTATTGCGCACCATACATCGATTTTTCTCGTCATGCAGGGAATTTCATGTATAAAATCGGGTATGTCTGTGCTCCAATGCCTATGACCATGTAAATGAACCATGCTTCACCAATGAAGAATATTAGGCATGGATAAAATTTTCTACCATTACCATTATGTTACGTAACATCCAAATATATAAATTTGCCCAAACACCAGGAACACCTGCCTCCAATTAGTGGTTTTATAATCTTTATATGCTTTCAAGTTTAAACAAATCAATTTCAGAATATGAACTTATGCGTCTGAAAGACAGTTGTCTAAAGTGATATCAGCAATGTATGATGGTTATTGTTACGCCTGTCACAGATCTTCACGCTCACGCTTGCCCGAGAGTGACTGTTTATACATAATTTAAATAACAATAATTATGAAACATCTTATATAGCCTGTATTAAGAAGCAAGAACATTTCATGTATCCGTGTATCACAAAAATGTATTTAGGCTCCCTGGACGCATACCTCCTTGACGTGAGGAAAAGGCTGCCTATTGTAATCTCTTATACTCTCACTTATTGGTCTCTCTTTTGTGACAAAGATAAGTGCATGCAGGTGTCCGGCACGAGTTGAGCAATAGGTATTTTGTATTATTAGTTACTGGAGATGCTTCGAAATTTGTTAAAGATCGCAAAGGAACAGGTGTTGGCAATTATGCATTACATCGAATGATCATGAGCTCCCCAATGAGAAATTAAAGCGTTGATGAACACAAGAGCTCCCCAGTAATATTTGAATATTTTGAAGGCTCTGGAATCCGCGGATGCTATTCTGTGAACCCCGTGAGCTCTCACGAACACATGGGGATATTTTGAGACCAATATATAAGGACAGCACAGTACTCTTCCAGAAGGCAGCCCCTGATACAGTCCGGACCTTGAATTTTATAGGCTTCAAGTCAGTAGTGTAGGCAAGTGGAAGTCGAGAGGCACACAATGTAGTTTGGGGGAGATAGATGCAATTTCTGGCAGCTTATGTAGCTCGAAGTGCTAATGTCAAAGAGGTAATGAAACTAAGTGGCCGACAACAAATTTTTGTGTGAACAAACACTTCGAGGCTTATAATGAAGCACTGTCGTGTGATTTGAACCCTTTCCTTTGATCTCCCTTTTCCCGTGACTACAAGAGCAAAAAGGTGGCTTCAAGTCTCTGAAAGACCCGGTGTACGAAGTGGGACCCTCGGTTAGACAACCAACAAAAACGACATCAACATCCGCTTCACACCATATGACTCAGAACGAGAATTACGGGAGCGGAAGTGAACATATTGCAAATAAAAGGAGAACTAAATCAACATGGTTCGGTGACATGCCTATTGGAGCTAAGTACAGTCTTATTAAAAACTACCTACCAGGTCATATCAGTTCTCATGTTGGATGCATTGCATGAATCGAAAGTTAACTGTTATCCACAAGCAATGTTATTCATATTAAATATAATCACATGCATTATACTTAGATTCCTCTGTTAATGAATCGTGCAGACAGCTCGGTTTGTTTTTAAAAACAGTGCACATTATAGCCTATTATTACGCACATAACACAATATCCAGCGCTACTACACCTACAGATGGTTCAAATATAATAAAGCAGAAAAATTGAAAAACCGTAATCAAAGTATGCGTTCTTCCCAGTAACCGTACATGAATTTCTAATATCCGTCATGGCGATTAACAGAAGATACGACCGGAAAGTGGGGGGAGGGGGAGATATGTAAGACTTAAATACCTAATATTATTATGCAAGGATATTGATTGTGTAGAACGAAACAGGCTCACCATAAGAACATCAAACGTTGCAAAATCTGCTAATATTTATTTCATTTCATTTGAACTTAATAGGCATGAAAACGTCAAGTTATGCCAATTTATGCAGTCCTCGTTCTGATATGCTTTATTTAACTTTGAAATTTTAATTACTACTGGTCTGTAAGCTCTACGATGCAATCACAATTAGTTCTTATATCCTCTGAAAAGGAAAGAAACGCTTTCTGGTATATATCAACCCGACGACCGGCTGCAAAGCTCCTCCTATTAATTAACGAGAAACGCCCAGTAAGAAGCTCAACAGGTAGTCTCCCTCAACCAGGATTATTGGGTTCTGCTTCTTTTACATTTTTATTGCGGAAATAAATTCTTTTTGCACATATCTCGTATCTGCGATATGTTGTCTATACAATATGAAACGTTTTATATTCGCACATCTGTTGTTTAGCACACAGATATCCTCTAAGAGCCTTTAATGACTATGATCTAACCAACCTAGGAAATTATTTAGTAAAGGGTCAATTTACTTTAACTCCATTGGCAGGACGCTGATCGTGGTCTATTAGTTAAGCCCAAATGAATAAATTTAGTGTAAAATACGCACTGAAAGGAGAGGAATTACCTAAAGAGTGAACATATACAAAGAGCTAAATGCCTCTAGATTAATTTACCTGAGCCATGTAGATTGTTTTCCGATGCAGAGGGACGCTGACAAAATTATAGCACAGTGAGATTAATGCTGATAGATTGAAGCAGGGAGCAGAGAGGTAGCAATTCACCTCACAGAAGTATCAGACATTCTAGATAAAAACAAAAGAGAAAAAAAAATAAAGGATATCTGCTGAATTCTCTTCTAGAATAAAATATTTCACTGTGTATCCCGTAGAATTCCTAAATCTTAATCATGAAAAACTATTGGACGTTCACAAAATATTAATTTTCCTATGCTCTTATCACGCGAGTGGATTGAGCTTCTAGTAAAAACTTTAATATAATCCAATATGAAACAAGAGGACACAACACTTATTTTTCTACAGTTCTAATATGCTCTGTCTGCATGGACCGCCATCAACAATAAAGCCGTTAACATCAATGACCTAAACTTGTATTATATATATATATATATATATATATATATATATATATATATTAAGCCCTTACCAAAGTATCAATATCGATAACTTACTACCTCATATCTATGCTCAATCAACTAGCAGAGATACTATTGCTCGCGTACGGTAAAATAATAATGATACATCCACTACATTCAAAAAAGATTATATATCAACAAATTGAAGATATCTCTTAGAGACTCAGAGCACCCGATACCTGCAAAGTAGGGTGGATAAATCAGCAAATTCCTTAGACTAATTCCAAAAGCGTATTTTAATAGTAAATGAGAAACGAAACATAAGATTACTAATACACGTAATCACTTCTATTCTATATTTTCTTTGAAAAAGATAATGCTTTTATTTCACTTAACGTAACAGCTAGTAAGTTTTGTCTGTAAAGGCGTACTCCAAATAAGATAATCTGTAGGACGTGGCCTTGGAAAGATTAGTTGTCCAATTTGATGGGGAAAAGAGAAGCATCAATCCAAAGTATATCAACATTATATACAATACGACATTTTTGTACAATCACATGACTCCTGAAACACATATTCTAAATAAACTACAATATAATTAAAATTGAAAACTAATCTGCGCCTCGCGTAGAATTCCCTAGCAGCCTCAATAAAACAAAGAATCTACAATAAAAAAAATGCTAGAAGAACAAACAAATATACCTGCATAACTAAATTAAACGGCATGGATAGGCTCCTGTCTATGAAATCCACTAGGGAACACTGTTTATTGGAATTCGGACCACTCAATGGTGATTCATTTCTGGTGGTGTCAGGATCCAAGCAGCTCCACTTCCTCCGAAGTCTGGGAACCAATTCACCTTGGCTATAAATAAGTAACAGGTTAATGACCCAGAAATGATGCAATCACTAAGTCAAAACATCAAAAATTCCTTTAATTCGATTGAATTGGATGGTGTGAGATGGGGGATTTTAGACACGAAAACACATTAAGAGCTTTACGTGTCACTGAACCTCAGGGATGGAAGGGTGAGTGAGTGATACAAGGATCCCTAACGTTTTCACACTTTTTTTTATCTTTCTTTATGTTTGTTGTTGATAAGTTACGACGCCAGCGGATCACCCCTATCATGGAGTTCCAACCCCTCAAAAGGATGGCTGTCTCACCAGATGCCATGCGGTTTTTTCCAATGAGAAAATTCCAACACTGCAAGCCGCTTACCATCAATCCAAACCACCTGGTTTTGCAACCCTGAAACGATGGGCAAGAAAATGAAAAGGAACGAGAGTCGGGAATGTTCGTGGAGAGTTAACATCAATCCCAGCTTCGTCTATGTGACCAGGGTAAATCAGAAACATACCAAGGTAAGAATGACTGACGCCAAAGTTTTTGAGCCCATGACCTCCCAAATAGGTATTCTATTTTAAAATATAAATAAAACAGAGAAGTGTATTATTATGATTCCATCCTATAAATTTCCGAAACTCTCCAAGTCTATGTAACAAAGATGTTCATGCGCATATGTTCTTGCACGGACAAGCGTAGTGCTACGTATTCGGTAGAGCAACTCCATACCTTCAGTCTAAGCATGTGGACACAACATCTACTACGGTAAGCAGAATACAAATGCGTTACGCGTATACAATGCCATGTATGCCTTGAATGGTTTTAGCTGTCTGCAAGACAAATGGATGCGCATCCATCGATTTGCAATGATCATTCTTCTACCGGAGAAGTTTTACCTCAAATTACCTCAAATTATGTAATAAACCATTATTTCCTTAAAAAGTATAATTTATTTCGCGGTACCTCTAAGCGAAAAGTCTTATATAGTATTGCTTGGAAATGTATCTTTGAAGAAGCAGTCTCCCATGATTAGAACTTTATTACACTGCAATTTTAGATACATATACCCTACTAAGACCTCCATAAGTGTATTGTATAATGTTTATTTTAACACTGTTTCAGAATTTACTTTTAAGCTTTTGAAAAGTCTCAAAGTTTTGTGTATATCACTTACAGCAACCCCAGTAGTCAGGTCTAAATTTATTTAAGATTTTTATTATTTAATACTATATTTGATCTGATTTTATGTTTCCTTCAAAAGATTGTTTAACCATGCAACATTTCCCCCATTAGTTTTATTAAATTTCAGAATGATAAAACTGCTATTATTCTAATATTTTGTGCACATGAAGAACGCATAAATTTATTATGCATTATAAAACTATCTGTTCGTGGTTTCTGCCATTTACTAATAGTCTGATTTTTATAAATGCTAAAAGCTGTGAACGAAAATGATATCTTTCATTAGACTCTAGGTTAATTACTAATTGAAAAGCTTTAAGGCTAGCCAAACCTTAAATCATTGTAATAAATCTATCTAAAGCATTTAATATCCCTTTGCTGACATTTTACCAAAAGAACAATATTCACATTATATCATCATCATCATCATCATCATCATTCAATGGTGCAGAGTTGGTATGATTTACCAGGCATTCATTGGCAAAAGATAAACTTCCAACAACTGGAGGTAGAGAGTAACATCTGAGAACAAATATTCGGTTGGAAAGCTCATACATATTTGTATATGACATAATAATAACTCCAGGAGAATATCATTTAATTTTCTGCCTAAAATAAAATGAATGCCATATATGTAAACCAGAATGTATCTTCCATCTGCATTTCAAATCTAAACTTTCCAGGGGTCTGCTGTGTGAAACATGTTTGCTTCTTTTTTTTATTTGGTTTTAAATATTCAATATTTTCCTTTCTCTGTTTTACTTACCCACTAGCATGCATGTTTATCTTTGTGCGACCCAGCTATAAAACTCCACGCTGTTAGTCGATACGATGGTTGCTTATGAATGTCATTGAATGAGGCTTTATCAAAATAAAGCGCTATTAATGATAATACTACCTCATACATAATAGAATGACGTATACTGTCTGTGTTAAAACGTATGGAAATGGACAATCGCTTTACATTCTTAAATGTGCTGTAATTATAATTCCTTCCTTGGAATCTATTGAACACAAATAGTCTGAGATAAATTGGTAATATATTATTTAATACAACCTATAAAACCAAAAAATATAATGAAATCATAACAAGGCTGCAAAGGAAAATTCATAAAACTTTTATCTGCACCAGTTTTATGGGATGGCTGTGAGGTATACATAACGAAGAAGGAAGATAAAAGGCACATCTCTGTTGCTGATAAGAATAGCAGTTTCTTAAGAGCAAATATAATATAACATCAATGTTAATATTCATAAATATAAATTAATGACCAACTGAAAGGAGTGTAAAGTTATGCACTGAAAACCTCACAGACACACAGATATTTCCCCTGTATACTAGCAATATACTTTAATTCAAATTCGTGAATTATTTTACACGAGTATAAAGGCTAAAAACCCCATTATTGGAAAATTTCTAGTTTCGATAATCCACTGAAAACAAGTTGTTTAATTCCTGATTCAACATGTACAAAATATAGTCCCTATTTACATGCTAGTGTTGATCAAAACCAACGTTAAGGTAATGCCTCAGAAATTGTTGAAATAGAAACTGTGAATTAAACGATTTATTCACAGAAGTCTGCACTATTTAAACGTTTTTTCTTCAGAATATTCAAATAATGTGCCTGATTAATATGACAAATTTTAAAAAATTCAGTAAACGAAACATTTGCTATTAATATTGCAGAAATAAAGTTAACTGTTTTTTTTTTTTTTTTTTTGAAATGTTGAAATTGGAGCGTAAATGCTGTACTAGATTTTTTTCTTTACTAGCAGCTACGATATAGTATTCACCAGTAAATGAAGAAAATTTTGGTAATTACATATTGAAATATAGTGAATGAGTAAACGAACGAAAGCATAATGTGAATGAGTGCATTTGTTCAAATTAAAATATATGACAATGTGTTTATATACTTCGTGGGTTCCTCACGCCAAAACAAGGCAAAATTTTTCAAATAAATTTTCAGTAATAAAGTAGAAACGAAGCATTTCCGGGCATATGTTTTCATGACTTTTTTTCTTATTTGGGTGCAAGAAATCCGCCCCTAATATTTGTCCAAGCATTTTGATACACTCTGGATTAAATAATTTCTTTTCCCCTCTCCCCAACTTTCAGCCTCTTCAAACCTTAGCTCCTCACCTACGACAGGAATTCGCCTAACTGTTCCTCATCTTGTCTGCCAGCAGAGTACACATGCACCTTGTCCTCTGTTAGAATCAGTAAAGGGATGCGGTAGATATTTTTTCCCCTGCGCCTCTGTGCTCCTACAGTTTGCCAGTATATGTGACCATGATTTCTTCTCTCCATATAAAGGAAGGATTCTCCATAAAGATCCTGAGCTGCGCAATGGTACAAACCTGAACCAAGTGAGTCCCTCTTTAATGAGTATGGCTGTTTTCACGTACTGCTCCACCCCTTAACCATATTTTATCCCGATTTTATACTTCTAAAGGAACGTTTTTCCACATTGCACGATTGTATGCTGCCTGTCTATATCCTTCAGGCGGTTCCTTATCTTCCTCCATGCAGTTCTCCTATTTCCTTGACCCTCTTATTCAAATATTACTCAACCTTATGGTTTTCAGCTCCTTTCTTACTTTTAAGGTTCACGTTTTATTCCTTTCTATTCTAAGTTCTTCTTTGCAGCAGATTGCTCTAATTGAAGATTGATCTTCCAGAAGGATTCGCTATTATTCATCTCTCTAATTTTTAATCCCACCGTTGCCATTCTCCTCCCTACTTCCAAAATCCCTTTAAAAAAAAACGTGCCCTCACCTGATTCAGATTCTCCGTTTCCTTCCAACTCCAGATTTCCGTGTCATGTTATTGTGGATCTGACTAGAGCCCAGTAACGATTTTCAGTAAACCTAATGGCAGATCTGGAATTCTGCCGTGTATCTAGTCTCCGTGACCTTCACCCCCACTTTGTGCTTCACCATGTGATTGTGTTTCGGCCACTGTCATCTAATTGTAAAAGTAAGTCCTAAGTACAGGAGTTCCTAACGTTGACTAGGGTCTGACCGCCTAAGTCCAAGTATTGTACGTGCTATAAAGCGTTCCATTACTGATAGTCACAATTTTTCATTTATTTGCGTTTACTGCGAGTATGCATTATTCGCAAAAGGTATGCAGTCTATCAAGTCTTTGCTGCAATCCATTGAACATTACACCATGTCATCTACGTATAAAATCGCCGGCACAAAACAGCACCAAATATAGGTAACTAATATCGGCTTAAGGCTTCAAAAACAATAATACTTGTATAATTGTCAGAGTTTTTTTTTATCAAATTTAATTGATTTGGTAGTATTTTATATAGCCCATTCTACCCATTCTATAACTAGACTTTTTTTTTAACGTTTTCTAATTTTGATATTTCTAATTTTCTGTTTAGAAGTATTAAAATAGTTTGCATAGCCCCATTTGATATTAGAATGTAACAAAAACATATTTCAAAATTTAAGGGGCATATTCCTCTCACATTCAGGGTGAATATTATGTCATATGAAGATCGGTGTAGAAACGCTTTATTCCCGTGTTACAGGTCTTTTTCTGCAACTCTGCTTACAATGTATGATATGGTATGTTATGAAATAAAATAACATGCCATATGGGAAAGCGAATGTTCAAAATGACCCCGTTAGCATGAACATCAGCTGACGACGTGGGCTGTGAATAGTACGGATACAATAGGTCTGACGCAACTCTCAGCCACTTAGTAAACATTACTTCGAACAGCTATTTGTCTTTTGCTAACACTAGAGTTGACTTCACCTGCATGAGGTATCGTATCCTTCAGTTAATGTTGCCCTCATTCTTCTAGGTCTCCTCCGGTTGTGAGTGGCAGCCTTGAACGTTCCCTGCTTCCTAAAACGATGTCATTCTGTCCGATACACGGCCACGGACTCGTGAGGGGAGGTCTGCTGTTCTATTTCCGCCAAAACCGTCATCCCTGGTTTTCTCTAGATTTTCCTCAATCTTCGTAAATGGCAATAGCAGGGGGTTACCCTAAATTAAGACACGGAACTCTTCCTTTATTAAAAAATATAAAAACATTCCTTTCGCAATTTACTATTTCATCTAATATATCATCAGTGATCACCGCCTGTGGTGCCTCGGTATTAAAAAAAAGGCATTAAACACTATTTAAAAAAACTTGAGCGACTATGCTATTACCCTTTACTTTATCAATCATTAAATGGGCATATGCCAATTGCCCTGTGTTGACATTGTTTACGCGCTAGTAAAACAATGAAGTAGAGTGCATAATAAGATGACTATATAGTACTGGCGGTGAACTTAACTATGAATTGTTGCCCCATTTGACATTCTAACCAGAAGTGAACAAGAGCATCTACTGGTAATCCATACGATGCAAGAAGAGTTGTACAGACTGAGATGTAACAAGTAAATTAAGCGTTCTGGATCCATGCTCATATAATATATTTTCACTCTTCTCATGAGGTATATGCCCCTAAACTTTTGACATACAATTTGTTACAATCTGTATATACAGTATTAATTAGATCATGGGAATTCATTTAGAAAGATTTTCAACATTCTTAAAAATTTCTAGATAAAAGGTCTGCTATTAAATTTTATTTAGAAACAGTTCTATTAATATAAATTGTTTGTATAGTTTTTCAGAAATGGTTTTTCATTGATTTTATCCTTTGCGTTCTCTCATTTGACCACACGTTCGAGAATTTTCAAATCAAATTACAAGTTATTTTCTGAATTGTTTAGTTATACCATAATAGCAAAAATGAACTAGTACGAGAATTAAAAATGATAATACACCATATTCAACGTGGTAATGAACACATGAAATTCGTAGCCTAAGATGTTTTATGTGAAAAAAGTATCAGATTTATGTATATTTTAAGGAAAAAGTCATTTAAAGGATTTAATTATCTGGTTTAAGTTTTGAGCGTTAAAATTATATATACCGAGGGTGCCAAAATGTATACACTCTTTCATAATAAATATCTATTTAACATGTTTCACAGTTGGACCAAAAATAACAGTAATGTGTAGTATGATGTTCTGTAAATAGATGTGACTCGCATACATTATGATAGCGTTGCTATGTGACAGGTAAATCAACAATGAACAAATGAAGTCAGGATTATCGTATGATGTTCTGTAAACAGAAGTAACTCATTACGCTATGCTAGCGTTACTACAACAAAATGCAGCCAAGATAATCGTTTGAACAGCGAAAAACAATTTCGAAGTGGTATTGGAAAATCGAAAATGTTGAAGTTCAAAAGCAATGGAGACGTGTGTGCAAAAGAGAACCGCCGTTGAACTTCTACCTATGGGGAACTCTTAAAGATGTATACCGTAGAAAACCAGCTACACTGGCAGCACTTCGGGAAGAAATTGAAACGACATGTGCTACAATCGCTGAGGACAATTTTGCAAATTGCTCAGTCAGTAGTTCAACGTACTCAGAAGTGTACCGACGCCGATGGTGGGCATTTTGAGCAACTGGTGTAACAGTAAAAGTCTAAGATGATTAGTGTTCATCATTTTATGTTTGTGTGAGTTCAGTTTTGTTATGTTAACGCAGTTTTTTCTTTGCAAGAAGTGTGTATACATTTTGGCACCCTCTGTATGTATGTATGTATGTATGTATGTATGTATGTATGTATGTATGTATGTATGTATGTATGTATGTATGTATGTATGGTATGTATGTATGTATGTATGTGTGTGTATGTATGTATGTATGTATGTATATATGTGTGTGTGTATGTATGTATGTATGTATGTATGTATGTATGTATGTATGTATGTATGTATGTATGTATGTATGTATGTATGTATGTATGTATGTATGTATGTATGTATGTATGTATGTATGTATGTATGTATGTATGTATGTATGTATGTATGTAAACCCCGTTACATTAACACTTTAAAGATCAGTAGTGATGATATTTCCTTTTCTCGCAATAGACTTAAGCACAAAAGTTTCAAATTAACTAAAATATTTTAGAAATTTTTTATAATAATATGCTATTCTACAAATCATACAGATGTGGCATCCATTAAATATTAAATACAATTTACTAATGTATTTTAAAATAGTATAAAAATAGTAATAGTTCATCTAAATTAATTTACAACCTCCCAGATATACATGAAATACCCTTATATTTAGGCTATATCTATTGAAATTAATCATTTGCAACAAATTTTGTTGGGAAATAGAGCCGCGATGGCGTCAAATCCGATTACAATAACCACAGTTTTTCCCCTCACAGAGTTCGGTAAAGAACACTTAGGTCAAATATTAATGCATGTTAACTAATATACATGGTAGTGTAGAAGGAAACGAAATGACCCCTTTGTAAAATACGCTGTCAATGTCCACTCTAAAGTATTTACAGATGTTAACAATTATCAAACTTTTCTCTACCTGCTAGAACTTAGGGGCCATCCCCGGGACAGTCTGTCAGTTTGATGCAATACAAACCTTGTACAAAACAATAAATTCTTTTCCTATCTTAAGCTTTGCAGACAATTAACACAAGAGTCACAACCAGGAATTCTGTTTTGCACAAAATATCACTCCCTATACCTCCATGAAATATTAATGTTAATGCTAATATTAATACACATTAAATTATTGAGGAGCTATAATTTTCGGCTCCAGACAAGAGCTCTTTCTTGCATTCATTAGACAAGCTACAGACTTTTTTCCTTAGTATTTGTATTTTCTATGCCATTGCTACTTCTGTAAATGTGTACCTAATTTGTACAAACGTTGCTCTAAAAGCACCCACTTATCGACTGCTTACAACAATTCAGTTTTATTTTGGTTTTAAAAATACAAATGAGCTTTAAACAAAAATAAGATGTGGTTAATATACTTAGTAAAACAATAGTGTTTTTATACAGATACTTTTCTAAGAGTAGTTTAAATGTTTCGATACATCAAGCCAAGTTTTATGCGATTGGGAAGAGCATTATCTATAGTGCATTTTATATTTTAAATAATAATAATAATAATAATAATAATAATAAAATTTCGATAGCAAGATAGCTGCACAGGCAATACTGAACTGAAAATTATACAGAACAGCATAGCACACAATCATAAACAGACTAATGACGGCAGCAAAAGCAAATGACCCGAATACTGCTTGAAGGTCAAAGCAAATGTTGTCAACTGTGAGGGGGGAGGCAATACTCACTTGGAATATGTATACCAAATTTCTATTTATCCGTCACATATTTATTTTTTTCCGAGTCTTCGGTGCCCCCAACTTGGAAATCTCTCACAGTTTGGAAACCACTGATATACATAGATAGAAGAGATAGAGACAGTCCTGTCATATTCAGTTATTAATAACAATATCCCATGATAGTTGTTCATTTAGAACTTTTAAATTATATAAATTAATTTTAATATGCATAACAAGTAATATAAATGAATTATGTTCGCGTGTACTTTTATATTTGTTGAATCGCATTCCGTTAAACAAAGTGTATGTGATTACAGTTCCTACTCATAAATATTGTTCTATTCATCAAAGATATTTACAAGCATTAAACATTGTTAAATAACAGTCCAGGACACCTAGATCTGCACAATTTAAGAGCTTAAGAGTCGGCCACTTTGTTAGTGCAGTGGCACCTCAGCTTTACCGACCGGATTCCCTACATTTCGCTTATATTGCATCATGTTTACTTGAAGACGTACAGCTTACTTTATATTACCGAATTAATTTTTCAATAGCATTAAGGTATGGTTCTAAGAAAAAATATTCTCTGTATTCTTCCAACTGCGTATTCCTTCGGATAATAGCTACATAGATAAAAGAGGTTTATAACGTGCTGTAAGTGCAATTTTTAAAATACATATCTACTAGTCCTTGCTGTTCTCCAATAATACCCCTAACCAATAAAATAATTGACATAAAACAATACAGATATCTAAATTATTTACTACTAGCCTTAAATGAAAATAGCCTGCGATTCTCTCGGTATAAGCCTTATGGAGATTCCCAAGTTAATTCTTATTTTAAATGCACACATATGAACTCATTAACTACGTTCTCTCTTTCCGGTTTTATTGTTACAAAACAACTCCCCTTAAGTATTCCCACATATTTTATACATGGTGTTATTGTAGTTATTAAAATTTTATTTCTATTGTACTGCACATAGTTTTTTTTTTTTTTTTTCCATTCTTATCCCTCTCACTATATGGTTAAATAACTGCCCCGCAGTAACGGCATGCAAATTAAGATAAAACGGAAACAACGCTTACCGAGGTGGGATTCTTTCAGGTGGCTCTCGCTTTGTTTGCGTAAGAATTCGATGCATGGATTTCTGTCTGTCTGAATGAAAAGGAGACAGTTGAAAAAGGATTAAATTAGTTTGATTAATTAAAATATTGTGTGTAATTTCTCATTATTTTATTCATAGAATTTAATTTTTTTAATATATTTATCCCAGTTCCTCTAACAGCCTGCACAGCATTGTTCCTACGTAATTGGTACTTTTTCTACAAAATCATTTCTTAACATATTGATAAATGATTCAATTAATCAACGTACTGATAAGTGCGTGAATATTGAACAAGATTTTCATATAAAAATCGCGAAAAACACGTAACGAGCAGAAACACGGCTTTACATTAAGTAATTTGAAAGTGGGAACGAATGACCCCAGACACCTCAATATGAAGCTGCGGACATAGATCAACGCCATAGCTATGCTGGTTAAAACATGTGCCCATGGAAAATCAGATGTAAAAAATATCATTGGCGGAGGCAGAGTCAACCTATAAGAGTCAATCTAACCTCAAGTTACACGCTGTCACCCAGTGTACTGGTATTTGTGGACGTAATAAGGCGTTTTAAGAACTACAGTATGTAAATTTTATGAACATAGCTGTACTTGAATTTTACAGAATAAATTATTTGTTTAACGTAAGCTATTGTGTTTTCAAGTCTACCGTTTCACCCATAAAAACACTTTCAGCCTTGGAGTTAATGCCTGTAGACCACAACGAAGCGTAAAAGACGCTTAAGGTTCCAATTATTCGACCACTTTTCTACTCGTAAATTCTTTATAAACATTTTTGCTAGAAACACTGAAGACCAACGAAACTTTTAACTAATGCTTAAACCCATAGGCGAACAAAGTGAGGGATAGAAATGTAAATGTAACCATATTGTATCGGCCACGTGCTAAGCAATACAAATCACAGTAAGCGAGACAAATTAAAAGATGTTTCAGATTAGACTTGAGTCTGCTTAGCTTTTGCTATTTCTTCCCATCTCTTTCTTAATCTACTAATATCGCTGTTTCCCGGGGGTCAACAATCCTACATTATAGGTAGGTTGAACTTCAGGAGAATGTTGGGTCTGCATATGTTTGGTCACCAACGTTTCGTCCAACATTTTCTTAAATTCTTTTAGTTTGCTATTCTCTGCTAACTGTGTGCTTCTCACGTACATATTTGCGAACGAATTTAAAGTATTGCGTTCTTGCTTCTCATTGAATGGTAGTCGGAAAATGGCGGCACATCCTGTTAGTAGTGTTCACCAGATGGTTTTATGAATAGTGCTTTAAGTCCATTTTTACTGCTGAAACATCAGAGGTGGTGGACATTGATGGCACATGAGATTAAATGGTAAATTGAGAAGGAAAAATATGTTCAAGAACTAAGTTTAGGGACCTCCCCGACATTTGTCATTTATGGTGACAGGAAAAACTGGAAGAAGCCCCCCCCCCCCAGTCAGGAGGACGATACTGGGGAGAATGGAATCCGCCAACCATCTGCTCACGAGTCCTTGCCTTAAAGACCTCGGTCACCTGTGATGGTGCAAGGATCCACCATTATGTTTGTTCACATTATGTATTCTCTTCTTTAAAGAATTCCATACTTTAGCATATCATTCTGTGGATATAGCTGTTCAAATCGCTAAGAGCTTTATGTACTGAAGTTTATATGATGTGTGACACGACTTTCTTTGGAAATACAAGACATCTATGACTCAGGCTGTGGAAGGCAATGCACCCAAAGTAACAATTTTAGGACATCTCTCCTCCAATTTTCTGTCCAATTTATTGTTTTAGTTTACAGGTTACATCCTCACTCGCCTATTATCGCCCCATTTGGGAATTTATCTATCAATGTACACTTTTCACAGCTTAGGAATCTCATCTCCGATGCTTCAACATTTTTTTAATCTCTCAGGTTCACCAACCAGTTTCACTTAATTGTAAAATTGACAAGACCATAACGTTAGATAGATTTAGTTGAATTTATTTTTCTGTGTGCAGTTTTTATATTCTTCTAAAATCTCCACTATCATCTTTATATTTGGTTAACTTCATTATTGTGATTCTCTTTTTATCCAATTACTCTAATGTTCCAAAGCAGTTAAAAGCTGACAATTGTTTCAAAATTGATTTCCGATTATTGTTTCACTTCGGACAGATTTTTTTTCTCCAAAAGTCAATATGTTAGTTTTTTCTTTTTTTATGTTATAGCCTTCATAGAGATGATATTTAGAGTACTACGATTAACCAAAACAAATATTAAAACAATGTAGTGAGCATATAAAATGTAATGCTGGTCTTAATCTAACTCCTCCAACCATACCTACATTACATTGTCATAACATAGAGGGCTATTCAATAAAGAATGATCAAATTTTTACAGGCATAATTTATTACATTAAAATCTAGCTTTGCAATATTTTACTATCTTAATATGTAACATTACACGTGGTGCTAGTTTTATTGTTGTCATTTCGTGTTTCTACCTGTGAGAGGTGTGCAAGTTAAGACATGTTCAGTTCTGAACGTATGTTGCCGTGAAACTCTGTTTTTGTATCAGCTGAGGTCTATACAATGTTATAGGAGAGCTGTAGTGTATTATTCCGCATAGAACAGCGGAAGATAGCAAAAATATTCTTAAAGAGGTAAGAAAACCGGTTTCAAAGGGAATTGGACCGAAGAAAGCATTGCTGTCATTGTGAGAGAGGATATTGTATATTCTCGTCCTCTGGGGTAAAACTCTATAATTTATTCTCTTTCGTTCTTACGTAAATTAGGTGTTAAATCTATTATAATTTGTTAAACATATTATGAGCCGGCTTTTGTGTGTTCAAATTAAAATGCACGAAAGAAACTATTTCAATTGCTGTTGCTTATTGTAACCATCATTTAGAATTGTATGTATTAACTTTGCTAATTTGTTGCAGTTTGTTAAACAAATTTAAAAACATTGTGCTAGTGTTTTCTTCTTCTCCAGTGATTTTTATTATTCTTTTCCACAACCATATTCTGAGAGCTTATTACATCATTACGTTTCTTAAAGTTTAGGCCATTGGCGTAGCGTAGCTTTAGTAGAGGTGTTAATAATACGAAGATATCCCCGCAAAAGTACTTTCATCTTTATTCTTGTACATTCTTCAATAACAATCAGGGAACCTCTAAGTGTTATTAAATATTTACTTATCTAGCGGCAAAGACTCTGTTTGATCGTACCAATAATATTTTATCTTCAGCAAACAGCAATCTAAGAGTTAACAGTAGACAAACTACATCCACTTGGAGTAGTGTTGAATGACAAGCTTTGTGCAACTGTTGGAGAGTGCTATTGTAAGCATTTCTTTGGTATTACGTGGTTATAAAAGTTAACCTTTACATCCTTAATAGTAGCTACTGCATGGACACCTAGAAGAATAAAATAGAACTAATATATCTTAGTTGATGAGACTTTTCTTAAATAAATCCTGATGATGCACAGGAGGTAACTGTTTATGATCCAGTCGGTTGTCATTTTAAATGCATTCACAAAAAATATCATGTCCTCCAACTTCTTTTGTACATATTTGCGAGGCATGGTAAAGAATAAAAGTGTAAAGATTAACTGTAGTAAAGCGTGCCGCTCATCGCTCGAGCTTTGAAGCCTGTGTTTACAATAACAACAGCAGCCAAGATAAGCCCTTCAGCAAGGGAAACTGCTGTGACCATTGTGAATGCGCTTCTGCCGGAAATATCGTTTCATTCATCTACATCCATTATTTTACTTTCCCCAGAATAAAATCTGACGTTGAGTTTAATGAATTACAGCGTTCCTCATCTACGGATAGTTTACCATGTCTAATTAAAAATGTCCTTGTATGAAGGTCATAAGTTCATTTTAGTATGCCTGCTTTACTTAGTGTTACTGAACAGAATGAATCGACTCTCTCTGCATTCCGTGTCATACACACTGAAGTTCCCTTTCGCAGTGCGCTGTTTTTAATGGAAACACATAAGTTATAAATATTGTGCACAGCCACATAATAACTAAAAGATAACACTAAGATAGTTTCTTAAACCCTTTTATTGTTCTTTCAACAGAAACAGTATATATTTTACCACGATTAACATATTTTAAGTTTGTAGCACCAAATAAAAACAAGCCCGAAATACGCTTTGTTTTACGTTGAAAGTTTACAGAAATGTCGCCCAAAATGAAGATGTAGACCATTTATGATGCTGCAAATATATAATATGATGGTTGTTTTAAAATTTTAAATGTATCTTTTATTAAAAAGTAAAGATATAAAAGAATCGATGTTACGTATATTTTGAAGCTTTGTTGTTCTTTTTCACTTAAAATATGAATCAATCAATCTTTGAGATCAGCATCTCAAAATATTTCCTTCCCCCTTTTTTCTATTGTGTTCTTAGCACATTTATGTTCCAACATTTTCTACGCGATAGGTGATTAATGTAACAACTTAAACCTATTTAGAAATATGTTGTCCAGGATAAGTATGAACATTACATATGAAATTTTTGAGAACCATCGTATTGAAGCCACGAGTTGCCAAAAGAAACTCAGGAAAGTTTTCCAAGAAAGTGTAAGCAGATTTCGCCATTGAGAAGAAAGGATCAGCTAAATGTAGCAGTACTAGATCAGACATCAAAGAAATAAAGTTTTGCTGAAAGTTCATCACTGTCGTTGGCTGCGGGTTATTCTCGACCCATGTGTTGTTGTTGTTCTTATATACATTTATGATTTTAGAATGCAATTCTAAACGTATAAGGTTAAAAGAGTCATTAAGACTTAGATAACAAAAAACCCTTCATATTCAAATTCCTTACCATCAACTTATCAATTATCCTTCTAGGATTACTGGTCATTGTTATTGTTATGGCCTAATACACCTCTCCTTGTAATTCTTGACTCGCCAGAGAATAAAACTTGGAAAATCCAGGACCGTTAATGAGCTGGTTCAAGAACCTACTAACATATGAAAGGAAGTCACGGGACTCCAGAGCGTGAACACATTTATGGTGGAAGGAATAGATTTCGTGGTAGACGAAATATGACAATAACCAACGTAGTGCGCAATTGCATGAATGCTCACGTATGAAAATTCACCGAAGAGACCCAGAACTACTTAATTTGAGCATCGCCTTTTTCGTAGATGCGACGAACATTTTCCGGTTTTCCGCAGACAACAATCAACGGCAAAGAAAGTGCTTGAATTTTGATTTTAATCACACCAATAAATTTAAGGAATTTTTTAACATTGCTATTCAGTGCATAATGATTAGTGTTACAAATATTATGATTATTACTTCAATAGTATGATTGTTCATGTACGTGTATATTTGCGTTTTTGTAAAATAAGCAATGTTCACTACAAAGGGTTACAGAAAGTCAGAAGTGCATAACAACAGATACGCCGGCCTTCTGTTACTACTTTAGGTAAATCCCTGTCACGACTTTATGACAATAGGTTCGCTTCGAAAGAGGCATCTTTTGTTAAACTAGATCCCCTTTCCTATTTGTAAATCCTCCAGAAAGGGTTTTACCGATTCAAGACAGTAAATGAGTTAATGTATTTAACTGGGCGCAATAAGCGTTTATCAGCATAACATGTTCACCTGTGGCCATGTGATAGACAAACAGCGTTGTTATCTAACAAAAACTACTTTTTATCTTCTTCTACCGCCCATGAAAATTGCTGAACTAACTTTTTGAATATGTTCTATATCGAAGGAAAGTTGAACACTGGGACGCCATGATAACTGCGTACTTGCTTAAACGCACCACATTTACACATGCATTTATGTGTCTACAGATCTACAAAATTGCACAAAGAATACAATTTAATGCAGTTAGACTACCTTTATTGCTATAAGCTGATCCTTTTCTTTCTATGCTAAACATTCTTGTTCTTTCGTATAGAACGGTTATGGAATGAACTCTCTCACTTGAGAAACAACTTGGGTAAAAGTTCTGTTCAGGGTTGTTCGAGTCTTAGGTCGGCGATACTTCAGAAGCAATGTGGAGAGAAAATTGGCCATTAAGATTTGAAAGGCGAGTGGACATTTAAGAGCAGTTAAAGAAATTGGTAATATCACAATTCAACATTCGTTAGACGAAAACATCCAATAGACATATATTTTATGATTGCATATTTTTGCTAATTTATCCTTTTCGAACAACATCGCTAAAGCGGTTTAAGAGACGTTGTTGCAAAGTGTTCCTTTGGAAAAGTATTGTTTTTAAAGTGTAACTTATTTTGTGGTTCATATCACTACATTAATGTTTAAAAGTAATCCAGGCAGTGATAAAAGCCATGCTATTCATTGAAGAATGCAATCCATTAAACATAGAGCTTTTCGAATCTGTGTGAGAATTGTACGCTTATAGTTTTTTTTTTGTATTGAAAACCACTAGAGTGAAGTAAAATACATTTTCAAAAACACCCCAAAAATGTATTTCTTCAAGGCATATACGTACAGGTACTCATTTTGTTTTTCAATTCATTAAAACTTTTCTGAATGTACCAAAATCGTTTTAATTGTTTTATGCTATTTTTAAATCGGAATCAACAGTTTGAATTTATATTCACTTTAATATTTAATGTTCATTTTGTAAATATAATTTAATTTGATCATTTTTATAAAATTTATTTTCGTTTCTTTAAACATTTTAAATACAAGAACGAATTCCCGCTCAACGTTCCAGATGAACTTCTAAGTATGGCAGCGTTTAGGTTGGTATTTTAGGAGATTTTTAATAATATTTATTTAAAATTTCTGCATGGAAAAATAAAAAAAATTAATAAAGTCATGCTGAGGGACCATTAACTTTTCATTGGTTTTTAAACCTTCAAGGATTTTATCAACAGCAGTCAGGGTAAATAAGTAGTCAAGCAGTTTTAATTCCACAACACAGAGCTGTAATGTTCTAGTTAAGAACAATAAATTCTTCTATTATCGTATAATTGCGGCATGCTAACATTCTTTGAGCGTTCAACAACAATTTTATATTTATATTTTCAAACAAAATAATATAGATATATTGTAAATGAAAAATAATAATACATATAAAGCAAATTTCATTTTTTCAAAGAAAATTTTGTCCTAAAAGTTTTTGTTTATTAAAAATTAAGTAATATTTAAAAATAAGATAGCCGACCCCCTTCTGAAGAAATGTCTTGTGAGGTTGGTAAGAAATCCCCCGTAAATTTAAAGTTACATAAAGTCATATATGTCATAATAGGTCTTTATTCTATATTGCTTGGCTTTCGAGTATTGATGCGTTATCGCGTAAAAATTGTTTTTGTGTCTGACTGGAGCGCTTATGATCCCCGCCCCCCTCTCTGCTCTGCGTTCTAAATACTAAGAGAGCACAGAACAGCGAATAGTTCTCGTAAAACGCTTTTACAATTTTAAGAAAGTATAACTAATAGTTTGCAAAACGTCAGCAGAGAAATAGTTTCCACACTAAGTTGACGTGGCGAAGATCCTTCCTTTCTAATGATGCACACATCGGCTCTTTCCAACCAGCCTTCACCCAATACATCTTATACACACCAAACGCATTCAACAATACCACTGATTGGCTGACCTAATTTAATATTAAATAATAAATTATCAATAATTATTTACTCCTAAAGTTATATTCACATTTGTGTTAACATTTGGATAATTGAAAAAAAAAATGTATTCATAGTGCATACATTTCGTATAAAACTGCATGTTTGTATTCATCAATTTATATGCATAAATAAACACACATATAATCGTTTAGCATCTGTGTTTTCTATCTTCACAAAAATAATTCTAGTTCTCTAATATATAAATCACACTAACCAATAAACTAAACGCCTTACTGTTACGATGTTTTACACGTTTTTATTTCCTGAAATACAAATGAATATTTCTGAGTGTTTAAGAGCAATGAAAAACCAAGGAAAATCAGCAGTTTAATCAGTTTAAATAATCATTACCAAAGTTTATGGGTTCTAATGAAAACAACCACTGGTAAAACGGAAACCAAATAATAAGCTCTATCTATAGCAAACTTTCTAGGAATATAATATGGTCACCAGGTATTTTGCTCGCTCTGAATAAACCATTAAAGAAGTGACATGTGAAGGCAACAGCCAATTCAGACAACTTTTCCTAGGCTTACCGGCGAAAGAACAAGACATCTGCGTTCCGCGAAGCGTTCCTTTGCCTTCTAGTTGCAGAAGTACTGCTCTTAATCCGACTGCTTTCCAATCTTACAATGTACAGCTGCATCCTCCAAACGTAATTACATTCCCTGAATGGACTGGAAACTGAATGCTGCGCCCAGAAATCCCTTTCTCCTTGAGATGTTTAAGAAGACGAGTGTTTGGTTAGTTAAGTAATTGGAAACAAGTTACACTTCCGTGGTTAGTGTTTCCGCGAGAACTCCCTGCGAGCGCGAAGAAATTGAATCTTGGTTGATTGAGGTTTTACTCAGAGCTTTTCCTCAACTCGTGTTATATGTTCGCTTGGGGAACTTGTGTTTCCGAGATTTTTCATCATCCTATAACTCAGCTTAGTAGATGTTAACATGATTTTTAAATTGATATATTTTATTGAATACGTTTATGAATAATAACTAAGTTATGATAAATGAAGCTGGGTTGAACAAGATGAAGACAAAAGGAATGTAACCTGCAGCACCGTCATCATCAGCAGTATTTGGCATCTTCGATTAGGGCTACAAAATTTACTTACTTGCTACAAAACAATATCAGCAGAGTTATAACTTTTCTTTAAATTTGTGGTTCATAACTGACTAATGCATGCAAAGATTAGCATCTTGATTTCTACCTACATGTGTATTTTATTCTCTGAATTTGATTTCATTAACCATTAATATAATTTATTACGGATTTATAACTTAAATGTTTCCAAATAAAAGTAGCTAGCGTACAAGAAAGAACTTTAAATGCATTGAAAGGTATATTGATTACATTTTACTGTGAACTACGAATATCAAAATTCATGTAAAAACAAGAACAAGTTATTTCAAATCTTATAATACGCTAAAAAGTATTGTATCTTTGATAGGTATAAAACTAAAGCATATTTATTTATTTGTATAAAGATAAGTCACTCAAATACATATTTAAATTAAGGGAATATACACTAATTCAGAAATTAAAATCATCTCTTTTTATTTATTACCCTTTAATTTGAAATATTCTTTCAGTTTTATTTCTGTCAAAGAATTTTTTCACTGTCCATAAAATTCTGTGCCTATAACTTACGGAGTTACTGTTTACTGATTATTTATTTGCAGAATAAAATATATATTTCTGTGATGTAGGTAAAGTATTTAATATCATTTTCATATAAATTATTTCTCATATAAGATATTTGTATAATTCAGCTTATTTTGAGTTATGTTTAACCAGTATTTAATTCCCAAGTCACTTATATTTTTAATAGATCCAATTTAGTCCGAATAGTTTGCATTATTTCCTTGATTGTTTCATTAAAAGTATTTTATTTATATACAATTTGAGCAATTCAAAAGTATAACTGTCTTTCGGCCCATTAAAATATGTCTGAAGTTATAAATTCCAGAAAAAATATTCACAATGAATACTAATAGCAGCTAACATTAAATTCATTAAAACAGGATGGATATAAATAAAATGGCATAGTGCATTTCATTACTTTCCCTGTTTGCTGAATTAATCTTCTTGATTGCGTTTTGATTAATCATAATAATCTCTTCCCGGAAATTAGTTTTCCGCAATTTGAATATTTCGCGAAACAGTCGCATGAGCTTGTAGCTTGGCAAGAAGTCAGAGAGAACTTTACAGCAGGTGCACTCCTATAAGTCCCTGGCACATAATATAGCTTATCTTATAAGCTACTCTCTCTCTCTCTCTCTAACTGAACAAATGAATGGTGTTTAACGCCAGTTTTTTTACAGAGGCACCACAGGCGGTGGACACTGATGATACATGACATGAAATGATATATTGGGAAAGGATTTATTTTTAAGGTAGGAATCGTTTCAGGCATACGTTTAGGGTAACTCCCCGGCATTTGCCATTTATGAGGACTGAGAAAAGAGAAAAACCTAGAAAAAACCTCAGTCAGGGAGGACGGTTCTGGCGGGATTCGAACCCCAGATCTCCCGCTCACAAGTTCGCGTCTTAACGACCTCGGCCACCCGTGGCGGTCTCTCTAACTGAGGCGTGGCTTAATGGTATTGGAATAGGTACTTAAGAGATATTAATAAAGCAGCTTGATGTCCTGCAAAGTGTCATCTGCTTCCATTACACTCTGCATCCATCCCGGAGCACGGTCCCACTCGGCCGTTGGTGAAGTAACGCTTTCCGTATCGCTACTATCTAGAAGCGGAAACTGGTTGTCTATTGCGCATACAGAATGACGCAGACCCTTGACAAAAGGTTGACCGCTGAATCTGCTAGCTTTTTTAGGGATTTTAATGAAGTGTACTGTAGTACTGCGCATGCCTCAAGACTACTATAACGGGAGTGAGATACTGTTGAAGGTTACGTTATGTGACCACACTTAAGCCTTTATCTGTCTCGAAACAGTTTATTTTTATTTGTTTATTTATTTATTTTTATATAAGGAAAGAGAGTTTCGTTAATCATATAGATCTACTTTAGTGAAACTTCTGACTTTGGTTTCGAGATTAAGAAGAGCACTACGAAGCAAATGCATTGTAATTCCAAAATAGTACGTTGCAAAGCGTTTTAAAAATATGTACATAGTATTTAAATAAATAATTATTTAGAGATTTGTTGTAAATAAGATTTTTCAGATTTATAGTAATAATAATAATAATAATAAAATAATAATAATAATAAATTTCAGTCCAATAATTAATAAAATAAAATTAGTATCATTGCAGCCCGGGTATAGCTTTGAATTGTTTCAAATAGCATTTTTAACAAAAATGAATAATATGAAAATATTTGTAAAATATATTATAGTGTACCGATTACTATCTACAATAATCTCTAGGTCCTTATTTCACTCTCATACTTCATGATATTTTATATATATGATAGATGAAGTATGTATATATGCACACACATACACATCTACCACTACTTTCATTTGTCTACTGCCAATAAAAAAGATTTTTAATAGTGTTTTATACCCATTTTAATTACAGAGCCATCACAGGCGATGTACACTGATGATACACGAGATAAAATGATAAACCGGGAAAGACTTTCTTTTTAAGGAAGGAAGCATTCCAGGCCTAAGTTAGAGTACCTCTACGGCATTTGACATTTATGAGGACTGAGGAAAACCTGAAAAAAAAAGTCAGCGAGGACACGTCCTGATGGGATTTGAACCCAGACCTCCCGCACACGAGTCCGCGCCTTAACAATCTTGGCCACCCGTGGCTGTTTTTAAAGAAGTGCACAGGCTCTTCGAAATAAATATTTTTAATTTATAATTTGCTGTCACTTTGACAATAATTGGTCTTCTTTTGATGTCTGAATATTGGACGTGAATACTATAGGTGTAAGTTTGAAGTTATGAACGAAATGAGCAAATGAACTAGGAGCTCTTGGAGCCTTAAAGCATTCCCCTTCTCAAGATAAGGAAAAATCTGAAAAAACTTACACACAGCTTGACCTTACCGGGAATCAACCCAGGACATCCAAATTAGCAATGGGAAACGATACTACTGGACCACGGAGGCGGTCCTAAATATTTTGTGTAACTGTTTCAATGTTTTATTTATTTCTGTTTTGTTCTTATGCAATCAACTATGTTCACATTTGTAATTTTAGTGTGTGTGTATGTGTGTATGTATGTATGTATGTATATATATATATATATATATATATATATATAATGCGAAATAAAATATGTGCAAAGAATTAACTAGTAGAAAAATACTTGACACTAAATATTTTAAGAGTAAGAACGAATGGTCTCATATGCTTCATATGGAGTTATTATCTACGTTGTAGCTATATTATGATGTGACGTCAGTTCCTAGCAGTGAAATATGCACAGATATAAGTAGACTGTAATTAAATTTTGCCACAATTCACGCACTTAAACTCCAGTGGACTGCTCTTAGCAGAAATAAGGCGATTTTAAAACTATAGCAGCTAAGTGTTATGAACGATTCCTATACTTGAACGTCAATTAATTATATCAATCAAGCGATTCCGTGCTCTATATTTGACAGAAGGATACTTGTTTTGTTTTCTGTTCTCTTAACTATTGGAGCTAAAGCCTGCAGCTCTCCAAAGAAACGTCTAAGAAAATTTGTTCCTATATTTGACGTGTGTATTTTTCGACCTCTTTCTGCTCGTACATTATTGTATATACTTTTCCCACATCCTGTATATATGAAATATTCGCCGTGACTGAAATTCGGAAATATAGAAATGCATGCACTCTGTCCTTCTAGAGTCGATTCATTAATCTGGACGTGACTACATGGACAGAAACTGTGGTAAATTACTGTCAGATGCTGTAAAGTGAATGTGGTTGTGACTGTAACTGTTGCTCATTACGAGTCAAACCTAGCAGAAGTTCGCATGGTTTGGGCGCGACAGGAAACCGTAGCGGAGAACTCCATATATTGAAATAAGCATAATATTTTGTTAGCGAAACATACGTGAATGCAAATATGTTATGTGATAAAAACAGAATACGAGTATACAGCGAGAAGATAAACACTACAAATTAAATTGGGATTAATTTAAAATCGTGAAACACAAATTAAGGGCAATCTATGCTAGACAAATTTATGTATAAGATAAAAATACAGGGTTAATCTAAATGAATTATATTACTTTGTGTATTTATTAATTATAGAAAAAGCATGATATATCAATGGAAAGAAATTTATGTTACAAATATTTACAAGTGTTTAATGTTACAACCATGCGACAATGTACAGGCGATACTCGTTACTGCCTTACTCAGCTACATGTTGTAGTTCTGGTATGCGTACCAGTACTGGTGTAAACTGGCAAAGTTTTGCTGTCCATTGTTACCTCACATTTCTATAATAAAGTTTTTCTGCATAACAAATGTGCAAAGTTATTCCTATCGTATAAACTGTATATTATGCTTCTCTGTTTAATCTTTGAAAACATATAATGTTTAATTACAGATTTGAAAATATTTTAACTTTATTCTCACAAGTATTATATTTAACATATAAAAAACCATGTAACAAAATCCCACCTAAACACAACTGCTCTTTCGTATTACCACATACTGGAGCCATAATCTAGAAATAAGAAATATACATTAGCTTTTTTAAAATGAAAAGATTGACACAACTTGTTTACTCTTTTGTCTATTTCGAAAGCAAACCTATCTAAAGAAAGAATTAATAAGAACAGATTCAGTATTCACTTGTATGGAGTATATTGCTTCAGATTGCATTTATCGTGTTTAGAGACCTGCAGCTGTGAAATAGGAGTTGATTACTATTTCTAGAATGCTGATGTGGGTTTGATGAGTTGCAATATTTGAGTTTATTAATAGTGTTTAAAGTTCGTTTTTACTACCCTGTCCTGAAAACCATGCAAAGCCATATAACATCGAAAGTCCACACTTTCACGATAATGTGCGGCCACACATCGCAAATGTGTGAAATGTGTCCCTTACTCTCTAATTATCCAGATTTTCCCCAACTTTCCATTATCAGAAGCAATGGTGAAGGAGGCAGAGGAGATTCTGAAGGATCTGTACAAAAATAGCTTCCAGCATATCTTTGAACACCGGTAGAAACACTGGGACAGGTCCATTATATCCAACGGGGGCTACTTCAAAAAATACCATCAAAATTATGAGGATAAGTGAAAGTGATGTCAAAAAAATGACCATTCTCTTAATTGAACAGCCCTCAGTACTTGTCACTGAGATCGTGGTATGAAGTTACTAACAAACAACATTCGCCTTTATAAATATCAGTTAGTTCTGTTTCAAACAACTCATTTGTAAATAAGAGTTTTTATTTCTGGCACCAACACATATCAAACAACTATTAACAGCGGTAATCATTTCTAAATTCGATTAAACTGTTTGATTATTAAATGGTGCAAATAAATTAAACATTATGGCGATCATGTATAGCTCCCCCCTCCCCCATGTGCATTAAATTCTATTTCGCGGTTTGAGGGATCACAAGGAGTTTACAGAGAGATATATGTACCTGCAATTTCTAACCTAAAAGATACTCATAATCTGCGGAAGAGGAAAAGTTCGCATCATCAAATGCGCAAGGACTCTTTAAATCCTGGAATGTTGTGATAAACGGTTTAACTATAACTGACAACTACCTGCTATTTCCATACATGGCTCATTGTGATTTCAAATGGCGTTCATCCGTGAGAGCTGGGCGGCTGGAAGCAGACTATCTGCCAACTGAGTCGGATGTAAAACCTCATTCAAGCTCACATAATTCTTATACAAATTACAATTAAAATAACCACCTAATGCTTGTCGTGGTAACTGTTGGAAACGAATAATACCTTTCAGTTCTTCCCTAGCATGCGGATTATTTCAATACAGTTTTAATGTTTCAAGTTACCCCTTGAATAGAATTCGCATATAATAATATCGGGAGATAGTATTGGTTATAGTCTCTTACTAGTGAATTTATCCTTTAAAATTGCCTTCAATTAAAGCTAACGAGAATTGTCAGATGTACGCGCCGTAGTGGAGTCTTTTTTTGACAAAATGCATGTTAACATATGTTTATGTAATGTTCGATACTTTGTACGAAGAAGGTGTGATTATGTTATTCCCGTAGCTTTGTGCATCATTGGTATTTTCGTAAAATAAATGTCATAATTTTGCAAGCAATTACTGCGTCTCTCCATACACCAATGTTTGGTCACACAATGGTATTTCGTATACAAAATGGGGTTTATCTACCCTCCGGCATGTTGTTGTATGCCTTCACATAATTGTTTAAATGGAATAATGCTTCTTCGTACGTGGAGGAAAAACAAAAATAAAACAAAACAAAAAAAACTAGTCATTCCTAATATTATCCAAAACCCAATTGCAGACATGTATTTTCTTTACATTATAGAATAGCTGCAATTCCTGAAAAACCGGCAATTTATACGGCTTTAATTTTAAAAACATGGTGACATTCTAAGTCGAAGTTTCCCAAATTCCTGTTTTCTGTGCAAGCCTTCGCAGATATTTCTTTGGACTTTTTTCTAACCTTTCTACAATTTCGTTGTTTCATTTCAGTAGTTACACGTCAATTTACTTTTAGTTTCTTACCGATAAGGGATTGAGTTTCCCCTAAATCTATTCACAAAATTACGGAAGTACATCTGTAATGTACAGGAACACAGGGGATTGCCAACTTACTTTTCTGAAAGAGTCATTTTCACATACGAATACGCATGAAAAATCGATGTTCTAAAGTACACTCATTTTTTGGCATTAAAGTCGCACTAACGTACAAACAGACAGAAAAAAAAAACCATTTCAAAACGTATCATCTTAATGTACGAATGGCAAAGACAACTTCCCAAATGAAGATAACAGGAATCGGTTAGCAGTACGTGCTGTTGCTGCCTGACTCTAACCGATGAACTTCCATTTGAAAGCACTGTATATAAAGCGAATGGCATATGTAACTCAGTTTCGTAAAATGTTTCATCTATCGAAATGTTTTCCTCAGTTATCCCAATATCTAAAGTATAATTTGCCTTTAAAGCTCTCATTTTTGGGGTATTATGCTTTCATTCTTACTGAGCTCAACTCCAGAAAAGTTTTCGAAACCACAAAATGCTTCAGGTTTTTGGGTGGGCTTGTACTTACAAGAGGCCTTGGGATTACATTGCCACGTCTCCCTCGCATTCCGGAAATAATGATTCGGAAATATGGGAATACTTTTTAATAGGCAAAGGGAAAAGAGTTAGCACAGAGAGAAGAGAAGCTGAGCTTTGTTGCTGGAAGTGTTGAAGTCCAAAGATCCCCTTGCTCGGCAAATGGTAGCTGAACGACTTTTGCAAATTGGACCGTACGCATCCATATTTATAAAGTATGGAGTTTGCTTTTTGTTTTCCTTTCCCTTCCTATTTGTGTGGAATGCTGCCCGTGGAAATGGGGAGGTAACTTACCATGCGAGGTTTAACAGACTGTCAAATGTACGACTGCGCAATTAAAGGGAATCCGCTTTATTTGCTTTCCCTAGAATCTAATGAAAGGGTGATAACTAGTAGTGACAGTTTGTATATGCGTCATTAGCTTCCAATATTACCCGTTGTTCATTTTTAACATGCGTATACGGAATTTGCATGTGTTAATTTGATGTCACTCATTGCCCCTGTAGTCATTGTTATAGCCTTCGAGCGTAAAATTGATAGAAAATCGTACGCTTTTTCCACCCAGTTTTGTAAACTAACAATATTCCGCGCAGACGAATTCTTTTAGACGTGAAAGATGCTCCTCTACAGCGTTCAACAATGACTTGATGTGAGGTTATGGAGATTTTTTTTAAGAAAAAGCAATATTACGTGTTACTTATTTTGTATTACATTTCTTAATGATTTTTTTTAATATTTCCTAAAATGTATAAATGTACATTTTGTATTCATAGCATAAAAAGTACATCCATAAAATTTTAACAGCAAGTGTTAATTTATTTTTGCTGATACTTGAACTTTTTTGCCATACGTTCACATTTTCTCGTTTCTTGATCTTTCTTCACTTCAACAGATTAATTTCTTCCATCTTGGATTCCCAATGCTCAGATATCGGTATTTTTTCAACATTTTTAAAATTAATGTTAAATACATGAGCGTGAACGATACTGAGGTACGTTGACGTCAAGTTAGCGACAAGAGAGGAGGAAGGAAGAGTTCCATCTTTGTTTTTTTCTGTTTTGTGCCTTCTGCTGTTATTCCCGCACCGCTACCCTAGGGTTATGTTCTTCTACGAATCAGAGTAATGGGGAAGACACCAAAAAAGTGGACGTAAACAGTTCGTAGCACTCTCACCAAAATGGGCAAACGTAAAAAAATGCCTTATTTAATTTTGCAGTGTTTTTGAAAGTTCAGCACAAATTTAAACAGCCGTTTTACACCGATTTCAAAGCTAAAGAAAGTTGCCGTTTTGCATGAAAATGTTGTATGAGTCACAAAGAATGGTTTCATAGCGCAGGACTAATCCAGACATTTATTAATTAGTACTTTTTATCTACTTTGTGCTATGTACCTTCACATCGTCAAATATTTATTCTTATAGCATTTGATTGTCTCTGCTGTTTGGAATATTCAAAAGATGGAAAGAGACGTTTAACATAAAGATGAAATACAACATTTTGCCAAAACTCAAATGATCAAATTCATTTAGATAATAACAGCTGTTCCACTTACATTAATTTCTGTACATTGCGCGGGTTTAAGTGTCATGCAGAAGCATTTCGAACTAGCAAGAGTATTCATGTCCTCTTGTGGCAGGAGTGACGCCTCCCTCGCAAAGTTTTTTTCCCCCCTATAAACCGCAACACTGTAAATAGTCGTTAGCGTTTTATATGTTGAGGGTCATTTGGCCCTGCTCTCAGTATTTAGTATTAGGCTCAAGCACTTGTAGTTCCAGATTTGTTTTTTAAGATCACTTACTACCTTCCTATTACCTACACTGATTTTAGAAGCACAACGAATCTTAGGGACATCAAATCAAGAGTGCTAGGAATTCATAAAGCCCATGTGTTTCAATTAAAATTGCTAATCTGTACTTTCTATAGATAATTTATAAAATGTGATTTCTTAAATATATAAAAGTTACTAAATTCTATAGTAGAATTAGAATGAGAGGTGTAAAAAGAGTTTGTAATTTATCTCCATCTCTCTTCGTTCAGAGGAACCACTGATGCAGATTAACTGCTCATTCTATAGTTCACGAACACTCGTACTCCAGTTATATTTGCCTGACTGGTCAAAGTTCTACACAGCTTCACTACCGACAGGTCTTACATGAAACTAGTTTATGTTAACAGAGCACACAGCCTGAGGGAAAGCATTGCATTCGGATTAAATGATTGAAGTGGGAGAGTGTTTGTCTTGTGCATAGTTACTATCTTAACTTTTGATTCCGATTTCAGATCCACCAGCATTTACATTATTTTTATATATGATTTAGATTATTAAGCTTAGTTTATAAAAGGTTTCCTTTCGAATCAGAAAGTGTTGTGGTACAAATGCAATATGTCTGGTTTGCTATTTGTATTTGAAAAATGCTACAGTAGCTTGATACACCCTCTATCTGTTTTCTAAACATATAAATCCTAATTAACCTATTGAATATCTTTATTAAGTTTTCATAGGTTGAGCCAAAAAAGGTATGTCTCCTTGAAGTATTAATAATTAAATGTGATTTATGGGTTAGAGAAAGATATTATGGTGGTGTAGTGGTTACCATACTTGCCTCCTAAACCTGAAACGCGGGTTCGAACCCGGCCAGGACCGATGGATTTTTTCGGGCGTAAAAATCCTAAGTATGGCTTCCTTCGGAAGGGAAGTAAAGCCGTGGGTCCCGTGTCGTACATTTACGGCACGAAAAAGAACCTCAAGCCTGAAAGAGAGGCCTCTGAGCAAAATTTGTCGGCCGTTTCACGCCCTGAGTTCAATGGGACGCTGATATCCTGAGATGTTAAAGAGCGTCCGTAAATATATCAATCAAAAAAAAAAAAAAAAGAAAGAAAGATATTATAACCAATATTGCAATATTGGTAGACTTCCCGTTCAAGCACCACCATTTATTGTATGAGTATAAACTTGTTACTGGTTACATTTATGCATAGGTGAGCAGGGGAAGAGAGATAGAGAAGAAAATCGTAAACACTATTGTGACTTCCTTTCAGTAATGTAATTTTTCTTTATATTTTTGTTTTTATAGGAGCTGGATTTAACCTTACACAGTGAAATGCGTTGGGCTAGGAATGAGTGTATTCATTGTGATTTTAATTTATTTTAATTTTTTACCTTAGATCAGCAACCCCTTATATTCATTTAGTTCATAAACATCTATTCATTCAGTCTATTTTAAAGTTTATTAAATTAAAGGGGAACTGAATTTTCTTTTTATGTTTACTCGTTCTCCTGTCTTCCTTCTTTTTCTTCATGCATTGGCCCTATCGAGCTATTATGACAATTTCAAAACTTTCTTAAGAATACTTTGTAGCTTTGAAGCAAAAGCCCAATATGATATTTTACACGAAATTTTATTAGTAAGTAGTGACCTGCATTTATTGCTCAATATTTGAAAATGTTATTTATACAGCATTGTTCGCATGGACTTTTGAACCGTATGTGCTATTTATTACTTAGACACTTATAGAAAAAGAACTTCCACCATACATATAAAATATATTTACTATCACCTAAGCATAAATATTTAAATATACATGCAGGCGCGCGCGCGCGCGCACACACACACACACACCACATATATGTTTCATAGAGAGTCCACTCCTGTGCCTCAATTATGTAGCACCCACTTTGTACACATTTTCCGCATGGCCAGGTCTTCCGTAAAATGCGGTGCACTGTTTGTCGGAATTCCTATTTGTTCTTCTAATTCCACATATGTTCAATTTCTATCATCGCATAAGCACCATCATTAACAGTACATCCTTACCTGCGGAAAACAGGACACCCACTGCGCGGTAAATCGGTCGTTGGCATTATATGTATTAAACACCCATACCCACATTCAAACTCAAAGGGCTCATCTACTCTAACAAAGCGTTTTTAATTCTAAGTGTTTTGCATAGAAAATAACCAATCTTCGGTCAGTTATATTCCTGTGCAAACAGATCGCAACATGTTAACCTATCTCTGTTCGAGTTAGCAAATTTATCCACAGTTCGATACCTGGACAGTTCATTAAAGTGTGTTTCCAGTTTTCTCTGTCATCACAAAAAGCGCATTATCTATGACTAGCGTCATTTGTTATTTTAATCGCCTTCCACACTCCAAATCTAATCCACGCTAGACAAGATACATTTTGAGAACTCATCAAATATATATATATATATATATATATAATATAAAATAAAATAAAAATAAAGTAACACTATTGACAATGTAACAAATTAACAGTAATTATATTAGCACAAAAGGATATAACACTTTTTATCTCATACTTGAGATCTTTTCTCAGTGTTTTATCCTTTTGTACTATTATAATTACTGTATATATACATATATATATATACACATCCCTCTACCCGGTACGATTTGAGGTTGTTGTCTTAACTAAGTAATGTTTTCTGTGCATTCTGGCTCTATATCCTGTTAGTTAATCCTGAAGCATTTTTGTATACCCTTCCCCAAACATAATCACCATTCCCTGCTCACTTCTCCCAAAAACATTGCATTCCAATTCTCTCTAAACTTCTTTTAATTTTCGTGCCCAATATCTTTGATATCAATTACTAAACTGTTGGTAGCATAAAGCATAAAGTTGTGCCATTTCCTTATATTATGTGTAACAAGTACTTAATTATTCTAATTTTCAATGGCGGTCTTCATGGAGCTCAAACACTGCTACGGGGGGCCGAGGTCGTTAAGGCGCGTACTTGAGCGAGAGACCTTGGGCTCGAATCCCGTCAGGACCGTCCTCCCTGACAGAGGTTTTTTCCAGGTTTTCCTCTGTCCTCATAAAAGGCAAATGCCGGGAGGTAGCCTAAACTTAGGCCTGTAAAGTTTCCTTTCTTAAAATAAATCCTTCCCCAATGTATCATTTCATCTCATGTATTAACAGTGTCCATCGTCTGTGGTGCCCCTGCAGCAATAACGGGCGTTCACCATTCATTCACAGAGCTCAAATTCCCATAAAACGCCACATTTGGATGTATTCCTCCCTACTCCTAAAACTTTGGACCTTTTCACTCAGTCCGCTTTCTTCCAGCCCCATGTCTGAATGTCAGAGAACATGACAGAGCTTACATATTCTCAATAATAGTTGCAGAAATATCAGGCATCCGGGAAAAAGTACGGAAAATCTCACATTCGTCTACCGAGCTGTGTATCTATGTGTTTAATCCATCTTTCATTCATTCTAAGAGTTACACTGGAGAAAATCAAAACATTTTACATTCTACATGCCTTTGCCCTGGTATTTCCATTTCTCATTGCTACTGTCAATTTACCTATTTTGAAAATGATAGTTTTTGTTTTGTTGATCTTTACAATCATTCCCCATTGCTTGCTCAAGTCCTTTCTGTAGAACCTCAACTGATAATGAGCAGAATAATAAATCATCGAGTACCAAAGAACTAGAATCTTAAGTGTCGTTTATTTCTGGATCGCTCATCTCCTCACTGTCAGATGTATTAGTTTGATGTAGAATCTAAGATTTGTGTATACTAGCATTAGAACCGGGATTGTTTTGCTTTAAATAACCTTACACCATAGTTTTTCCCATAATGTAATTCTACCCGAAGTATCCAGTGCAATTTTAAAATTCACAAAGGTATAATATAACTTTTCCCTTTTTCTTTTCAAAGAGCAGTTTATTACGGTATCCAGTACGAAATTACCTACGGTCGAATACCCTTCCCAGCTTGCAATTGTGATATTTTGTTAAAATATTTAGACCATGAGCACATACTGTTCTAAAGAATTATACAGTGCATTTTTCCCAATCCCCAAAAGAAGCGACATGCTTCTTTAATAGCCTGGAAAATTTTACTCTTCCTTTTCCTTTATATATCGGCTGAATAACAGATAGTAACCAAGACTAGGATAGCATCCCTCATTGAAAAAAAAGGTCATATATTGTTTTCATGATATCCACCATCTGTAATTTTTCTATAAATCCTCGTCCCTTCCTATTTCTTCAGAAACCTACTCCGGAAATTTTGTGCACATATATAATAGCTGAATGCATCCATATTATCATAGAATTAAGATAGACTTTATGGAATATAAAGCATATATATATCATAAGTACGGTAAGAAAAACGAGGAATTGTGTAATAAAATGCTATATAGAGCAATATACTTATGAAGGAAGTTTTGTTGAACTAAATATATAACCTGGATGGAGAAACCATGTTCATATGCATCGTAGTTAGCTCTGATGAGCTATATAATGAACTGTGGTAATTGAATTTAATATTATGCGAATGATTACAATGAGTTGTTCCATGTAATTGCTGTTTACTACTAGTGAGGTCCTGAAAGGACATCATTTTCACACTGTTAAGCATCGCAATTTATCATGTTGTAAATACCTAATCTCATTCTATTTCTATCCCGAGATTAAATCTAGTTAGACTTGTGGGTTTATATGCAAATCTCAATAGCTCATCGACATCCAAAGGAATTGGAAAAATAGTTGACGCGAAGGCAAGTGTAATTGTATTTACAGACGTGATAAACGCTATGGACACAATTAATCCCCAATATTTAGCTTTTAAAACTAGAAATAAAATTCTGCATATCTTATTTAACTCTGAAGCCATTGTTTATGTACAGTCCCACTGTATAAAAACGGTAGCATGATTAAAGAGTAATCGACTACTATACTATCAGTAGTTCCATTATGTACAAGTGAAATCGCGATATCTTATCAAGTTTTAATCCCAATTCCATAATTTATTATCGCAAATGAATTAAATTTAATATGTTCACAAATATACAAAACCGAAACGTAAGAACTTTAAGGTAACCATGACAAAATGTAATTATATCACTAAATTACTTCAAAAATATAATCTATGCTAATGATCATAGAATGTTGTACTTTAATGATACATTTAAACATTTTCAATATGTGTAGAACATCACCAAAATAACTTTAAAAAGAAGATCTTCAAATTTGACGAAAATATGGCAGCCCAACAGTAGGAAAATACTGAACAAAATCGCCGAATAAAAGTTGCGACAGTTAAAAATTTCAGAATAGGAACAGGAAGTAATTAAACTTTTCACATCACAATGGAAACAAAAATGACGTCAAACTGTGTAGCACAATTTCTGAACACCTAGAAAACTTTGTTCACACGTGTGGGAAGCATGAAACAGATGTAATTACTAAACAAAGTACAAAAGAACTCAAAGTACCTTAAACACTGGCATAAAAATGTTGAAGTGAGTATATAACTTCTAAACAATCTATGAAATGAAAATTTCTTTGGCTATGAAATACAATACTAGGTGAATCCATAGGTACGATGGTTAACTTATATAATTTTCCTACACGATTTCTCAGAAGTCTATTCGAATTATAAGCATCTCTCTAAAGCGCATGTGCACATTTTACATCTCTTTATAATATCCTATTTGCAAAAACACTTAAACTTCTCACAAAAATATTTTTTCGTAAATTTAAAAATTTTAATACATTAATAGCAACCGTTTAGATAAAGCAGCAATAAAAGACTGAAACTAAGACTTATTCAAGTCGATCATTGAAGTTGGAACCATCGCACAATGCCAAAGTGAAAAGCTTATCTATTACAAGTTAATTTTCGTGCATTGATAAAGTCATTAATTGAGTTTGCATTTAATTCTGATAGCGTTTTGCAATGCCTCATGTCTCTTTATAACAGCAAACATTTGACGTTATTTCCTAAAATGAAACTAAATACACCTTTCCTCCTCCTCCTCCGTTGTGGCAGATAGTTCGATATCGGGCTTTGGCTGTCCAGCGCTGAATCCTCTATCTCCGCCTTGCAACATCATTTGTAGAAGACAGTACTGTAGGAAGACATGTGATCAGCTTGCCGGCACACCGCCGGTCGCCATATAAAATGCGCCTCTAATTTGTGGAAAGTATATCAGGACAGGATAAGAGGTTAACTTTAAACTTCAATAAACAACTAATTATAATAGGAGCCATATTCTAGACTCGTATAGCTCTTTCCTACCTCGCCAAAAAGTAATGAATTAATTACCTTTCTAACTCTATGGTCTATCAATGGATATTTTCATTATTTAAAGTCCTCCTATATAGTAGTAGAAAAATGGTACTAATACATCAAAATATTAAAAATACCCGTAAAAATGTATACGCTCTGTATCATAAAAAACAAGAACATTATGTGACAATAAAAGATTGCAGAAGCCGCTCTATAAACATAAAAAAGCTAAAATCAAACGATTTAAGTTAAACTTTAGGAAGTGTTTAATTTTTAAACTACGTCTTGAGCTTATGATTTCTTCACATTATGCAAAATTTTATAAATACTCTATATTGACACACACACACACATATATAATTATAAAATCAGAAAATCACTACTATAGAGTTTTGAAAATATAGTGATTACCAGTGTGGCTTTCTCTTAGTGTTTAATCCTTTTCTGCTTTTATAATTATTGTAAATTAGTTATATTGTTAATAGTATTACATTATTTTTCTTATATGTATACAATTGCCAAGTGCCAGAGAAAGACAACGCGGGCGAAAAGTGAGGTAAATAGCGTCGACGAACTGATATGTAAATAATATATAAATAAATCTATTTATAGCTAAATATTATAAAGAAAATATAATAAAATGAAAATGGTAATAATAAGTATTGATTTCCTCCCACCTTGACATGGTTGTAGGGTTACCAACAACCAATACCAACCAAGGTACATATAAAACTTAGGAAAAATGTGTATATTAACACTAATTGCATTATGGTCTGATTTCGAACCCCATGTGAGGAATGAAAAAATTAAAAATATGTAACGCATTAAAGAGATTAATAATCCTTACAACAAAAGTTTATAAGAGTGAGTACTGCAAAGTGCAGTTTATATTTGTAAGTAGAAAGTTTAGCCAGAAAAATGCAGTATAAATATTATGGAATGCAAACAATGCATAAATAAACAAATAAACACAAAATCACTATTTCTAAATCATTGTTTACGAACGAGCAACGCCATCAGGGCAGTATAAAATGTTTACAAAGGCTGAACGATATTAAAAGTTTCACACCTATGAGGCAACGAAATATTAAAATATTGCAAAAAATTAAGAATAACGATACAACAAGTGTACCGAAGCAAGTTTAAAAAAGTATTCAATTGATTAGATGTTCATTATTTCGTGATTATTATACATAATAATAACTTTAAAATATTTTAAAATATATATTTAAGTAAGCAAAATTTAGTATAAGCATTTGTAAGAGGACAGGAAAATTTGCATGGCAAAACAATGTCTTAATATCACACCAGCATAACACTTACGTAATGGGCTGAACACCTATCCCTTAAGCTGCATTTCCTAAGTTGAGCAAATTCAAATTATTCTTTTGGTTCGAGAGAATTCGGAATAGTCTTGGGCATGCTCCCCTGTGTGTTGAAGATGAAAAAAAAACTATGTTGTTGTATCATACCTTAAACATAGTACCTCAAATTCATAAAATTAGGAAAAGTATAACTTCAAAATAAATAATAAAAATAAAATAAAAAATATTTATGCTAATAACAAAAGCAGAATTTCTACATCACACACACGTGTGTGTGTCTTCGCTCAGTTACACAATCTTGAGTTTTACACATAATGGAAACCGGCTTACTTTCAGTGAACTTGCGGTTTTCGGTAATACTGGAGATTACTCATTTGAGATTATCATCCCCAACTAATTCAGTTGCAATTCTGTAGGAAGTGTATTAAAGGTTCTTTATGTATTTGTGTATTCCAGATTATGTTGCGTTCTTCCGCTAACCTATTATTTGAATTTTTAAATGATATTACAAGTTATGAAAATGTGTAGGACGCTTAATCAATACAAATATACATCAGAAAATTACAAACTCGTGGTTAATCAAATCATTATAGATCCATTGGTTTTAATTGAGATAGTGAATCGTTGTGTTGTCTCCACTGAAACAAATGTAAATCAATTAATCACTTTTGTTTGATACAATATGGAAATAAACATAAGCCTCATTATTTACATTGTCATTTTCTTTGAGCTGTGCAACTTCATAAAGCCACAAGAAGTGTACAAGCCAAAATGTCTGAGAGATCATTGCTGGAAAATACTTAAGTGTGGAGTTTCTCTTGCTTTCAGCCGTTTGCGGAAAGTTTTCCTGTTAGATGGATCTTTCAGATAGCGAAATCCCAGTCCTTTAGCTGTGATTGCGGTTGAACCGCTTTCAGTCAAATGTCACTGTTGTGTATTGTGCAGTGAAAGGGCATTTGGGTGAATAGCTCAGAGAATGTTAGAAGTTACTATGTACTCGTAATAAGTCAGTTGCATTTCTAAAGCCAAATTGCCAGCGTTGTGCCCTAGGGAAAATGAGAAGTGCTATAGCGAATAGAGAAGACAAGGCTAACGTTCAAACAGTTTACAGGGGTAGGGATTTTATCGATAATTGAAACATTTTCAGAACTGGTGCTTGCCTTCATAAAAGATTTTATGAACGATGCATTGTGCAACGTAACGGCCGTCAAGCACAGTGTATCGCTCGTATGTAAGCTTTTGCCTGCAGTTCAAAGGAAGTTGGATGACATTTTATGCAAAACAGATTTCTCCTTTATTTTCACAGTGTATTAGTTGAGTTTCATGCTGCTAGGTATGACCAATAAATGTATAAGGTGTGTAAAATTATGAGAGAGAGAGAGAGATAGAGAGAGAGACACACACACACACACACATACAACATTCAACAATAGAATCATTGTTATTAGAAAACCAAACTATCTTTAGATAGGGAAGGTACTGTATTGATAACATATTTGCTATTAACATAATTTCTAAACATAATAGTTTTATTGACATAAAGTATTTCATAAAGCAAATTAGATAAAACTCTGGACAATAGGAAAGAACATCCTATACTTTTAATAAACTTGCCGAAAACCTATACAGAAGAAAATAATATAAGTTGTGCACAATGGAATTTCCAACTTGTTCTAGTACTTTATTATTATAATAAAATACTATCTTTGAACTTATTGTTTGATCTACTCGACGTAATTTTAAATAGTGGCCAATTTTCATGAGGAATAATTATTAAAAGCTTAAGACAGGAATGCATTTTCTCCTAAGCTGATTGATATCCACGTGCACCACATTTTCCGAAAATTAAAAGAAGAAACGCGATGCTAAATTAAATTAGATGAAAATATTATTCTTTGCAGATGGCATGGTGCTGATTATAGAAAGTGAAAATAAATTATAAAATGTATGTAGTGTTTACAAAAATCAACTTAAGATTATAATCTTAATAACTGAAGTGCAAAATCAAAGAAAAATCGAGGAAAGCATACAATAAGATCAAGATAGTTTTTAATAATGAAATACTAGAACAAGTTGAAAATTGCATTGTAACGTATATTAATAACGAAGAAATAAAAATAAAATGAATAAACTAATTACATTTCAATATATTTCTGGAATATTTACAAACACAAAACTGGAAAAGAAACAACTCTAAACTTATAGAATTTTCTAATTTTATTGTGCAGTTGCGAAACATTGACTATAAGACAGAAACGAAATACTTTAGAACATTGAAAGGAAATACTATACTATACCAAATAAACATTAAGATACAGGAAAGCATTTGAATATCTTTGAATAAGGAATAAAGATTAACACATGATAAATGTGGAAGTAGAATGGATATATTCATGTTACATTTCTGACTTATAGATACAAATCCTTTGGCTGTAAGATGTAGAGGAATAACTTACTTCACGACAAAACATCGGGCCAAGTCGCAGAACAGTAACTACTGTACTTCCTTGCATGCAACTGCTATTCCGCTAAAATGTTACCTACTGTCAACAATGTTTCGTAAACAGTACGACGTGTTTACCAACTCTTTTGTGAAGTCAGGGATGTGCCAGTGAATTTTACGACATGTATCTATTTGCATACACATTTAAGGTAAGTTTACGTCAAAATGCTTGGATTTATTACACTCAAGTTATCACTCTGACGTAGCAATAAAATACAGTACGCAAGGATGAGAAAGAATTTGGCTATCATGTCTTCGTCCCACTTATTGCATAGCACTAGTTCTTAATATTTTGGCATTTTATTCTCTTTCATCTTTCATGTTTTCTTTGTTAATGCCTCTAACGCATGTTAAATAATTCATTAGAAATAACTCCCTCTACGATCGTTTCTATTACCTTTATAAGCATCTAGCAGCTACACGATTAGATAGCATTTACAGCGACAGTAAATTCTAATGTCGATTGCAATCCTTATGTGTTATATGCAATTCACCCTACATTTAACAGATAAATGAAAGCATTAAATTTCCGAACTGTAAATTTATTTTTATTTTACAAGGTTATAGTTTCTCTTTCTTTCTCCCCTTTATCACGTATATGTATATATTGTATTTCCCGCATAAGTGTCTGAATTTACAACACATGAATTGTAATATAATAGTGAACTTTTACTAGTAATTTTCCAAGATATAATTATTTTCGGGTGACTGGTTAACAGGTTCAAAGAATTCACGTTTCTTATGGATTTCTTCAGCATTAATTTAAATAAATACCATACTCGTTTCTAATTAATATTTCTAGGGCAATATTATCTTATAACAACATAATGTTAACAACGTGAATGCCGTAATAAAAATAACTGAATGGGAATCAACCTGTCTACTGACGGAATTACACATTTTCTTACTTGTAAATATTGCATAGTTAAATTTGCGGAATAGTATGTAAAGAAACTCTTCCACAACACAAAAAATGAAAAATAAAATAAGTATTATAATAACTGCTGTGCAAAATTGCATCTTTCTACTTCAATAAGGAAAATATTTTACAATGTGATAATTCTCTATCTTCTTTTTCCCTGTAGGTAGATATTTCCTCAAAAGTGAAATTTTGTATATATTATTAACTAGTCCAGAAAGCTGATATATCTTGGTGAAGTATTATTTAGCACTGTTACAGATTTGTTGGACAGTTGCAGAGAATATTAATTTATTTTATGAAATTAACTGCAGATCTTGAAAAAGATTGGAGAGGGAAAAGGAAAAATATGCTACGAAGAGGCAGTGATTGTTTTAACGTCTGTGTTAATACAATGAAGCTGTTTGTTCTGTGAGGAAGAGTTCACAGCTTCGCCATGCGAGTTGTAGTCTTTACTACAAAGGATTACAATAGGAGATATGTATATGCCTGCCGGTTCCATTAAGAAAATTCGGGAAATTTTGAAACAAAATACTCAGGTGTTAGTTTTCCCTTTAGGGCAATATATATATTAGTATATAGATTAGTATTATATATATTAGTATATAGATTAGTATTATATATATTAGTAAGCAAGTGTCGTACAACGGGACCTGTTGCGGATACGAAAATTTAGATTTTTTGTTCGTTCTTCTATGTGTTGTGGTAATGGATATTCACGCATATATGCTTAAATATTTATTGAGTCGAAAAACATAAATTAAAGTTTTAAATACAATACCCACTTTTATGAAGTTGGATACCGGTTTTTCATGAGCCACTATGTAGAAGCAGTCTATATTTATTTTTACCAAAAAGAAAACTTGTGTGTACAACGTTCTTCGTACTATAAACTCAAAACATGCTCATAGAAATAAATTGTAGGAAAAGAAAATATTTGAAGACAATCTGAAAGTTTCAACAAACAAGAAACAGTTAAATAGTTAACAAAAACGTTCTCATACGCATTGCCAAAAACCCATTAAAACCCTTCTCTCAAAGAACAGTGCAGTCTATTCGTACTGCTACACCAAACTTGAAAAGATGTTCAATTCGGAAGATATGCTTTATTCTCATACGTCAAACTTGGAGGGCGAGTATAAAAGTAGTTGCCTTTGCAAAGGCATGACATATTTTCATCTGCCTTTAATCAATAACATGTGCAACTCAGGCGGTATTCAACATCATCCCAATCAGTTTTGTGAATGGTCACCAAATTTAGTTGGGAGACCGGTAGAGATTAATTGGTTAGTAGGCTGTAACCTGTAAATTAGGAACTTCCTTTCTGCCTGTCGGAGCTGCTAGTCCTCCCATTGCTACCCCAATACCTTAATCCCAAGCATTATTTTCCCCTTTTGCATTCGTTTAAAACCTCAACTGTATGATGACACTTTTTGTCCCTTCAGGAAAGCACAGCTTAGTATTAACATGCCAGACAGTACATATATCAGCAGAAACGTTCTGATTCAACGAATATACAATAATCTCCCTCAACGGTCATGGTGTCATAATTTTAAAAAAGGAAGCAACGTTGTTTAATCTTAACTAGAAAAAAAATGTTGGCTCAGAATTATATTCTAGTCTCATATTTATACCTATATACTGTATAAATCACGTTCGTAGTTATATATGCATATAATTATTCAGAAAATGATGTTATATTAGGACGACGCTGCTTGAATTTCACGGCCACATTTAAGCCTGTAGTAAAATGTTAGTGTAATGAACGCACGATGATATAGTACTACAATAAACACAGTAATGAACGCTAATGCTTTAAAAAGTTCCTTTGCTGCTAAGAAGAAATGTTCCATACAGCGATCAAAGACTCAGGAATTCTAGGAATTTAGCGGAATGTTGCATAGAATTCGTCAAGGATGGGAGCCAATAATATATTGAATTCAATTTCTCTTTCTTTCTTCAACAAATAATTTTAAAATTTTCGACCTTGGAACACCAGAGGGCCCCCCCCCCCGAAGGTATTATAATAATTTTTTTTTATTTATTCTTGAATATATAGATACAAACAATGAATTGCGAAGAAAGGAAAGAAGATATACATATTTGATGAGGTAAAATAAATTTGAACCAAATCGAAGAGGATGATTTTTCAAATGATAGACCGAAAAGGTGAACCAAGCAGGGCACTCATATGCTTTGTACTTACACAAGCGAGGTGTAGATTTTTCTATACTATCAAAAAAAGTCACTATGGATTTCTCTGCACCCATTTATCTAAAACTAGGTATAGGAACCGTTTGGATAATGTAGAATCAGAAATGAGAATACAAATTTCTCCTGTTAAGTCCAATATATCACGGCAGCAATTCAGCATCATCCCTCTCTTTCAAGAATTCAAATTAACAAGTAAAGTGTACGATACTGTTACATATCGTTAGTTATTAATATTAATGTTTTAAGCATTTTAATCTCTTTTAAGTAATCATTTTTATGATTAATGTTCTATAAAAATATGTTTATATATTTTAATTATCATGATTCGAGCGGAAGACAATCATGGTATGGACTGTGATATAGTAGGGACGCTAAAATTTCCCGCCGTATGACGTATATGAAAGCTAAATACGGCCCAATTAATATCTAAAATTGCAATATTTTAAGATGTTGCTGTGTTTTGCATGCATTTTTGCAAACCCCGTGCGCGTGTATTTCGAAGGCCTTATAGCGCCTGAAAACCACGTGTATTTAAATGGATTACAGACTCGTAAGGAGAGACAAGGGGTTTATTTCAGTACTCATTACAGCAGTTTCTATGTTGCTCGTCAAGGCATTGTAACCATACTTGCTCGTAGACCCAAGATAGCGGATTCAATCCCGGCCATTGTCGATAGCTTCCTTTGAAAGGAATGTAAAGCCGTGGGTCCCATGTCGTAGATTTATGGCACGTAAGAGAACCTCAAACCTGAAAGAAGAGACCTCAGAGCAAAACTTATCTGCTGTTTTATGTTCTGTATATAGAATGGGACTGAGGTGTTAAAAGTTCCTAAATAAAGCAAATACTCCTTAGTTACTACTCGTCAATACATTGGTGCAACTTTAAGATGAATTAAAGATGTCGAAATGTTCTCTTTCACATGCATATTCATAGTCATAAATTTGTGTAGGCGAAGTAAACCGCAGAGATCGTCAGTGTTCATAATGGTGCCACTGACTCTAATTTAGAAGAAATTAAGAGCGCGAGGTTCGACAATTCGTGATCAGCTCCATGCATTCATGAGAGGAAAGCAAGGAAAATCTTATGAAGGTTAAGGTCATTATTATTGCTCTCCTGTTTGGTGCTAATCTTTTACACGAATGTCAGCAAATCCTTAACTTTCCAGCAATAAACTACCATATACAGTGAAGTAAGTGTGTTACTTTTTCTTTAAAATAATCCTCTCAGTTCCATTGAGCTACTCATAATGAACAGCAAAATTACCCTAAGCCATCTTTTTAAGAAACCGTTAAAATCAAGCTGGAGTATAAAATGGCATACTAAATTGGCATCGACCAATATGATGGCCCACAACTAAAATAAACAAAAAAAAACGGCGTCAAATGGCCCACTAATATAGGACAAACCACATCGATTACTTTAAATTGTGTAATCAAGTGTTGAACCTTAAAATATTGTATGGTGCAAGTTTAGAATTTTAAACTGCGTTAAATCTTTGGGGTTTCCGACATTAAAAGGTCTTTAAAGGAAGTCTGCAGTCAAGTTAGCTTGAGAGAAGTTTTTCTTGTCTCTCTAGCACCCGTGTTACTACTGGGCTGCTACAAGAACACCGAACTAGCTGTGAAGATAATTGTAAACGAGAGGATCTAAAAGGGTCAAATCCACACTCAAAAGGAGAGTTTTGAGCCCCTCCTTTCGGTGAGGTGTAAGGCAGTCCCAACTCCTGGGTGATTGATACAAGGCAATGCTACTTTAGGACACCCAACCAGTGATACTGGCAGCCTTGCCGGATGGAGTAATATATCTAATTTCACTCGATAATTAGGCGACTGGTTTTCAAAATTAGGCTCAGGCCTGGTGGAAAGCAACATCAGAGGAGTAACTTCAGATGTATATCTGTAGAGATATGTCCTGAACATAAATATGAACCTGCAGTGAATGCGAATAATAAAACGCCTTTTGTTAACTATAGCAACCAGTGATAAAACGTGAACTTTTGAGTTCATCGAGCGCAAAACAATAATCACAGACACTGTACAACACTACAATCAGATTAAAGGGGACAATTAGTTGATTTTCTCTTAAAGGTGTGAGTTTTCTTAACTCTTAACCATAATACCGAGCTTCACGCTGTACGACCTACAGAGATAGTTAAATAAAAATTTTACAGAGCATTTTATTAGACTACTGAAGAAAATCTTAGAGAAAGGCACCTTTAGAGTTTACTCTAAACAATTTAAATAAACAAGAACTACATTACATTATTTTCTTTATAATCACGATGGAGACTACAAAAAAGTAATAATCAGTATGACGCTTAACAGTATAACAGCATAATAAAAATTATGACCTTACCAAATAAAATGTACATACGAAATGCATCGAAAAGGAGGAAAAAGAGTGATGGAGAAAGACCATCTTTCCCGAGCGACGTAAACCTCTTGCTACGGAAGAGAGCTGCTTGTTAAGGCTGTCCAAGTCTCCTTATTGACTTTGCAGAGAACATATATTTACGAAAGCCAATAGTATGCGTCCTATCTCTTCTTCTTGCACTGAGTCAATATGTGGAAAAAACCTTCTAGTCTTTTCTCCTTCTGCCTGTACTATCAGCAAATTCCATCCAATCGGTAGCTTTCTCCTCGAAACGTAAGCTGGGATCATCTCGCTCATGCAAAGACATTCAGCCCATGGACTTAGCGCCGAAAAGGAGTTCTCAAAGATGCTTACGATTTTAGCTCTCTAGGCTTAGTTCTTCATGAAAAACAAGATATTGGTGCATTTTTAATTGCATGTTGCATCAATTAAAATAAATAGCAGTATTTCCATTATATTAATTTTAAATTAACATTAAAATACAAAGCATCTAGATTAAATGATTATCAAATTATTTAAAAACTATAAATAGCCCACCTAGAGAAAAGAAAACGTCATCACCACAAAGTACAAAAAGAGTCCTATAACACGACTCTTAGGGTTCTAAGAACCTAGATACTTGTGCATAGGTATTTAAAAAAATGTAATGGTTTAATTAAAGTGTAATATTATTCCATTCATCGGAGCTTTGTAGTAAGAAGTAATGACATTATTACTTTATTCAGTAATATACACTCTTTTATGTATCGTTATTTAAGCGCATTACAAACGGCACATGTAGCTAATATAATGTATAAATAAGGAACAACACATATTTTAAACAAAATTATTGGTATATAAATAAATAACAAATAGGGATAAATAAGAGTGTTTTGTTCATTTTCCTAGCTACTAGTTACGATAGTAGTATACTTTAAAAGTTGTTTTATTTATTTTATTTTTGTTTTACAATGTGAATGAGTAAATAACTCACTATTTAATTTGAGTCTAGCAACATTTTCCTCTGTTAAAATATTGGGAAAAGCACAAGAGACGATTTTAATAAATGAAATGATTGCTTAATAACTTCATTTAAGCCGAGATGAAATATTTATGACAGGTAATATAATTAAAAATGGTAGAATAAAGCTGATGTCGCTACATCTCTGAATACCGGAATATTTTGACAGTTCAGAAGAACAACATGCAGGTACACCAAGGATTACAACTGCTGCACAAAACTGCTGTGTAAAGGTTCCTGAGAGAAAGGAACAACTGCTCCATTTCAACCTGTGCTGCACAATGTTGATAATTTGGCTGTTTCAAAATAATCTATCAGAAAAATACTGCACGAAAGAACACTTCATCTCCTTCATGACCACAAAAACTTGCTCACAGATGAATAACACTTAGGTCTGCACCCAGATGCTAGGAAAACACGCATATGGAGACAAACAGATAACCCAAAGGACTGAGGCATATACAGTAAATTTACTAATTCAAAGGTGGTTCCATCATTATCTGGGGAAAAATAATGGCAAATAGAAAAACAAATTTCGTTTTGAGTCGAGGTACCATAAATACAAGCAAGAACATTTAAGATGTTTTGCAGCCTATAATCCTTCCTTATTGCTGAAGCGTATGGACCGAATTCCTTCCTTTACTTACATTGATAAGCAAAAACACATGAAGCAAGGTGTGTCTAGGTTGTTAGAAAGATGCAATGATGTAGCACACTATGGTGGCCTGCTCAGTCCGCAGGTCTAAATCCGATCGAAAATCTGCGAAATATCCTTCAAAATAAAGCTCTAGAGGACAATGAAAACACAGAGTTTGGATCAGCTATTCCTACTCATCAATTCTTCAAATTCCAATGATGAATACAGCAGCACTTAATGTAACAATGATGATGGAAGTTACTAGTGGAAGTGTACAAACAGCGCATAATATTTAAGAAAAAATCCTTTTACATATTTTTTGCGTTGTGTGCAACAATATTTTAAATTAAAAATAATTGTATATTGGATGAAAAGAATACATTTTTATGGATATTGTTATTGTTGTATGTAAGTATTGTTTGTACCGCTTATATAATGAGCTCCATTATTATTAGAAAAAAAAAATAAATAAATGCTGTGTTCTTTGGATAATGTGTGAAATATATATTTCAATAATATTCATACCGCCAACGTATGAACGGTATGAACGAAGTGTTTAGGCGCGGGCTCGTGAGAGGGAGGTCTGGAGTTCGATTCATACCAGGACGGTCCTTCCTCAGTGGGTTTCTTTCCAGGTTTCCCTCAGTCCTCATAATAGGCAAATGCCGGGGAGATACCCTAAAATTAGGCCTGGAAGACTTCCTTGCCTAAAAAAATCCTTTCCTACTTTATCATTTCATCTCGTGTATCGCCTGTGGTGCACATCGCCTGTGGTGCCTCAGTAGTAAAAATGGGCGTAAACATTACTTTAAAAATATCAGAAAACTAAAAACTGCTGTAAAATTTTATGAAAACGATAATCATTTTAACTTTTTAGTTAAAATTTGTAATTTTCAGTTTTTTTCCTCGTTTCCTTATATGGTCTTATAAGTTAACGCATATTAATTACTTAAAATATCATTAAATAAATCGTATGCGTTTAGAGTTGTGTAATTTTTAAAAGGTGCAATTCTGTAATTATTTTCATATTTAATTTAGAATATTAACTTTTCCAACTAGGGAACACATTTCTAAGGGTTAATATAAACATATAGCAGAATGAAAATAAGGTTATATACTTTGAAGTTTGTTTACATTTTTGAAAATCGGTTGACCTTCAGAGGACGCGCCTTCCCGCAAGACCGGAGTTCAAAATTCCGACGACGTAGGCAATTTAGTTCATTAGCCATGTTTATCATTCCATTTGTTTCAAAAATATTTCCATAGCAAACGAGTCTTATTCTTTCTACTGTGTATTTGTATTTTGCGGAGAATGCCGAGAGTGAAATATAGGCTAGAACATACAAGTGGAATATTTATTTATGACTTATGTACATATTAAATCGTAATTGTAATATGTACATAATAAATTTATGGAAATAACTTCATCAGAAAGTGCAATTTTCAGTTTGGTAAACTAAGTTCGCACCTAAAACATTTACACTGATAAGAAGTTAAGACCAAAAACTGGGTTTTAATAGAGAAGCTGGATGAAATAGCATATCAATTAGAAACTTCTGGAACACTTTGAAACGATTAGCTCAGCAAGTGCGTATAAAGCCACTCAGCTGTTGCATCCATATAAAATTACTGTTGCACCTGAAATAAAGAGTGGCTGTTATTTGTTAGTTGAATGCGATTCGCTCTCATTTAGTTAACGCCGAGATGATAGTATGTGCAAGGAAGCCTGTTCTTTTGATGTTTGAAAGAGTTTGCGAACATTATGTTCCGACTAGAAAGTCCGTTTTCTGCCGCTGTGATATAGGGCGATAAATTGGTTTCTAAATAATGCGTAGGCTTCTATGGCCGTAATATTGAATCAAATTAGTGTCTCTCGGTCCATGGTAATCTGATGAATAATGCGTTAAATTATTTGTCTTACTAATTGGAAAAAAAACATTTTAACACATTTTATTTTATACCTGATCGCTTCCTGTGTTCATACATTGAAGTATATTATAATATAGAATATATTAAATTTTTATAATGTAACTATGATATATGGTAATTTCCCATACACGGAGGTGTGTTTTAGACTTAGAAAAAATGGCCAATATTTTATTAAATTGAATCGCAATTCATTTTCTTTTACTTGTGCATATATGTTCACGTAATTAATTTCACTTAATTTATATAATGTGCTTTTATCTACAATTTTTCTTGATATTATAAACATAAATTTATCATTTTAAATCTGAATAATTAATACGTTTTAATACTTTTTACCCGGTTTCATTACTTACCGCTCAAGAATTTTACGAAAAAAGAATAATTGGTTAATTCTTCGTCAGCAGAGTTTTATGCAGCAAAATTTCCTCGCTATGATTTAATGCAAGCATTTATCAATCCGAAATGCCATCGAAAGCTCTCGAAATGAAAGTACCCTCCACTTTTATGTAGGCGGTGGCTATGCCCAAGCTACAAATTTGTGCATAATAAATCAAGGACAGAAATTCACACAACCTGCTTATCTTTGGTCCCCCATTCCCAAGTTATTCACCTGTACGATGAACCTCCTTTTCCAGCCATTCAACATTTTCCTGCGGCGCCACTAGTTTGCGGAATAATTACCTAACGACTCCCCATAGGCTTGTATGCCGCACCCTGCTAAATTACGAGTACAAAGGGACTATTGTTGACCGCAGACAAAACCTTCCCCTTGTGGGCGCCGCAAGTGGTTGGTTCCTTTATGCTGCTTGGCTTGCAATATTATCTACCATCCAAGAAGGAGACATACCAGCAGTAGCCTCACCATTCTGGTTTTACAGCTTGTATGCAAACATATTCACTTAAGGGAGCTGTTGTGAATATTAAATGTTTATTATGAGCACGCAGAGTGAAATAACAATGATTCCGGGGGTCCTTTATAGTTACATTATCACGCCATTAGTGTAATAGTTCAACAACAGAATGTAGATCACAAAGAAAAGTTCTTCTGAAGGGTGTGGACCAACATGAGTACTGTTACCAAACGTATGGACCTTAGGAAAATGTTATTTACAGATCAGAATTATCTTCGTACTACAGTGAGGTTTTTGAGTTGTGGACTGGCAGAGCGCGGGTGCGTATTAGAAGCAGCCAGACATCGAGGCATCATAGTGCATACACAGGTAGCAGCTTGTAGTGTGAGGGAAGCTTTGACAGCGCGTGACTGTGCTATGTAGTGGCATGTAACTAAATGTTTTAATTGTGTAAACTGTGTGCTAATAGATCTTAGTTTTGTCCCTCCATAAATATAGTCTTGAAGTACGGGTGTTAATGTACGATATGTGTGTGTGTGTGTGTGTGTGTGTGTTTGTGTGTGTGAAAACGGGCTCTTTTGGGGAAATGGTGATGAGGTGATCTGCAGGAAAATACCAGACAATCATGTTCCAGGTGGGGAAACAATTCGCCAACTTATTAAAAAGTTACGAGAGACAGGATCTCTCAAAGTTTCAAACTGTCATGTTATTATGGAGGAAAAGGTAAGTACAGAAATTTCCTGCGCGGTTGCTGACGAGGTACTGCCGCTGAGGAGCATCGTTTTCAACATCTCTTATAACGCAGGTTCTCCTATTATTATCAGTTGCATATAATGCATATAATTTTGTGCTTTCAGTAAAATATAAACATTAAAATAAAAAAACTAACTTTAAGCACCGTGACCATCTTTTTTTTTTTTTACCGGCGGCTGCAGGAAGCATCAATTGCGCTCAGCGACGCATATCTCAAATAACCTCACTGTCCATAGAACATGTTGGTATGTTCCATTTTCAATTCATATGGAGGTAAAATATAGAGTTTGCTGCTGCAGTGAAACGGAGAAGTGGGCAAGGGGAGCCAGTCGGGCGATCTGGTGCAAAGTAAACGTTTATTTCAAATTTTAGGAAAGGGGGCTGATAAGTTTTTTGACCATTCTACTGATCTTAATGCATCACGTTTCATCGCATCAAATATTAAAATTTCTTTGACTCTAACCTAGCATTAATAACTGCAGCATATTATTTAAATTTTTCTGCAGGTCTGAACATGTGTCCATTATATAAGAAAAAAATTAAAACATAATTCCAAATACTGCAAGCTCATAATGTGTGCGTACGTGGTGCGCGCGCGCGCGCGCGCGCGTGTGTGTGTGTGTTTGCTCTTAAAGATTACAGTATAGAAAATTGTATTCCATAACATATTAATCTCTAGAAGTGCATTACGTTAATCTCTTCGTCTTCTCCTCAAGAAGTTTGCATTTCAAAACCACCATTTATGTTCAAATAGGCCTCTCTTCTATCTGCTGGTGTTGTTAATTTGCTGTGCACGTAGGTAGTTTGAAGTTGGGTCAGCAAGCAGTTGTGTGTACACGACAGATACACAGAGAACAAAGCTAAATAACGTTTTGGCTACCTCCCACACATTATGTGTATTTGACAAATATGAGCATTTGCTTTCTGTTGCTGAAACCGTAATCCAGCAACATTTGTGCGACAGGCAACTCTCCCAACCATGTTAGTATACAGTTCATTAATGTTTAACACATTCATCTCTGTTACCTTCTGTTATCTCTACATCTGTAGTTTGTAATTTTATTCACAGGAAAATGTATTTAGAAGCATATTGAAGAGAAATCTTGTGTAAGAGATTTCTTCCTTTGTCCTTTAAATTAAATATTGTGTAGTTTGTTGCTATCGTTTCAATAACAGTGCGTTGCTGCAAAACCAATAAATATCTTTCTTTATTTTCAATTTAATTGAGAATTATTGTAACAGACTATGATTATTATTGTTCATTTTTTGTATCGTCTTCTTACAATTCTAACCCGGAAGAAATATCCAGTTACAGCGATAAAATATACACAAATATAAATATGCGTTTTACTTCTTTCAAGACTAGGTGCTCAAACTAGAAACTGAATTTGAACACTAAGCATTATAAAACTTTATAACGCTCAGTATTAGCAAATTTGATTTAATACAGTTATTAATCTGTTTAAGCAGATACATACAACATACTTTATAATGTATTACATATTTAATTTTATATAATGGGTATTAAACTGTGAAGATGTATGTGAGAAACGACATTACAAAGTTTTATGTGGTGATGTAATATCAAGCTCGACGTTTCGGCGCAGTTTTATAGGTGGGTGATTGTTATGGTTGGCCCCAAGTCGTGAGCGCAAATTCAATTAAGATTGTTGGTGGGGGATGGGAATTGGGCTGTATGGTAGATGTGTTAATTGATTTAAACTCGCCGATAGATATTTCATCACAGCTGCTGCAGACCATCAACTCTTCTTCCACCGGACTCTCTCAAGAACTTTCCGCTGAATTTTGGCTGCTGTAATCTAGCCGGGCTGAGTGATCGGGATTTTGACGTGGAAGGCGACGATAAAATACACCTTGTCATCTATTTGCTGAAGTTGGTTTTTTGTCTCAAAATTAAGTAGTCAGAGGGACTGCCGCCTCATGCCGGATCACTGGCAAGGTTAGCTTGGAAAACACGTAAATTTGGTTGCGTTCGCCAAAGGGCGCCTAATTTAGAGAAAGTACTATTGCAATTATATTTGGTATAGCACAATTTTGCAGTATACGTCGCTCGCGTGCTGATTGATTGTAGAGCCTCGTCGATGTCGAAGATCGTACCTCGGACTTAGGTTGTCCTTCCTCTAATTGCCCGGGTAACGTAGCAGCACTATCTTGGCCAGGAGAATTCTGAGACTGCTCACTTTTGGGGCAAAAAGCTATTTTGTATACTCAAGAAAAATTGCTCTCCCCTAAAAGCGACGCAGAATATTCCCACCAGTTTTGTGTTAACCATTCTCACAGGTCAGCGCTGACATCATTGAACCACATTAATATTTGCTGGACAAATTATGACAGAGCACATGTTACGCAATTCTTAAATCAGCTCACTTCAAACAAATTTTACACATTATGTCAATCACTGTGAATGCACATCTGTCGCGTACCCACGCGAAAAGTGACTGGTTTCTACGCCAGAGGGGCGAACATTTTTTTTTTTTTTTTTTCCGCTTGCTGCATACCAGAAGAGATTAACTTACATTGTCTGACTTTTCCAACCTTTGCGTTGCCATGTTCAGAGTGAGACTCAAGTCCTGCTTTACCTTTTGCTATATTACATATTATTTCTTAAACGTTTCTAGAATTACACATTATAGATATTATACTCAGTCTTAAACATTATATCATTTTAATTCTACACATATGAATTTTGTCGTCGAAATTTCTTATGTACAGAAAGCACAACATACCTGTAAGAAATCACAGAATCGTTGATTTAAAATTACAAATATGAATTATCTCAATTACTTTGTAATTGATTGGGGGAGCAGGGACAGCTTCAACTGATTCTAAGATTTATTTGCGTAGCAGCCCTGAAGTCATGGCAGGCTGGAAAAATACCCATTTTTAAGGGGATGCAGAAAATGTTTGTAGACAAGGCAGGTAGGCAGTTATAAGGTCATCTTGCCTAATTTTGGTATTACTTTGCTTTCTCACTTTTTGTGTTATTAGGCAATATGTGCGTAAATTGTTGAGCTAGTTTGGGTTACCGAACCCCGAGTGATACTGCTGCCGCCTGCAGGTGATCGGATTAGTGAACATACTGTATTTTCGGTTCTCGTTCAACTGTTCAGCCAGTAGCCATAGGTACTGCTTATTAAGCAGGTGCATATAAGCATAAATGTACTTTATTTCAATACTTTACAGGTTTGAATGATAAACACTGGCAGGAGCTGTAAAATTGAATTGCAATATATATATATATCAAATGTGATTATTTCCTTTCATCCACTGAGCATAGTTTTTGTAAAAGAGAAAGAAAACACATTTTGTTTATTTTCTATAGAAATACATTAAATCTAAATTTTGCCAAAAAGGGAAATATTCCTCAATGCTAGATTAACAAAACACAATAATGCAATATTTTCATGTATATATTACAAGAAAAAAAGCCTTGAAATTACAATATCTTTTCAGAATTGAACAACTAATATAACACAGTTCTTTAAAACGATAAATAATATGTAATTTGCTACAAAATTAAGTTAATTAATATACTCGTGCTAATATTTTGGGTCATCGGGGCAATCAGCTTCATTGTTGTCAATGTCATTGTTATCTCTGCAACCTTGAAAAGCCTCAGTATAAAATGTTTTTGCTTTATCCAAATAGTTATCAAAAATCTTAAGTCATTTTTTAACTTCAGCCTCCTTAACTCAGTACTTAATTCAAGATTGGAGAATAATACAAAGTTTTCACTTTACATTCAACGCGATTTTTTCAACATTCTAATATATGAAATCTCTTGGTTCACTAACCATAATGAAAATGTTGTTTCATGAAGATTTCACAGGCTAATCCACCCCAAGAACCACACAAGTGTCCTGTTCAAATAATACGTCGTGGTACACTGTGATATTTTCAAAGTTATTAGTTGTTTCTCAACCATCCGTTTTAAAGGAATTTTTCCACCTTTGGTGCCCTTATTTTCAACAACAGTTCTGCACAGATGCAGCACGTGCTGGTCATAGGATTGCCAAAGAATAAGTTAAAATATTTAAAGAAAATATTTTTAATTCGGAAAGAGAGTATTTTAGGAGTTCTGCTCTAACAAGATTTGCACATAACAATTTTTGTATTTAATTTTGGAGTTAGATAGAATCTTGTACATTTACTTCTTGAATGATGGCTTTCCCTGCAGTGGTATTTCAACAATATCTCTCAACTATTATGCCATCTCCTCATCTCATTTATTCTTCGGCTTCCTCATCTTTCATTCGGCATTTTTTCCCTAATATATTTGCTAGCTAAATACCTTATTCAAGCATCTAATGCTCCCGTTACTTTCCTAAATGTTGCAGTAGAAATTCCAATCTCTTATCCATTTACCTTTGTTATGAAATAGCTTAAAATAAAACATCTTTTGTTATTGACCTTATCTTGAACAAATCATTTTTTAGGTTTATCAGCCGGAATGTATTTCAAAAAAACATATCCAGCTTTACTTTGTGATTATTATTGTAGAGTATATGCCTAAATTTTAACTTATCAATTTTCTAAAGCTTTGGTACCTCACAACAATTTTGTTTAGAGTCTTTAGAGGCTAAATCAAAGTCGCCTGCAGCTTGTCGAGTATATCGAGTACTCTTTTTTCATTATGGTGTGTAATCTCTTCTTCTTCCTCTTCCTCTTCTTCTTCTCTAACGTACTTGAATAGGAAAGAATAATCTGCCTCACCAGTAGGTTCTAAATACATTTAAAGTATAAAAAAGATGACATATACATTCAACTGCTTTGAACTTCATGGCCGTCCTTAATCCCGTACACTGATAAGCGCATTATTTATGTAATAAACATTATTCATAACCGAGGAATTTTAACTTTGCTAGTTATATTTGAATGATTTATACCGCGATTTTTGCATGTAAATTTCAAATTTGTGTTTGGTGTTTAATCTATGAATAATAAACTAATTCTGAATCTGTGTCTTTGCTTGCTTGCTTTCTTGCAACCTAAATCAGTCCTCAATAATGTTTTCATCGTTAAACAGTTGCAGAAATTCAATAAGCATTGCTGCCAACAGGAGAATTCAAATTATGTCAATACAAACTCAAGAAACCACATTTAGTTTGCTTAAAAAATGATAAAGCCGATCATCGAGGAGACAAGTTTTGGAAAATTTCTCTTTCAGTACATGTTAAATTTTGAAACTCAAAATAGCAAATTTTGTACATGCTGAGTTTTGCAAAAACGGTCTTCAATTACTCGAGAACAATTTAAATACAAAAAGCATATTGTATTTGTGAAGTTTGTGCTGTTTTTCTTCTTTAATGAACCTGACACAAAAAGGAATAGCGAAAGGTGATAAAGAACGCCATTTCTTCCCCTCTTCCCCAGTTCGTCATTTTGCCACTCTGTTCTAGCGAGTGTGAGAGGAACGTATATGATCTTTTATTTTCATATCCGATAGGGAACCACAGCTCAATATCAAGCCTCAAAGAGCTCCATTTTTCTCTCCATGTTTTTCAGACGGATTGGAATTAATTAAAGCATCTCATTTTGTTCTGCCTCTGCTTCACGTGCTGTCATCTACAATCAATAATTGAATTTCGCGCAGACAGAATAACATGACGAGTGAGAAGCAAATTAAAAAGCTATCTTTGTGATAGACCTTAAAAAAACATAAAAGTAATAAGCGAAATGACATCGTTCCCTCCTTACAGCTACTCAATATAATCATGAAATTAATATTTTTTCAACTTCCATAATGAAAATCGTGCACTTTTACATTTATAAAAATTAAAAAATAATTTATCTATTTAAACTAAAAAATAGAATAAGTCTTATTAAGATTTAATTTTTTCCCTGCAGTAATGGGAATATTTTTAAACCGTCTGAAACAAAAAAGATATAAATTCTAGGTAACTAATGAATGTTGATTAATATATATCATTCTGAAGACATGAGCTCTAATGCCAATTCATCGTTTGAGACATTTGAGCTCCACGACTTGCGGAAAGATGGCAGTTTGACATTAAGAAGCTATTGCATTGATGGGAAAACGAAAGTGTTCAAAGAAAAATTGCTCAATATTAATACGAGAGTTTGTAATTGAGTTTAAGTTGCCAATCGGTATGGAGGCAAACAATTTAATTTATTATTATCTCCAAATGATGATACTATTTATATATATAAAGGTATATATAGATAAGAAGGATACGAGTTATTCGAAATGTTGCGATTGTAAATCTGTGACTTTCCAAGTGTTTGATCCTTTTTCTTCTTATCTAGTTTACACACACATACACACGGGTGAGACAAAAATCAGTATTTAACACATTAATTATTTACTGCCATAAATAGTGTACGCACAAAAAAGAGGAAAAAATTACACGCATTCTTATACACTCGCTGTAAAAGTAGGAATGGAAGCAATAAAAATAAAGAAACAACATGAACATGCTTTTGCTACCAGACAAAAATCACATCACGGTAAGCTATTTTCCAAAATGCTTCTTGGAATAGTAAAGTGTAACTTTTAACTTACTGGAAGGAGAGTTTGGGTCTTTAGCTTAACACCTGAACGCTAAATTCTAGTTCTGGATTAATGCCAATAGTTGAAGATAATCGTGTTACTGATCTTGTGAGCATAGGACTTTAATGGTGGTCTTGGTACTCCATTACTCTGTGCATTTATTCACTCCTGTATAACAATACATATGTTATGTTACTTACAAAATTATATATAAATTTGCTTTCTATTTGGGCATCTTTCGTATGTTACTTACAGTTAATGTCTTAAAACATGCCTCAGAGCGATTTAAATCGATGTTTCAAAAAATATTATTTTTAATCTGAAATAATTCGTCTGTTTATTAAAATATTTCAATCTATACTATAAATAACAAATTTAATGCGTCAAATATGGGTAAACTTGTACTTTTAATTATTCTTTCCACTAACTCGTTATTTATTGATTAATCTGACGAGACAAGCATTACCCACTTTTAAAAATTACATTTTAAAATCGAAATAGTTAATCATTACTCTCCTTTGTCTCTTCCACAAAAAATTAACTAAAACGGCATACATTTTTAAATAATGAATTTCAATTCCACAGCATTAAATAAAGGTTTTAAAATATATGGATCACCACTTCTATTGTAATATACAGTGAGGTTATTTAAGCTACGGATCGGCGAGCGGGGCTATGAGAGAAGCCAGTTGTAAAAGCAGCATAATGTATTTGCAGGTAACAGTTTGTCGCTAATTTGGGGGAGGCATTGTCAGCGAGTGTTACACGCTTGTGTGTTACTGGTTGTTTTCATTGCGTGTAATTTGTGTGCAAATTATTCTTCGTTAATTATGTCATTACAGAAATGTAGAAACGGTTTATGTAGAGCATTGTTATTAAAACGGATCCTCATAGAGAAGTAGTAAGATGGTATGCAGGAAAATATGCCGGAAATTATGTTCCGGATAGAGAAAATGTTCGCCAACTTTTTGTTAAATTATGAAGGACAGAATTTCTCAATGACACGAAACATGTTTCGAATCGTCGTGTTCTTATGACAGAAAAGTTAGATAAGATAGGCGAATAATTAGAACACAGCCCAAGAAAATCCCTCCATAGGTTTGCTCAGGAAGAGTCTGAAAATTCTCAGCATGAAACCCTACGAAATTACTTAAAGTAAAACTCTAACAAATTACTGCGGTTCATGAATTGCACAGTACGATTGTGAACTAAGTTGCAGTTGGCAAGGCTATTCCTGAAATGATCGTACATTCAAATAAAACTTGGTTGAATTGCACGGCCGCGCCATCTCACAAAACAATCGATATTGAGCTCACTAAAACCCGATGATATTGTGCATGAAGTTCCGCGTCATCCCGAAAAATTTTGTTTGTGGTATGATTTTAATGCGTGCAGAATAACAGGTTTCTTTTTTATGAAGGCACTCTCAGTATTGAAAAACACCGAAGACATATTACAACCTTTTTTGAAAACGTTAAATACATTGAATGCCAGTAGCCATTCTTTCAGCAGAGCTATGCTACACACTGTTCACGAATCACGTAATTGTATTGTAGAGATGTTTGAGAGCAAAATTAGCAGGCCAGCTTGTAGCCCCAAACTAATTTATTGTGATTATTTAATGGAGGAACTTAAAAAACACAGCGTATCAGAACAGCCCGCGTATAACAGAGTATTTGAAAGAACAAATCAGTCGAGAAATTGCTAAAATCATATCTGAGAAGCTTATAAAGTTTAACATGCATTTCCTATGTAGATGTCTCAATATATTGACGCCAAGGGGCATTATTTTCAACTATCTAAAAATATAGCTAAGCGCTTATTGTTGTCAGCTTTTTTAAATTCAGAGTCATTTTATGCTTTCAGTAAAAATAAAAATATTCAAATAAAAATACTAAATTTAAGCACTTTCCCAGTCGCGGTGACATATTACTATAACTCAAATAACCTCGCTGTCTATGCATGATCGTATAAAAGTAGTTTACATTATTAGCATAAACGGTAGGCTAACTTAATTATTTTAAAGGTGTAATTAAAAGTATGCTGTTTTGCACAAGAAGCTGTGTACAATTAAATTTAAATTCTTAATGCGCTACAATGTTCAAGAAAACATGATTAACATACGAAATTTGTTCAGATTGGCTGCTAAAATTTAATGTTAGCTTAGATATTTGCACAACGTGGTTCTAAATCTGTAGGAAGAATAAACATTGTTAGCAATAATATTAAATATGTACATAAATTAAAGATGACAACGAAAGTTTGTTACAGAGCAGACATTTTTTCGAATGGAACGTACAAAACGGTGTGTAATAGTTCCCTCACCAGCAAAAGTGCGTACAAAGTTTTCCCTGTTTTTAACGGAAAGAGAAAATGGACCACAAAGAGGTTCACGTATCTCTAGTTAAAAGCTGTACAACGAAAATGGAAAAAACTCAGCTCTGAGGTATAAAAAAGAAGAGAGAGAGAACTCAGTAAACGTTACGCATGAAGCGCTCTTAGTCGGTGAAACAGAGAGGGAGGGATGAGAGAGAAAAATCCTGTCCAAGAGGATTTGTATCGGTCTAAGTGGGCGGATCGTGTAGAATTAACACCTTGCCTAAACTTTAATTTCAAGCGTATTTGGACTGATATCTAAAAACAATTTAACCGTCAGTGATATATTTAATTAACATTTTTATTGTTTTAGAAAAATTCAAGCGAGTTTCAAAACTGTGCTGTACAATTGTAATTTTATCCTATTTCCTTAGAAAATGCGCGAAATACATATACTTGCAAAAAGTTCGGTATTTACAGTAAAATCTGCATTGCGATGTTTTTTAGACTTAAATAAAGTCTTTCTTTTACATAAAAGTTCAATAATTTTCGATAATTAAAATTACTTTTAAAATTATAGCTTCATTCCAAAAGGTTCTGAGTCAAAGACATCATTTTGTAAAGATTTATGCCATAAATTAACTTCAATATAAGTTAATATTATTAGTAATAATGTAAATTAAAATAATACGAAGATAATTTTAAAATCTCGGTGCATTGAGCCGGGAATCTAATAAGGTTATTCACTCGTTCTATTTCGCATCAATAGTGGCCAGATATCAGTTGAAAATGATGAGCATGAAATTCAGGGACAAAGTTTCCTGTTCTACAAAATAGGACTTTAAAATTAAAAAAGAAATAGTTCCATAAAAAAATCGTTCTTTACAAGAAAAATATATGACCAAGTACTTTATTACAGGAAGATGTTGGCTAAATGGCACATGTAGAGAGCTCAAACTTGTATCTGTCCATAAATTATGCTATCACCTTTTAAAATTGGTGCAATTTCATATATCATGCAGTAAATTTTGGAACCTACATCGTACATACAGCAAGCTTCAATAAGAATGAGTCAAGCCTCTGTGAGACTTCGCCTGTAGGTAGGCAGCAAAGTTAGCACTACTGTCCACAAGTTAGACTAGGCGTTCTTCTTTATGCATCTGGAACTTGGAAGTTTAAAGCAGTATATTCTTTTTTATGCTAATAGTATTATAATAAGCGGTTTTCTGAATTTTTAAAACTGCTTCAATTCAATCCCATTGGGACTGTTAACAACAATAACAACTACAACAACAACAATTATTATTATTATTATTATTATTTAAATTTCTGCGGGTGTTATACGATCTCATGATGATAAATATCAAAATAAAAATATATCAATAAAAATGAAATGAGACATCACCTTAATAACAGAGAAACAAAATAAAATTCGTTGCCAAATAGAGCAAAACTGTTATTTACATTCAGAATGATATCCATAAAAAAAGTATGCAGACATAAATTAATACAAATTTGTTTTCGTGACTATAACATTTAAAAATGTATTGCTCACCACTTAATTTCATTCAAATATAAGGTGTGCACTGCATGATTACCGGTAACATATAACAGTTAATTCAAGTGGTGTGAAGTTTGCATTTTCATTTCTAGTAACATACCCAGCAATTCAACTTCAACTCCTTTACTCACAAACTGAAACTTTTTCTCCCTCTCCAACACTTTCATTCATATTATACACTCAATAAAATTACCAACTCTCTAAAAAGAATTTCTTATACGAAACTTTACATCCATTTGACCAGTCACACTATCCAATTAAAAAGTGCGAAATAAACAAAAGAATCCAAAATGTTTTAGTAAAAAGTGGCTTACAAATTAACATTTTACGAATTAACATAAAACACTTATTGATATTTGGCCCGCGACGAGTGGCCGAGATCCTAAGGCGCGGACTCTTGAGCGGAAGGTCTGGGGTTCGAATCCCGCCAGGACCCCTTCCCTAGTTTTTCAGGTTTTCCTCAGTCCTCATAAATGGCAAATGCCGGGGCGGTACCCTAAACTTAGGCCTGGAACGTTTCCTTCCTTAAAAAATTCTTTCCCAATACAATTTCATATATCATCAGCGTCCACCTGCTGTGGTGCCTCAATAATAAAAACGGGAGTTAAACATCATTCAAAAATGTATAAACAAATTCAAATCGACATTCCGATGTCTGCAAGCTCTCACTTTAAGGAAAAAGTTGAAAGAAAACCGCCAGTGCGTGGCCATAAAAAAGAAGAATAGTAAAACAGCCCAAATCATACACATAACATTAGGAATATTTTAAATTCAAAATTATGAAGTGTAAAAACACAACATATTAATTTTAGCACACAGTAAAAGAAACATATACAGCAACAATAAGACACTGAAAATTTAAAACATGCTTAAAACCTTCAAATGATGAAATATTTGCCGAAAGTTCTGTATTACGGAATAAAACTAAGAAAAATATTCTTTATGAAAAAATAAAAACTTCCCTTGACTAAGATAGCAGGGAAAAATAAATAATAGGATCTCCATCCAAACCGGTATAGACATTTGAACATTTATCAATCAAGCGAATTGTTTAAACATGCACATATTTAATTTCTACTTTCATAGATTTCCTCAAACATTTACGCTAGATTTACCAGGGGAAACGAAGGCAATGGAAATACCTTTCTATGTAAGTAAATTACTTGAATTTCTTTAGATAAAAAAATATAATTGCGGAAACTAGCGAAGCAGTGCCTTTAGCTAAACAGTAGTAAGTGGGTCATTAGTTGCTAATTTGTTGTTTTAATAATAATTTTAAAATTTAGAAATACTTATGAATGTTATTAAAATTTAATATTTACATTTTTTATAAAAATCAGTGAAATTGCATCCGATAACATTTTATATTTTTAAATTAATTTATTTTTTCAGAAACACATACCTGAATCATAACAATGTAACTAATGATTATAATTTTTACTCTTGTAGAGATTTTTTAATATGAACCCACTGGTGAAAACCTGTACTCTCTTATCTTCATATATATCCAGTTTGTTATGAACTTATGATATTTGGTCAGCATAGAGGCGGAAAGAGAAAACCCATTTTCACACAGGTAGCTATTAACAAAAGGAAGTAGCTCTTGAAGTGCTTTCGTCCATAATGCCGAGTATCCTCTCCTCAGGCTATACAAGCTCATGTAACTTTAATAGTGTGGATCAAGAAGGGTTTTCTCACAAATATTAATTCCATATACTGACAATATTAACACCACTCTCTTGAAAATACTGTATTAGGGCGAATGCAAATCTCTCAAATTTTTGATTGATTATATGTCGTTAATTGAATTCCACTTCTTTAAAGATTTTCTTAATTTTTTCACTAGAAAAATCTTTCACTGTAAGAATAGCTTCAGATTATACACTTAAACAATCATTTTCTTTGAAAACCATGATTTAGTGTTTCAAAAGGAATACATTTTAACTTTTTACTTTAGGAAAGAGAGTGAAATTTACCGATTTTTTAAAAAAGCCATGTTTAAACAGCTAATATTGATCACTCAAGAGTTCTTACAACTCCAGTAGGGATTTATCCAGGAAGTATTTACTGCAATCTTGCTAAGTTTTGCCGCGAGAAAATAATCTCAATTATTTTAGGAGTAAAAACTTTCCCATGTCTTCACATAAAATTTCCAAATTTTATAATTTCTATGACTCAGCCTTGAGGAATTAAATAATTCTGTCCAATACGCTATTGAGACATTGCGACCCCTTACGTCCTTCTCCCTGGCCATACGATGTCAGAAGCAAGCTCTTGCAATTTTTGGAGTGGCTTTGACAGCATCAGGTGTTTTCCTAACATTATTTTGCGCATTCCTCGTATCCTCACTGAGGTTTCACACATCAGATCTTCCAGGGCAATTTCCCCAACAATCTACCATAGCTATTAACATCAATTTACCACAACCATTTACTAGTAGCGCAAAGTGAAATGATGGGATGTGACTAAGTACCTACTCTTTAACGTAAGAGCTAATATATCACCTGAGAATGGCACTAAAGGTGTTTGTCTGACGTCCTTTTTCAAATGCACATTTGATCATTTCAAAATCTGCACGGTTTTGTTACTTCCTCGGCTATTCTGTAGACTTCAGCTGTTTCCGCTATTTTATTAGCCATTCATTCATACACTCCTTGACAGCTGTACTAGATTCATTATATGCTAATACCTAGTTCGAGGTAGTTTGCTTTAAAGAAGTCCATTTATATAATGGAACGACAGATGGATTATTTAAATAATGGTATGATTTTTAATGTTAGGCAAAGTCAGTCATAATTACCTGCTTTCGGAGAGTCAGATGTATTATATTTATAGAGAATGTTATTTATAGACCTTTTCGGAGAGTCAGATGTATTATATTTATAGAGAATGTTATTTATAGACCTAAGTAGTCTTTTGGGGTTAGGTGTTCCAAAATTTCGGATAATGACAGGTTATATTCACGATAATTCTTTTCCGGGGATTTGTTGAAGTAGGTTGACTTAGCTACTGAAACAACTGAAGGATGCTATTCAAGCTAAATGTCCACACCTTCATACACGTCTGGGATTGTTGCTGTAAAACGCATAACCTTTGCTTCCAAATGCCATGATCACATCACATCACATTCTCCATATCCGCCAGATTCGGCTCCCAGCGATTATTTTTGTTCCCAAACCTAAAGAAATGGCTGAGTGGATGAAGATTCACAACAAATGATTAGGCTGAAGCTAAGATTAACACTTATTTGTCACAAATGGACAAATCGTGTTTTACTGAGATTATTCAAAGTTGGAAAGTCATTGGGATAAATGTATTGATTTCTAAAGTGAGTATATTGAAAAATAGAAATAAATTCTCTTAAATTTTGCCTTTTCATGATCAGGCCGAGAATTTTTGAAGCCCCTTGAAACTATAAATGAGTTTATTTCGGGACATTCAACACAGAGCGACTCTTGACCACTTCAAATGCATTCAGGGTATCGCTGAAGAGACTGGACAAACACCAGCCCGGATATTCAAGTCCCTTACAAAAGAGAGTCCTCCGGGTAAGTTGGACTCTCTGTAGGGTAGAAATCCTACCACTCTCAAGTTATTAAGTACACTTTGGTCGAGTGTTGGCCATCCTAAACAAGCTCCGACACTAAATGCTGAGCTTGCTAGCTAACCAGGGATGCTTTGGTGTCCCTCATTCAGCTCTGGGTTCAACACAGAATCAACATGAAATAAGAAATCGTCCACAAAGCAAAATACTCACACCTTAGACTGAAGCCGCAAAGTAAGAAATTTGTAGTTATGGGTTGCGATATCTATTATTTACATTTAACGAAATACGGTAATCAATGTGGTAAGTTTTGTGAAGCGATATATTGATCAACTTGAATTAATGTAGCCTGCAGTATTTTATTGAAGATCATAATATATTTAATTTTCAGGTGCAGTTTACCTCTTCTATACAAATAAATGCGTGAATTGTTTAATATTTTAAGTTTAGAAAATATTGTTATAATGCTAATGGCGGGAAGTCTTCGTGGAATTGTAAGGAGAAATAATGTAAGGCGTTTCACCATGCAAGTAAGATCACTCTAAACTTACAATGAACCCTAACAATAGCTTATACAATTACCTTACAATGAGCGAATCTGGTTCATGATTCGCATTAGAAACTATCGTAAACACATAGGTAATTACTGTTTGAACATTTAGTAAAACTAAGATAAAGCCTGAAGTAATAGTAAAATATTTTGAACGTAATTGTGTACACATACATTAAGCTGTGTATAGGCAATGTTTAAACAAAAAACTTTAGGGAAGGGGGAAAAAAAACGATGAAAAATGAACTGTTTAATTAACAGTTATGGGAATGCTTACCTTGCTCAGAAGGTATAACATCTCAACTTTAACTAGCAAGAAAAAGACTGAATACTTTTATGTGAAAAACATGGTTTTTTACAGGTGATACAGTGAGCTTGTTTTCATTACAGTCCAACAGAGCGCCGCTGCGTAATTTAATCCTCAAGACCAAGTGCATCTGCAGGTAGCAGCTTGTATTTAGTTTGATAGAGGTTTTGTCCACGAGGGATTGTGTGTTTATTATTCGGTGCTTTTATTGTGTATAAATATTGTACTAATTGTTCGTTAGTTATGCCAGTGCATACATTAATCTTGAAGAACCGGTTTTTTATGGACAATACAAAGCTGAAAAGGGATTCTTGCAGAGAAGTGGCTAGTCCATACCCAAAAATATATACTGAAAAAAATGTGTGCCAGGTTGTTAAAAAGTTACGAGGGACAGGATTCCTCAATGACAAAAAATGTGTTGCGAACGCCGTATTCTTATGGAAGAAAAATAACATGAAATTCAGGATTATTCTATGCAGATGCTGGAAATGTACTTCCCCCGAGGGAACTGTTTTCAACATCTCTTATAACGCAGGTTAGTGACTATTATCAATTTTAAATATATTATCCTTTTATGCTTTCAGTAAAATAATTGGTACTAAAATACATACACTAACTCTATATCCAGCGACTTTATCTCCCTTTTATTTATTATTATTATTATTATTATTATTATTATTATTATTATTATTATTATTATTATTATTATTTATTTATTTATTTATTTATTTATTTATTTATTTATTTATTTTATGGCAACGGTTCAGCAGGGTTCAGGAAACCCGCAACTTGAATAATCTCACTGTACTTATTCAGATTTTCATAAGGGATGAAGTATAGTTACTAGTATTTATTTCATGACATTTAACAGTAAAGATACAAAAGTACTGTTCATCCCGCCATAGAACTAACGGAACACACACACACACTAGTCCGCGTCTTTAGTGCATGCCATATAACACAATGCTACAATGGCTATACCGCTTTGATGGAGAGCTTGTGAATCGCGCTGTAATAAGTTAGAATTTTGCATTCTAGAGTGTACATTTAAAGATTGATACATAGTTTACCATGCTTTAATGTTCCCTCAAATTTCTTTCAAACTAATGGACATAATGCAGTAATATATATTTGATGAGAACATACTAGGGCGGATCAATAAGTAATTTGTTTCGCATATGAATTAGAGCAACACAACATCTGTATATGTGGTCAAAGTTTGCTTTCTATGTTAACAAGTAGTTCTGATGTTAGCCCAATTGTATATTTGTTTAAACAAAGAGTTTCGAGTGACAACGAAAAATGGATAAGATCGGAGTACGTGGAATGATGCAATTTTTATTTATTTATTTTTAAGGAAAAACAGCAAATAAATTCATGAAAGGATTTTGTCTACATCGGGTGATGCATGCTCTTTCTATAAAACCGTTAAGATTTGAGGAAAATTCGTTTAATCGTGGCAAAATATGCCCTGTTACTCCAAAATCAGCTGTGAGGCCATACATGTTCCATATTTCATGATATTGTTTTGGCTGACAAGCGAGTATGTGTGCCGCGTCTGCGCACTCCGGAATAAGGCGAAATTGTTTGCTTACATCGGTCGACTGTATAGAAATGTTTAAGAAGAATCCAACAGATTTTGTGACTATGGACGGAACGCGGATTTATTTATAGACAGCAGTCTAAACAATGGACCGCAAGAAGTAAACCGACACTGGGGGAAAAGATTACGCAATACTTTTGCGTAGATTGAAGACAAGGTTTGCAAAAAGAACTTTCAATGAATGAATAAAAAGACGGCATTGTTTCACCATAACAATGTACCGATGCTTTCAGGGCAAATTCACTGTGATTTGGAATGTTTCCGCATCCGCCCTATTAACCTGATTTCGATACGTTACATTACCACCTGTTTCCGAAACTTTTAACTTTCCTAAAGGGACCCAGATTTGAATAAAAAGAAGAGTCATACAAGAGGTAGACAGGTATTTTGAGGGCCCAGATGAAAGCTACTTCCAAAAGAAAATCGTGAACCTGGAGAAACGTTTGGATCAAACGCGTTGAACTTTGAAGGAAATATGTTAAAAAAATAAAATACGTTGAAAGACTGAGCTTGTTCTCTACTCGTTCTTAAGCTGCTTATCAAATCACCCTCGTACTTTGATGTTTGCCAAGCATCATGTACCATAAATTGTTGGAAGATAGTTGCGATTAGCAAACAAGAATTTCCTGCCGATTTTCTTCTTTCCAGTTCCACGGAAATATGTGACTTGTTCTCAGTCACTTTCTTTTTCAGCATTCCATAGCAAGAAAATGCTGATATAAAGTCAGATAACCTTGGAAGTTCATTCCTTTAGAGAAGATTTACATTTCAAACAGTTCAACATGTTGACAGGGATAAGCCAAAGAGCACCATCTTGCTGAAAATAGTCAGTACGGGATTCTTCATCATCCAACTGTATCATGTACACAGCGATATCCCTCGTTGTATGGATTAAATTAATGATGCGCTACGATAAAAGAGATATCTCTACCACTATTTACTAGCCCTAATTTGAGTTTTCGAGGCATAAACTTGTGTTACTACTGGATTACACATTGGAAAATCATCTGTAGTGTAGTATTCACGGGTAGGCATTGCAGCAGTCATTTATTGCAGACAATAATGTCTTATGTTCCACTTCTTGCACAGGAGTAACGGGATAGGCATGCAGAGTTGAATTTTTGCTGCTCATTAACAATGTGTCTGTAGAAACGCCTTCTCGTCTCCGACAGTTTAAGCAAGAACTTTTGAGGGGAGAAGTCTGTTCTTTTACCCCCTGTACCGTTGCTTCTCCTCGGGTAAACCTGTAACCCCCAAAGGGCGGATAGGAAAGCCCTCACCTGTGGAAATAAAATAGGTGAGGTAGAGGGAATTCCTTAGCTGTGGAAACAGCCGTCTAGTTGAGAGAATTCCGAAAGAAAACTCCGGTCCTCTTGGTTAGAGGTTTTGCACCGCTCTGCTGGGCTGGAAACTAGTCATGAAAAAAAAAAAAAAAAAAAAAAACGAATGCCTCATCATTCTCATAATGTAAATGAAGCAAAAGTAATAACAGTACAGGGCGGATGCCCCAAAAGAGTAAAATTGTGTTAGAAAGTAGTATGTTGGAACAACTTGCACATTTTAAGTGCCTTGACTGTTATATAGCTTACACCCAACACCAGGATATAAACAAAAAGTACAAAAAGTCTAATCGAAAGAAATATGTGGGATATTCAAATGGGCTTTTAAAAATAAAGTAAGACTAGAAACACAACTAAGATTTTACTTAGCTATGGCAGCACGATTAATACACCATGGAAGTCGAGCATGAACTGTAATAGAAAAAAAAATAAAAGTAAGGTACAAACAACTAAAATGAGGTTCCTATGCTTAGCCAAGAGATGAGAAGACCATGTTAAAATGAGGAAATTAGAGAAGACTGAAAGTATAACCACTTATAAAACAAATACAAATTATAGAGGAAAATGGATTAAGCATTGACAAAGCATGCCAGAAGAAACATGCCTAAACAACTGCTATATTATAGACAAAGATCTATTGGACTGAACAGATAATACGCCGAAACAGGCAAAGCCTAAACCTTTAAAATTTCCTCTTTCAAAGAAATCCAGCAAAGTTCCAGTAAATTCCGGTTATTTCACAAGATAACAAATAGAAATTTTTGCAAATGAATTCCGAACCTCAATCGGAGCAATAAATTGTATTTCACACTTCTTTAACGACGTAACTTTTCTAGCTATGCAAACAACCAACACTCGATATAGCGCAGTGTATTGATTCATATCGTATTATATTGCTTGTAACTTTAAGACGATTCTGCAAGAACAGCACAGTTAGAAGCCTCACACTACTACCTGGGGTAGTGAATACGCAGTCATTCTTCACGGGGCCTCATTTACACGCTAATGTATGTCAAATTTTACTGATTTACATTTATTAGTTCGAAACTTGTAAGTATATATCAAGAGGAGACAGTGAGTAAAACTCTGAACATTTATCATAATACATAATAATACATGATAAAATATATAACATACATGGTTTACAATAAGATTTAATACCAATTTGTTGCACTGCTTTCGAAGAACCTTCTTCCATAAGGCACAAAGGACATTCTTGCTGAACACGTTCTCTCTACCCATGCTGCGTACAGAAACTACTGCCCCGGGCTATCCACAGTGGCAACACGCTCTGTAGTTCTAAACTCAGCGGCAATGGGCTTCGCTGCTGCAGGACGAATTATTATCCACTGACCCTATAAATGGGAACCGATAAACGTGATGGTCGTTCATCCGATAACCCATCTGTTAACAGTCGGATAGGAATGAGAGCTTCATGCTCTTCTAAACCTAAAACAAACTCATCAGCAGCAAGCCCTGTAATTTCCATCGGTTTTATTGAGGCTGACGGGTAAAACAACTGCAACCTCCACCTGTAGTCTTAGATTGGATTGGACTGAAGGAGAGCAAGTATTAGATATTAACTGGGAACAGAACCGCATGGCCCCACTGACACTGGGCCCACCAACAGCGAGGGACCGGTATGGTTAACCGATCGAATAACTGCCTAAGGGCTTTGGTTCGCTGGGAATGCGTTCATCTGGCTAACATCTGTGTATGTATACGTGAACAGAAAAGAAAATAGAGAATACTAAAGAGAAAATTCTGTGGGGTAGTTTGCTCCCCTAAAGGCAGAAAAAGCGGTGAGAGAAGAGAACGATAAGAAATTAGATCAAAGATGAACTGGCAATTTTGCAACGTCGAAATGAAAGTAATTGTAGAAGGAAGAGACATTTAAGTAAACGAACATTCCCTCATTTTATCTAACATGTCGGTTTAACAGTCATAATATTAGATTGTATAAAACATCTATGATTTATAACACAATTTTATAACTTTCTCTTAAATACTGCTCCCTTTGTCTATTAATCACAAAAAGTATGCCGTTTAATTTAAATTAGTCTTCTGAGACTAACACAGAAGTTTTAATATTAGTTAACTGTTATAAAAGGCGATTTCAGAAAATTAAAATTTTGTTCGTGCTAATTTTAAAACGAAACAAATTAATGGCACCAATTTATTCCGATTCGCATAATTGGGAGTTCTTTATATTTTTATATGTTTATTGGCCATATTGTATTTACTTCCGCACCTCTAATTTTTATCCACGGCTACCTTTTAGAAATGCAGACTTTGCTAAATCATCTTTCGAAAAGAATCTTGATGGCTGAGACAGAAATTCAGTTTTGCCTCCACAATCTCCTTTTTCTATTTCTCCGTTGACTAAAATATGTTTTTATTACCTACGTGGTTCCAAGAAATGATTATGATATACATTCTAACAATTCAAAAAGTTCCCGGACTGTTTCGTCCAAGCGCGCTTCACTGGATGGTACATGTCATTGAGACAAGTGAGGAGAATGTGTCATATGTCAGCTATAGGAGAGAGGTTCCTGAGCAGAATCTGCATGTAGCGATGTCGCAATTCGAGTAAAGCAAAGATGCAGCAGTGTGTCACCTAGGCAAAAGCACATTCCACAGATACCGCAGCGGCTTTGACGTCACCTGACTTTTGGTTGTTCTCCGTGCTGAATATTTCCTGCAGTCAAAAAGAGTCCATAACATGTCAACATTATTTCCAGCGCAAAAATGTGTGGGACAAAATTGAGTAGCTTTCAATAGTAAAATTTAATTTTATTCCGTTCTGTGGATGAACTCCAAAAACCTTTTATATTAGCTTCACTGAATATACTACTAATTCAATTAATGTTATTTGTTGTATTATTTAGTTATTTGTAACAGTAGTTTTTTTTCGTAAACATTTTAAATCAGCACTGAAATCGTTTATAACGCATCACACATGAATGATTACACTGTGCCATTGTGTCTTTGTTTGCATTTTGTTTGCATCTCCTCTCTCTTTTAACAATACCCTTGGAATTTGTGCTAAGAGGATTATATCCTAGCCGTATCGAAATCGTTTTATTTTCTTCAATTCTCACAAAATACGCTATTGTATCAGCGTTTTTACAAGTTTCAACACCTTCCCTATAAACACCGTACTTAGTAGGTACATTTGTGCATTGTTCATTATTACTGTATTGTAGGCAAGCTATTCCTATTTTTATATGGGAATCTTGCATGTAATATATGTGATGTATGCTGCAGTTTTTCCAAATTCTATTTTACAGCAGTACTTTACATATGGTTTTACGCTTTTATCCGACTTCCCTTGATTTTAATTATATTTTGGCTCGTTTACAACTTCTTTCTGAATACTAAAGTGGTAAGTAGTTCTTGTCCACGCGAGATTTTAAACTGAGAAAGAACGTAGTTGTCCGGTAGAACTTCAACATAGTAGAAACTGAAGCCCAGAACACTGAGGGACAGTTCATTAGGTACCCTGTTGCGAACATGCCAACACGTGCTCAGTTTCTCTTTCGGTTACCTCAGGGCTGCCGCTACCTTTGAATTTTCAAAATATTTAATATTCGTTGATTCACCTCGTCTTCTTTTACATCATTTAGGCGGAAACTATTAGCTCTCCAGGGCTACAATGCCCAAGTCATAATAACTTCGCCTTGGATCAACAATTAAATTTGTATTAGGTCTTACCTTTGTAAGTTGCTTGCCCCTGACTTCTGTTGAGTTTTTTCTATTATACTATTCACTTCGATTCCCATAAATACATATGTTATTACATATCAAACATTGAAAATATTTACAATAGGAGGTAACATAAATATTTAACATCACGCAAAAGTAATTTTATATATTTAATACTATTTAAATAATTCATTAGAAAATAAATAAAACAAATAAGTATTAATAAGTTTTCTTCAAGGATGAGCCATATAAATACTGTTTGAACAGAGATGGTATGCTGATTCACTACCAGAGATCAGACCGTCTAAGAGGGCAATGACGAAGAGTATGCGTGGCTGTAGTTGCGCGATAAAGTTAAAGCCCATATATAATTATATCATGAACAAACCTTACCCCAACTCGTATCCTCCATCACCCATAGAATTATCAGAATGCTATTTTCTTCATTTTATGGAGCTATAAAGTCGAAGTAGGTAGGTACTTAACACCACCACTAAGACTGACAATTGATTCAGCCTGTCTCTTCACTCTCATTCTCACTCGAAACGAAATGTGGGTATTTTGATGTTATGCTAATTTTTTTTTATAAAATCGCTATGTCTTATATAATTTAAAAATTAAGATCAATACGACCTGGAAAGCGAGAAATTAAAATATACCCTTAATTTATAGCTCAAGAACATGCACAATATGGCCTTGAAAGAAATCAATTAACATTTTATTCATCTTCATATTTTTCTTATTTCTGTAGGGGAAGCTAACGTTGAGGTGAACAATAATGTATTGCTTAAATAACTAGTGGTGTTAGAAACTATCGACACAGAATATTCTCCTAAATATTAGCTTCGTGTATAACTGGTTTCTGACCTGAAGACCCTCATAAGCTTTAGGGTTACGGCAAGTTTACGAGATGGAGAATCCATACTGTAGATTCCATTACGGTCTATAATAGAGAAGAGATGAAATTTAGGAAGGTAGAGATGCGAACGGCTAAACACGAATCACAGTCGCGAAAGGTTTATCATGCTGCACATTTGCACATTCCGCCAATATGAGAAATATCCGATCTGTGTCACTTAAAACTGGCTGTAGAGCATAAAACGTGAAAGGTGTCCATTATTTTCGCTCAAGTTATGAATATCGAATGTTCCTTTTATTACAGCACTGTCATAGTTTAATGTGTACACTTATAACTGGACGCTTTCAGAAATATCAACTGCTAATATGAAAGGAAAACTTTAGTTGGTTCCACGAGAAATATAATATTTAATCTATTAATATTTTGGGTAATAAGGTACTAATACTTGTAGTATTAAAGATATTTTATACCTTATCTAAACGGCGCACTTGCTGAGGTTATTTGGCGAAGGTTTGATTTCGAAACTGGGTTCTATTTATAGGCTTGTTTTATTCAATGCATAATAAAAAAAAAGGAATAGGGTAAGACGAACACATTATTAGTGATGCCATAAAGCAGTTGAGTTATTAATTATTTATGAAATTTTGTTATTTTAGCCTAAATCTGACTTATACTAAAAACGAGATTTCTGTAACCAATGAAAAATAAATAAAACTGGCAAACTTTAATGAAAGATAAACTAAGCAAGTAATTACTCTAATTTACAAAATACTACTTTGAAATACTCAATGTTTTAAGTAAAACAATGAAATGTCAACTTATAATAGACATCGGTTAAAAATAATTCAAATCTTGAAGCTGCATTTTGTGACACATACTGAAGTAATACCACAATGTTTTAATCAGTTTGTATAAAGACACGATAGGAAGTTTGGAGCTGTTTGTTGAATATATTTCGGAAAAAATGCTATAGTTTCTTGCAAAAGTACAGTGTTATCTATTGAAAGAAACCCTCGTCTCAGTTGGGCTTATATACTGCTCTTATTTCTGTTCTTAATCCTTTGCCCAGGTCTCCACTTGTTGCTATTTGGTTTCTTTTCTAGTTTACTTAAATGGAACTGTAAACGCTTAAGCGTTGCTTAGTGTAGTTGCTATGTGCAAGGTTTCATAAAACTTAACAGAGGTCACAGTTCTCTGAGCGGTAAAAATGCGAACGCCAAGAAAGATAGGCTAGAAATAGCAATAGGCAAAAGTCTTTATAAATGTTTGAAATGGAATAGTTTGTGTGCATATAGTTAAGAAGTAGAAAAGGCAGGTTTATTTTATAAATATAAACTTACCTTAACACGTTATTTTTTTATTGTTTTATTACTACAAAGTTAAAATGAAATTATTTTATGAGCATTTTGCAGAGTATCTTCCTTGAAACTTTAGTGAAATTTATTATTCTTGATAAGTCAAAATAAATTCGTTTTAAAAATATCTGAATTTCAACTTAAAATACATTGTGATCAAAACGGACATAGCAAAGGTCATTACTGGTGGCAAACAGTGCACTTGGATATCCATCAACGGTGCTTTTGTCCCAAATTCAAGGTCTATTTCGGCCAGAAAATCCGCAATTTTAACATTTTGAGCGTCCTATATAAACGAATCTCAATATCGATAACCATACATTTTATTAATATTATGATAGTGTACAAGATTTTTATATTGTTCCCAGAACTGAAACTTCAAGTAGCACCTTTAAGGTTATAGCAAACGTGATATATATATTTGTAAAAATATGGAACAGACAATAGTAAATATTCAGACTTTGCGGAGCTTGTAAAAACCCAATTATTATTATATTATGAGTATATCAATGCATTGAGTTTCTCACAGTTTCATTTGCTGTCAATCTAACATCTGAACATTGCACACAATACATTAAGATGAGTTGAACAGAATATACAATTTTATTAGTCACCAAAGATTTACATCAAGAGAAATTAAAAAAAATAACCAAATGAACCTAGAAAAAAATCTATGGCGACTTATTTGTTAATATTTGATTTCTTGAGGGGAAAACAAAATGTATATTCTTGAATGCATGTCAAGTTCTACAGATTCCTGAATTTCAGTTTTGAAGAAATTGTATGTAATGCTGGTACTAATTATAAAGAGCTGTTTTTGGCAAACCTCCCAAAATACTTCAACAATTTCAAAAACATTTACTTTATGACAATCTAAAAGAGTAATTAGAAATAATTCCAAAGTTTCAAAAAGGACCTGAAGATTTGTACTAAACAAACCTTATTATAAAACTGAAATGTTAAGAACAGTCACTGTTCATGAAAAAAAATTAAAAGCATATGTATTAACGTTACTTCCAAAGAACCTACGCCTCTTACGAATATGTACATAAACTTAACTAGCAAAGCTTTTGCTCTCATTGGTATAATTGAATGAAAATTACTTGTGCGAATTTGATCAAAAAAGGAATTATACATTGTTTAAATTTAAATTGTTTGAGCAATGAAATGACTGTTTACTAAACTTTGTAAATGCTAGAGCATGTCTACACTCAAGTACACTTTTTTTTTTAATTCACGCGTTTTGCATTTCCACAATTAAAAATTTTAATTGAAATTGCATAGATCAGTTACTGGATATCTAATATTTTGGAAGTGCTGTTAAGTGATATTTTAATCTGAAGAAAATTAAGATATGTATTTAAATATTTATTTTAATATATAGAAACAAATTAATTCTTTTTGTAGAAGGAGACTTCTATTTGTACGTGAAAAATATGATAATGGGACAATTATTAACGCTTTAATAGTACAGTAAAAATACAAACATTAATTCAGCGTTCCCTTGTAACAATGGTGTAGAGAAAATATTTTATCAAGCTTATGTTATAAAGTTTCTGAATTTATTTAATTCGCTATATGTGTTCTATTGAATTTGCTATATTTTTGTTGTTGTTATACGTATTTTATAGTGAGATAACTTTATTATAATGTAATAACGAAAAATGGTAAGTTACAGTGTTATACGTATTTTATAGTGAGATAACTTTATTATAATGTAATAACGAAAAATGGTAAGTTACAGTATCAATATATCAAATTTCCAAAAAAGGAACATTTTATTTCGGAATCTGTGTAAGTTTTCTGACTTTTAGTACAATATGTTTAGTAATTCCGCCAAATAAAAAGACAAATTGGCAAATGTTTCACTTAAACTTATGAACTTAGCATTATTCCCTTAATGACTTTCTTTCTGATTGCGCTTCTTCCGTTTAAACTATTTCGCTTTTAATGTCCGTGAATTTTAATTTGGTAGTGAGAATTAATTTCACTCTTCAGCAAAATAAGAAAGAAGAACCTCAACGAAGGGAAGATATCTGTGGTGTGTAAATGTAAGACGGGTAGGGTAAGATAATTAATTATCTCTGCTCGGAGGCGAGAAATTTCAGTTTCTCCCTGAAGTTGCCGAGTTCAGCAAACCGATACAAAACCACACAACTGGAGTTGTGATTTCCAGCATTAATCAGAACGTGGTTTTGTCTACAATCTCCCCATTGAGACAACTTCCTACCTAACGCGTTACCGTTAAGGAAACTCTATCGGAAGGATAAATTCTCCAACGCGCATATACGGTAAACGATGTCTCATCATTAAGTTAATAGCAAAAAACTTGCGCTAATTTATAGGTTAAACTGGAGCGTTTTTGGAATGTATTTAAAAACATTATTCAGATAGCTAAATATTTGTTTGAAAAATGAAAAAAACAATCGTTAGCCTGAAGTACGAAGACATACAAATTTTAATGCAGTAACAAACCCTACTTGATAAAACAAAAGTATACAAAAACCATCTGATCGAATGAGGAGTGTTATAAATATTTTACCAAGATATACAGAAAATATTTTATCTCAATTGCGAATTTCTTTTTTAAGCGCGTATTTAGAATTGGAAAGTGAGAGAATGAGTTGCTCTACTGTTTAAAAATGTTCTTGCATTATATTCTGCTGCTTGCATTCCCCTGCCATACTGCTGAAGGGTGGGCAATTTTAACCACAGCGGTCATAAATTCTCTCTCTATTTAGATTACTTATTTCCTGTATCTTCCAAAGGTTCAGATTTGATATTTCCTCGTGAAGGTTTATTTTCAGCTACAGTTGATGTCAAAATGAAAATATAAATCCACATTATATGAATATGATAAAAATTATCAAAAATAATTCTTACAACGTGTAAGTTTAAGTTCTGAATTGGCAAAATTATTTTAAAATTATAGGCTATAATGTCTTCATGTCTATTTTATACATGTAATGTTCAACTAATAATTAAAGGTAATATTATTTTGCCGTTATTTTATTTATATTTGAATATCAATGTTTTATAGAAAATATCCAACATTTTGTACTTTATGACGATTTACAACGCTTATTGCTGCATATATAACGGTAAGCTCATAAAGACAGAGTAACATACAAATAATCAGCTTAAGAAGTGGAAGAAGCAGGAAAATTAGCAGTAAAATATATACCTGCAAAGTGTTTATTTAGTAATTCTTTAAATAGTTATCCAAATCGTACAACTAAAATATTGTATAAAATTTGTAAACAGATAAAACACGAGTATTTTCATATACTTTATCAAAATCAAAAGAGAGCATTCTTGAATCAAGTTTATAGAACTTATCTTTCTGATAAAACTGTTTTAACGTTTGTAATAATACGTATAACCTTACAATTAATAATTTAAGAACCTATCTAAAGTAATTTGTGCCCAAAACCATGTAAATAACTATAGCTAATTAAGGATCCATAAAGTATTTCCTCCGTGGTTGAAACGCTAGAATAGTTAAATGTATATTACACATATGCAGAATTCTCCTTTGGCAAACAGCACAAATTTGCATATGAATTCTAACTCAAATTACACACATAAAGGCCTCCAGCAACTACACACCATCCGCTTGGTAAGCTTTTAAGTAATGGCACTGCAGGCAGTTCTTACATGAATCTTTAAACACACCTAACCTTTCTCCTACATTACAGTGCCTGGTCTTTCCCCATATAATGGAGAAATACTTCAAAATTCCTTAAAACATGTTCTAAATGTTAAATAGTTGGCACGTGTGACCTAGTACTGTCGACAATGGATCACATTGGGCTCGTTCTCTGAAATTTAAACAATATCATCCGCAATTAACAACACTATACCAATATTTATATAATAAAATGTATTGCAAACAATAAGACAATGTGTTGTCAACTGTAATACTATGATCTCCCATAACTGAAGATATAGCACACCATTTGCCATGAATCTGTGTACAGTAGGCCAGCATAGTACTCCCCATTTACCGTGGTGTTCCTCTCCTTGAAGTCAATAGTGTCCCTTCACAGTCCCAAAAGATTGTGACCATGATCTTTTTGGTTAACTGAGTGACCGCGGCCTTTAGAAGCGGTGCTTCACCAGGTTTACGCCATTCCATTTATTCTCTTTTGGACAAGGAATCATAGTAGAGGACCATAGTTTCATCTCTAATAACAATGGTTTGCAGAACCTCTCTTTCTCATTCCTACGGCAGAGCTCCAAAATTGCCTGACAACAGATGACTCGCTGCTTCTGGATTGAGGAAAGAAGTCTAGGCACCCATTTTGTACTACCCTCATCATGTTTCCATGTTCATGAATAATTCGAAGGACTGTTGTCCTAGAAAGGCCCAACCTTGCTGCTATTTCTGTAACTTTGAGTCACCAATCTTCCATAATTTCTCCTTCCACAAGAGCGACGTTTTCAGGAGTGAGCACCATCTTTCACCTTGCTAATCACTCATGAGTCTCAAATTAAGTGCAAAGTAGTCAAAGTGAGAGTTCAAGAACTGAAGTTTCAACAATTTTGTGTTGGGTATAAATTGTTGTAAAACAACAAATACACTACCGCATCGCGGATAATGAATTTTAACCGACGTCTTTATGGTTTTAGATTACGATACAATCACTTCTCCTTACTTTCTCCTCGCGCTTTGATAAGTTCCAGTCACGTTGGAAGTTTAAATATATGGCAAAGAAACTGATAAGAAAAGAAACAAGGGTTGCTTTGCTTTGTATTCTACATTATATTCTATATAAGCATTTATATATAACATGTGTGTGCTAAAGTTATATAGCAGGTTAACCATTATAATGCCAGATTACAAAAAGCTTTGCGCGTCATGAAAAAAACTGATATCATTTTCAAAATTAGCACATCTTGTTCGATATAAATTGTTTATTTTCACAAAGACAGCAAAATCATCGTAGGCCAGTGTTATCTATATTACATTTTACGTTTTAAATTTGAAGAATGGCAAAGCGGTGGGCATGCAAGAACCAGATGGATAAATCAGATATGGACGCTACTTGCAAAAGACGTGAGTGGTGATAGTGAAAATTCAAATCTTGATAATGCTTGCTATATAACAAATTGCATAACGATTGTCCGGCGATATTTCAGAAAGTTTGCCCTTGATCTAATGTTTCTTACTCAAGAGTAGGTCGTTTTTCGAGGCCATCTACAATATTATCTTCGTATTTTAGGGTAATGAATTCATTGATAAATATATTTTATTATAATTACTAAAATCAACACAGTTTTTCGACCCTCATTTTCCTTTTACCTGATCCCAAAATGGTGGTCAACAAATGCTGATATTTGTGATGTTTCGTTAGTATTTCAAAGCCGGTGCATTGGGCCTTAGATAAGAACTCGTGTGCAATTAACCTGCCGTCGGTGAAGCAACCTCGGATTTGTAATGCCATAAATAGCGACAGAAAATACGTACACAGGGAGAACCAAAAATAATGCTTGAACTTTCTCTTCGACAAATTTAAACATCAAATGTGGGACTCGTATATCATAGAGATCGCAGTAGAGTTGTGCCATTTTGTTGGATCCACAGTAATGGATGCCTTCAAATTTGTGGATGATTTGCTAGTGGCGTCCCAAGTTAACTACAGCCAATGTTGAAGGATTTTAAATCGAAACCAGATCAAAACAATGTTACCTTTGCGAGAGAGCAACCAGCTTTATAAATCCATCCATTTCATATTGTATTTGGGGGATATAAGACCCAGAATCAAAAGATATACCGATTTAAAACTCTATTGAAATAAAAATTAACTTGATCTGTTGCCAAAACATTTTGAATCCATGAATTTCTTTCATCTTACAAACAAACAATAACTCTGTTTTTACGAATGTGTTTTTTTAATGTTAACAAGCATTACATTTATAGAAGAAACCATTTCAAATTTATATTCAAAATTCTTCTCGGATAACTGGGTCGCACTCGCAGCTTCCATGCACGTCTTCGGCATTCTTTACCAGAAATCCAATTTAATTACTGCCGTACAGAATCAATATTTTCTACAGTGCTACGGATATTGGCTTACCTGAATTTTCTTTGTTCGGAATGCGTACCCTTTCATTTTCGTTAAGTTTTCTCACTAATTGCAAAATTATTCAAGTTGGCACTTTAGAGTTAAAAATATCGTGTGAATTGCCGTTCAGTATATATTAGTGCATTTCTACATAAAACAGTTTTATTTTCTGTAAACTGTCTCAAATACGGAAGAAATTAAAACATGTGCGTTTTATCTATTAAATCATAATTTAATTTAACAATATTTGATCACATAACCATTCATGTATAACTGACAATGTTATAACTACAGCTTGAGTATTTAATTTCTTTCTGCAGGCTTGAAGTTAATCTGGTACAGAACGATGAAGATTTCATTTTATTTATTTGGTTTATTTACCGACGCTCTTTAACATCTGAGGTCATCAGCACCTTATTCAATTCAGTGAAAGGGCCGACAATTTTTGCTCAGAGACCTCTTCTTTCAGGCTTGAGGTTATTTATCGTGCCGTACGTCTACGACAAGGACCAATGGCTTTACTTCCCTTCCGAAGGAAGACAGAATTGTTACTCCCGAAAAAATCCATCAAACCTGGCCGGGATTGAACCTGCGATCTTGGGTCTACAAGGCAAGTATAGTTACCACTAGACCACTAGGACCGACAGAGCGATGAAGAGCTCACAGTAAAGAATAATGAGTGATGATGAAATGCATTTTTTAAAAAGGAACCAGGGAATCCGATTTACAACGAAGTGTTTATTATATTACGTGACCTTTCTTCTTCATAGTCAAAATTTAACTTTTTGTATTTATAATATGACATTTGAGATCGGAAAATTAACATTCTGTAAAATCAACTCAAGTGGCAGTTCCTGGAAACGGGATTCTCATTCCTATTACGATCTTGGTGAAATAAGGAACATCTAATATGTAAGCAGAGACCCATAACAAAGCACAGTATACTAACTCAAACGCTAAGTAAAGCTTTCAAAACTATTCTTGTTTCTGTAAAATAATGCCGTTCTCAAAGGGAAGCATTACACACTTGAAATAGGCAGATCTTCACTATAAACTTCTGGAATACTGAATCCATTCATCTGGTTTGCACCTCTTTCCTAACCTCAAGAGAAGAACGTTTTCCAGTAGGTACTGCCATAACGGTTTGCTGCCACTATGAAAGATTTTTTCTTCTGTGGTTTAAAGTAACTGTATTAAAGAAGACATAATTGTGTGGAGTTCATGGGGAAATATGCAAAGTAGATAAATGTCTTCAGTTCAGTAACATGTTGTTCACTTTTCAAGACCAAATAGGTACTTAACTCCTCTCGTATAGCGTCCCAAATAAGTTCTGTGACGGCAAGTGAGTTAATCATATGCAATCTTAAAAAAGTATTTTACTTTACTGTTTAAAAATAAAATTGCATGTTAAATAACTACTTATAGTTGTATACCATTTATTTCTCATTAACTGCTATTCTTATCATTTTTTTCCTTGAAGTTTTTACTGTTCATATAAATGTTGACATCGTGATCCATTCAGCAGCATTATATCTCTACGTGGGATCGTAAAGTTCAAGGAATTAATCTAGAGGGCTATTATCTGTCTGCACGTCGTGATATGCGCTGATTTTTATCATAACATCAAAAGGCTTGGATTTGATGATTTTATTATTTTTTTTGACAAAGCTATTTTTTTAAAAAAAACTCTAGGATAATCATATTGAAACATAAGAAAATGTACCACAAAAATAAAAATATAACAAATTAAAAGTGAAGAGTATTAAATAAAAGAATAACAAAGATAACCTAAGACTGCAACAATTCGGCAGATAATGAAAAAAGGAAATGTGAGTGGAAATAGAATAAAATACGCATATATTTGAATAATTACATACTTCCCAAACGTTTCATATATAAAGAATATTCAAGGAAATAAGAGCTGAAAGAATAATTTAGAAGATCAAATTAAGGCTAGAGTATTATTCAAATAAAAGCTTAAAGGAAAAAGAAAGTAGCGCATCTCAAAGAAGAAAATACTCCGTCGAATACACTTAGTGATTCCAGACAAAAAGAATGTAAAAGAAATGAAGATTGCTCGATTGAAATTCTGTTCACAACAAAAGAACCAGATCTCATTATTGGAAATACGGAACGTGCTGCAAAATTGACTTCTTTGCTGCATAACACACGAAAGTTAGGATCAAGTCCTTAATAAGAAAACAAACAATAACATAAATAAAGGAAAATACTTGGATAATCAGTGACATAGCGAAAAACGTGGTTTTATTACCGACGTCAGACGTATATGAAAGACGCGGCTTTATAATAATGCAATATTATTTGTTATTTCAGCTGAATTACGTCAAAAGCAATTTAAAAGTAATATTTAGAAGGTTAGGTAATTTATAAGTATAAATGCAAAAACAATAATGCATATCAAGTAAGTAAGAGACCCTTAAAATATTTAAATGTTGTTTGGTAACACCTATAGATCATATTTAACATAAGATACTGCCTTCTCGTCAATGTTGATGTCACAAAATATGAATTCACTTACTACAACATTGATGGAGCCAGTGAATAAAAATTTCAAAGCTTGTTTTTAGGAATTAATATTTAAATATATCTATTAATGAAGAACATTAATGGTTATGGAGATTAAACAGTGTTATGTTATCGCAATTTGAGACTTTGTTTTTTGCAAGTTTTGTGTAAATTTACAAAAATGTCAATTATTGTTAGGTTATTATTTTTAAGAATTCATTTAATAAAAACAAAAATTCTTATATTTTGGATGAATAGTTTTGAATTAAGTGCACGAGCAGATAACATGTGTAAAATTATTAGAAATTTTTTGTAATAAAATCTGTTCATTAATTGACTCGTTAGTTGATTAGTTATTGATTATTAAGTAATCCTCCGAATAATCGACATATGATAAAAAATAACCCAATGTCAGCAGTGGTGTGAACAGAAAGTTTGAAACGTTCTATTTTAAACCAAGCTTACTGAAATCATGTTGAGCAATATAAAATATAGCACAGCTTCAAAGTCTTTGGAAAAAAAGGATATGACTAATAAGCCCTCAGACTACAAAAAATGCTACTTTGGCTTGAAAGTTCGTTCTAAAAAATTTTTTACTGCATATTCTAAATCCATAGAGTTCAATCTGGAATAAATATAATAAATGTTTAAACTTTGATTTTTAAACCTTCTCAACTTAAAAACAACACACATTGATTGAGTACGTGTATATTATTTATCACAAGTTCATGGCAGTTAAAAGCTAAATGTTCAGTTTTTTTTTCTGATGCCAAAATAGCTATATATTGACTCTATTAGTTAATAGTCTTTTATTTTGGCGGTATATGATTAAAGTATACCGCGTGGAGTTGAAAATGAATTGTAGCTCCGTTGCAACTCATGTATTATCAGTGGAGACTAAAATAAACTGCCATTTGTGTGCAAGTTTCCCCCAGTAGAACATGAACATTTAGAAAATGCAACTGGATGTTAATGGCGACAGTCACGGTTCCTAATCGAGTGCTTAGATAACTTGCTGTAACCATTTTGTAAAATGAACGATAAAATCATTGAAGTTATGATATAATATACACAGTGCATCCCATTCTGCCAGCAGATCGATAACACCGAAATTTGTTCGGCCGGCGACTGGCCAGGGAGGACTGAAGCGCACGGTAACACCAATAAAAATTTTTATGTGGAACTAAAACATTTATTTAGAAATAAAAAGCATTACAAACTTCCAAAAATAAGCCAGTACATGATCTTTGAATGGAAACTTAGATATCAAAAAGAACAACATAATGGTCATCAGTTTCTCAGAACAGTTCTTTTAAGATTCCATTCCATCTTGAATAATTTGTATACTCTTCGTGTAGAGGTTGTCTTAAGTTTCTTTTACCTTTGTGTAAATAATTTATAGTCCCAATTCGATGACAGAGGGTGGTTAAGTACCACGTTTCTATTATTTTAATTGTTTTAAATTGTTTCTTCTGCTTTTATGTTTTAATAAAACATTTAAAGTACTTAATTTCGTTTATTTCTTGCACCTTTTCTAATCAACACGTTAATATAGTAGCCTAGATGCTGTACTCTAAATTCGATTCGTAATTTACATAATAATACTTAAGAGACCCATATTATTATTTTGAATCTACAGTTTTTAAAATGAGCTGTGAGAAATATCACTGGTTTATATTATTTAATGATTATATAAAATTTATATTTTTGTTACATATTAAAACATTTTTAAGAATTGTTTCTAAACTGTAAAAAATGCAAAATATTAGAACAAATTTATAGATATAAAATCCAATGAATATACATCACAATAAAATAAGTCATAACTCATATGAATTCTCTTATTCAGTTCTATAAAAATATATAGAGCGTAAAAAGACCTCCATGAAAGAAAATTAAATACTTTCCTCGTTTTGAGAGGTACGGGCTCCAATCTTAACAGAGAGCATCAGTACTTTTTTGTAACTTAGCTCGCAACTAATTATTCTAAGACTATGGCATTGTATATTAGTCTGGAACAAAGAAATTTCCCAGTAAACTTTAAAAAAAAAAAAAAAAAAAAAAAAAAAAAAAAAAAAAAGGATTTTTTTCCCATTACAGTGAGATTAATATGGAACTAACATGTCAATCACAAAAATCTGTGGAAATAGCTGAAACTCCTTTGCTGAATCAACAAAGTTCAAGCTTTTCGTTGTGACGTCAGTTCAACAGATGAGCACTAGCTGTTAGAATATCAGGACCACTCTCAATTATATCAAAAACAAGAACGATCAAAACACTTTCCATGGACAGTAGTGTGACCAGCAACGTAACGACCCAATATGAGCTGGTTTATAGGTGAAGAAATCTTCTATCTCATATAGTTAAGTTACTTCATTCACAACATGCTACTATTTGGTGTATGACATCGTCCTTAGGTTAATCAGTCCGGTGTTTATTGACTGAACAGTAACCGCTAATCGCTATATTGGAGTGTTGAAAGCACTTTCGGTCCATTTGCTCAGAGAATATATGACATAGAAAAGAAGTAAATCATGCAAGACTGGTTAAGGCTACACCAGATAATAGAAATTTAGATGTTTCTACGTCCATTTCAACCGAGTCGGTCGCGAAAGGGATACACTGGCTTCACTACTCATCTCCCCTAAGGACTACATTATGGACAAACTGAAAGCAAACAATACCAAAAGTATCGCTAACAGCAATTGAAGCCAAGGTTTACAGATAAATATTAGCTCTGTGAACACTAAGGTCCCATTCACAATGAAAATTAAACGTAACGCAAACTTAAACGTAAAAGCTAGATGCTATCTATTGTAATGGAACCATTCACAATGAATCACGTAAACATAAAAATAAACGTACAATTAAATGTAAACTTAGAAGCATTCAAAATCTATGGTTTTGCGCCTAAGTCTAAATTAAACTTAAGAACAGAACACAGCTCTGTTTGTAGATACCTCTATGGTAGAATTTATCCTTAAACGGAACACGGAAATCAAATGCAACTCTTGCTGCTTGCTGCTGCAAGTCCCGAGTAACGGCGGAGAGAGGCAAAGGTAGTGATTTCCAAAGGTACAGCTAGATAATAATGCTTTCAAGCGAATAGTTTAAGTACCACGAACAGAGTGCGCTATAAATTGTTTATGATTTTTTTTTTTTTTTTTTTTTTTGCTGCAGTCAAAGGAGATTTGGCACCATTACAGTGATTTACCGGCCCTATCAATTTATATTTACGAAAAACCACATCGGTTTCTAAGATGTACTTGTGGTTATTTTTTTTTTTTTGAGTAGTGTTTAACGCCCGTTTTTACTACTGAGGCACCACAGGCGGTGGACACTGGTGATACATGAGATGAAATGATAAATTGGGAAAGGATATTTTTTTTTTTTTTTAAGGAAGGAACCGTTCCAGGCCTAAGTTTAGGTACCTCCCCGGCATTTGCCAATTATGAAGACTGAGGAAAACCTGGAAAAAACCCCAGTCAGGGAGGACGGTCCTGGCGGGATTCGAACCGCAGACCTCCCGCTCACGAGTCCGTGCCTTAGCGACCTCGGCCACCCGTGGCGGTATACTTGTGGTTAGCATTGGTATATGAATTAATTGCGAATTCCAATAAGAGCATTTGCCACAGTTACAATATTTTACCCGCCTATCAATTTATATTTAAAATTATGGAGGACTGCGCATAGGTTACATTAAGTTTAACAAAAAAATAATATATGCAACGTTTACACTGCGGCCACGCACAGTAGTTCGGCTCTCTCCGAAGGCGCTTGGGACTTGCAGCAGCTAGCAGCAGTAGTTGCACTTTTTTCCTTGCTCCGTGTAAGGGCAAGTTACGGCATAGAGAGCTGATGATCATGATTCTGTAGACAGAATGGCGTCAATGGACAAAAGGTTAATTGTATTATAAGAAAGCTATACTTGCTCATATTACTCCAAGCAAATTAGTTACTGCACTTTGTAAATACATAAACGCTATTGCCGTCTGCTCAGAAGAAGCCATTTTCAATCAGCTGTTAGTTGATCTTCGCTTGTTCTTATTTTTGATTGGCTAATACATACAGTTGCGTCTTTCAATGTGAATGCCTACCTACTACTAAGTTAACGCTTAATTTTCATTGTGAATGGGGCCTAATTCTGCACGTTAACTTAGTAAAGCGATTATCTGCGAGGGATTTCACTACATCATTCTATGCATTTTCTAAAGTATTTTTGAATGTGCTGCCTATAATTATGGTTAAAGAATGACTATTTCTTTTGGATAAGAGATTGTTTACACCCTCTTGTCAATGAAATAACTGAATAAATATTTAATTAAGAAATTTCTATCTAAGAATACTATTTATTTCAAATAATATTATTAATAAAATATATATTTAAGAGATCTAGGTGATAGTTCTTGAGGTGGTAGCTTTCATTGTAAACTACCAACATTTTTCATCTTTGATTCTAATTTCAAGATTATTATTATTATTATTATTATTATCATCATCATCATCATCATGTTATGCAGGGTTCAAAGCACGCAATTCTCCTCTGTTTTAACCGTAAACAAATGTGCAGTAGTTTTGTAGGAGTATGGAATTACACATAACCACATCTTTTTAAATTAAAATTTATTATATTTATGTTTTCTGCACTGTATGAAAACTGATCGTTCGAACATAAGGTGTCAGTAAACTTTCTATGATATAGCATTATGTTGGTATTTTGGGTCTCAAAATTTCACCTACCTTGAAATATTATTCTATCGTGTATTTGTATTCATAATAGACCATGTTTAAATATTTCCTTTTTATCGTATTTGTAATAAACACACACAAAATATTGCTCCCATGAACGCTATTTAAGGTTTACCATGGGATCACGTTCTTTGCTCGGGAGATTTATGACAATTACTTAATTGGTTATCCTAAGAATTACAGGCCACAGGCAGTAGCCGAGCTTGGGAAGTCAAAGAGAGCGATAATAGTTATATTTATACTTTACGTGTTTGAACTCGCGAATACCCAAGGTCCCCCTTCCGCTTAATAGGAAAAGACCCAACTTGACGTTACGATTTAGTTTCCGCCTTATATCTATGTAAAAATCAGAACATATAAACAAAGATACGAATGACAAGACATGAAAACACATTCCCGACAATCGTTTGTGTTGTTTCAGTTTTAAGCTTTCTTTCACAAAAGTGGATTTTAGACCCGCTACCCTGGAGTAAAGAGTAATTTTCATTAAATATATTTAAGTATCCATAACAGGCCTCTCAATAAAAGTAAAATTAAAAAATATCTAATTCGAATATATACAGGTATATACAACTTTGATTTATTCCCTTCCTTACACTAAAGAAGAACTTAACAGACTTTAAATATTTAGTTTTATTTTTCGTTGTGCCTCTCTATGTGTGTTAATTATCTAAATGACACCTAGTTCACAAGCTTTATATACCGCTACGGGTAGCCAAGGTCGTTAGGGCGAGGACTCGTGAGCGGGAGGTCTCGGGTTCGAATCCCGCCAGGATCGTCCTCCCTGACTGAGGTTTTTGCCAGGTTTTCCTCAGTCTTCATAACTGGAAAATGCCGGGGAGGTACTCTAAACTTAGGCCTGGAACGTTTCCTTCCAAAAAAAAAATTCTTTCCCAATATATTACTCCATTTCACGTATCACCAGTGTCATTGCCTGTGGTACCTCAGTAGTAAAAACGGGATTTAAACACCATTCAAAGAAAAAAAAAAAAAAACAAGCTTTATATACATAGGTATGTATAAGTATATATATATATATATATATATATATAGGAAGAGAGAAACAAAAGAGAAAATGTGACAAACATGAAATAGAGTCACTAATATTATGGTGTTTGGCCTCAAAAGTGTTGCACTCTTATGGAGGACAAATGAGACGGTAAACAGGTGAATTTCGGCCATTACTTTTTGCTCTGGTGATGGAAGTCACATAACAACTTGTATGTATGTGTATATATATATATATATATATATATATATATATATATACATACGAGGGTTGAAACTTAAATAGTGGCATCACTGCTGTGGAGAAGCTATGCAACGGAATCTAATATTGTTGCTGATAGCACACGTTGTTTACATACCTATCTTTTCTCAGAGCAAATGGACTCTCCCTTCCCACATCACCTGCGTGCGCACCATCGAGAGAAACACACTTGTGAGCTAGCGGTCTAACGTACTGTTGTCACTATGTCACTATGTTTTCGAAACAGGAACATGGGAGTTGGATCAAGATTGAATGTGCCAGAGGTCGTACAGCACGACAGTGTCATAAAGGTCTTCAAGATGCTTGCGGTGAATCTACATTTCCTTACAGAACAGTGGCACGTTGGGTAAAAGCCTTCAAGAATGTCGGCAAACTGTGGCAGACATTCATCGGGCAGGTCGTTCTACGAGCGTCAGTGAAGAAGTGCATGGTCTTACCGCGTTCTGAACAGTGATCGACGCCATTTGTGAGCTCGCCCAAGAAACCGGATTAGCGCATACGACTGTACTTCACATCCAGAAGGAACGTCTGGTCATGCGAAAAATTGCATCACGATGAGTTTCGCATTTGACGGAAATGGAGAAATGGTTAAACTTTATGAACGTATTTAAATGCTATACAATATTAATTCTACATATAGGAATTATGTCATAATGTTCCTCCACTAAAAGAAAATGCACAACATACTCGCACATAATTACAGAGTTGCTGATTCTAAAATTACAAATATTAATTATTTCAATTACTCTGTAAATGACGGGGAGCCAGGGACAGCTTCAAATTCCATAATAAGTTCGTCATAAAATATGGAACCGGTATCGTTTAAGATGAAACAAATATTTTAGTTGGTTTACATAAGTACATATTACTTACTTTAAAATTTACAAAATATATGTTTATCGTGTATATCTCTTTCATATAAACACGTATATTTGCATAAAAGGAATAATAAAAGCAGAAAAAAACAATCTTTATTTTATTGGCACCAACATTTTATGTGTGTCTGACAACTAAGCGAGTCATATAGAGATAGTGGGATGTCTACCTACTTTTGGCGTGTTAAACTTAATGCAAAATATCTGAACTTAAATTCCTGAGAACATTGGGAGTTTCAGAGGGACGATATAAAAGCTGTGTATTTTATTTGCTACTCTGTTCATTTTGACAACTTAAATTTGATATATGAATCATTAGATTTTCTCCCTAAAGTTATACTTTTCCTTGCTGAAGTATAAATCCCACAACCGAGGAACAAATTGGCTTTGTTGTAATGCGAGTTTCTTCTTGGGTGAGTCTCATCTTTCCCATCGCTGCTTCAGAGAAAATGAAGTTGTAACTTGGGTACCTCTCCTGGGATCGTCTTTGATTGTTTCAGGACAATGAAGATCCTGGGAGCACGTCGTATTTTGTTACTGATGGATCTCGCTTTGGCTTCGTATGGGCTCCCAACCTAACACTTAAGTAATAGGAAATTTAAGACTGCTCCTAGGAAAGGGTAAGCATCGTTTCCTTTGAGTTACCGATAAAATCTTTTTTCTTTTCTTCTTTTCATAATGCCCTTCCAATATAGACCATTCAGAACATGGTATTTTATACGGCGAAGTAGAAAGACTTATTAACTTAACGCCAATACTGAACGAGAAGGAAATCTTCTTCTTTTTCTTTTATATCAAACATTAGACTTAAGATTGTTGATGTTTCATACAATTAATCCATTCTCATTATTAGATTCTCTTATGATTATTTTATCAAGTAGTTGTATTTTACTGTTGTTCCAAATATTCTATTCTTACCAATTTCCTGTACATGATCTAATCCTGTATTTGCAAATTATTTTCTTTAAATTTTCTGTATGAAATATTCCCTTGTTTTCTCAATTTTAATTCTATCTATTCTAATTATTGCAATCATTGACCTTAAAATTTCAATTTCTGCTACTTTCATCTTTTACTGTCGTAATCCATGTTTCACTGCCTTTGCAAAAAGTGTACTTTATTTTTTTCTCTTTGTTCTGTGTTTTAATGCACAACATATTGTTCCACACAAAGTATTAAACGTTTCAAGTTTATTTTTAACATCCATTTCTCCTCTATGTGAAATTAGGTAAGCCTAATTTTATTTACTTGCATTATAAGTAATTTAAAACAATTATAGAACAGTTTGTTACTACTCCTGTACCAAAAATTGGTTTTGCTTTCAGACATTTTTAAATTATATTCTTTTACTGATTAATTTAGTTCATACAGCGCTTATTGCAGTATGTGCTCCCATCTGACATGAAAACCTGTTTTTGTTGAAAGTAGTAGGTGTATCTTTATTGTTATAAAATTCTATATACACAATACAAATATATTTTATGCATGGGTCGTAGACCGTACATGCTAAAGTATATGAACATATTACCTATTATTTATAATTACACTAGTTATTGCGTTCTAACCAGAAAATAAATTACTTCTAGCTTCGCGCACTTCGGCTAACAAAATGCCCATGTTCAATCAGTTAGTGTGTTCGCAAACAGGTTGCAGCATGCGAATCAACCTGTAATTGCCTTAAAAAGTTTTCAGGGAACACAGTAACCTGTATGTTGGCCAACATAAGGCTAAATATAAAATAGTTATATTAATACTATTATAATACTGATATATTGCGCTGATTATATACGCACTTTAATGCAAAGACTCTGTGAAAATGGTATTATGAACAGGTCTATAACAATTTTTCACGAGGAAACGTATCTCTCTACGTTGAATCTAAATGGGCAAATTTAGACATACTTAAATTCATCAATAATTAATACCCCAATATATTTTAAAGCGAATACAGGATTAGCATAAAATGAAAATTAGATATCCAGGCAAAGACAGAAAGCAAGCACACAAACAAGGGAGGAAAAAAACCCCAACAACAACAAGAAAAAAAAAACGTACACAAAAACAGCAGAAGATTAACTTGTGGATATGTAATAGGAGCTATTTAACTAGGTTTTGCAGAGAGAGAAAGTACTGCAAATGACATTCTAATATCAGAATATTTTTATATATAAAGGACTCTAAATATATAGTTATAAATAATTACTGTTCCATTCGTTTGATATATAATCTTTCCAAAAGGCGCTTCTAAACGAACGGATCGAACCTGAAAGGGAAGAACAGATGAATAAGCGAACTTCCGGGATGGTTGGTGTATTATAGAACCTCCTCTCGGCACGAAAACCCAATGCAGACCTAGGCCTACCACGATTACTTTCATCTTGTTACAACATCGATAGAGGTCAGTATTGCAGATGTGACTAACACACTTATACCCGAACTGTCGCCATCACACGCTTTCGAGATCAAAAGGACGCACCCCTCTAGTAGGCAGCTCCTCAACTGTCCTCGGCAGGTTAGTTGGACTTCGTTCCAGAGCTCCCCAACTTAGAAAGTTTCTAAACAAGCACCCGGGACCTCCTGAACAGCTATCAACAACGCTGACCACTAGAGCAAGGAGACGGTTCCATTATCGAGCACCTATAAGTTTTGACACAACCTAGGAATACAAAACAAACGTTCTTAACTAAAGCACGGAACAAATTCTGTTTATAGACATAAGTAAAGCATTCGAACCAGTTCAGTATATTTGTTTTTTTTTTAACCTAATTATCAGAATTCTGGCAAACTATGTTCAGATATCAAAGTCAAGATTGAAATAGTCAAACGGGGAAAGGAACACAAACTAGACTGTGGCTGTCATATAAGGATATATAATGTACCCAAACATTTGGAAAACATTTACTAAAAGTGAAAGAGAAAATGGTATAAATATATATGAATGAAAACTTGTGATGACAAAGTGCTTGAAACTACAATCCCTGAAGAATTAAAAAATAGGCCATAACAGTAATGCAGGACTATAAAAATGATTCAACAGAAGTCAAAACTAATAAACAATTTGAAAGAAACTGTAATCACGAATGACAAAATTGATTGCGAAAATTTTTAAATTAATTAATAAATTTAGTTATAGGTGCGACATTATAAAACGAACACTGAAAGAAAAATGACAAAGAGATGCACAAATTAAATTTGATAAGACTAAGGTAGTGCCTATGGTGAGTTACGGGTGAGAGAATATAGCACTAAATAGATCGGATATAAGGAAATCTGAATGAATCGAAGTGCAGTTTCTAAAATCTGTAGAGTCTTGTTGAATTTAGTAATTTTGTAAAAGATCTGAAGAATTAATCTGAAAGAGATGATTCCAGAGAAATAAAAATGTATGAACATAGTTTACGAATAATTTCGTACAGACTTACAAAAAAACGTATACTCTATATAACTCTTGGACAATGTTACGTAGGACCTCTTAGAAAAACATGAACGAGAATCTTACATACATACATACGTACATACATACATACATACATACATACATACATACATACACACATACATACATATGTCTAAAAACTTTCGCGTCCTCTTATGTTTTGCTTACAATAGACTTAGCTACGCCAATACAAATCTATTGCAGCGTGTGAAACTTACAGGTTAGTACCGCGGCGAGTGAAATTGAAGGTCGAACTGTTTACTGCTTCTGCGAACTGCGTGTAGATCTTATAACTGCGTGCCTCAGCAAAGTCAAACTTACAACTGCTTCTGCGAACTGCTTACTGTCTCTGTCACTGTATATATCTTATAACTGCGTCTCGCAGCGAGTAAAACTTAAAACTGCCTAAAAACTGGGTGCATCTTGCCGAGTGTAGATCTTATTACTACGTCCCACGGTTTGTAGAACTTGAAACTGGTTCTGCTTGCCTCCGCAACGTCGAACTTATAACTGCTTGTGCGAATTGCTTAAATGTGTCGAACTGAATGGGGAAATACGATTCCGACATGCAGAACTTAGAACTGCATGTCTCAGAAGCAATCGCTTCCTTATACTCGTATATTATATTCAAATAAAATACCCTTGTCTAGAAAGTGCCAAAAGGCACGCGTAGTCCTCGCGCCTTTCTTTAAAATTTTGAATCGTACATCTAACATTGACTGGTTAAAGTTCACCTGCCGTACTCATCACTAGTTATTTGAAAGTTTAAAACTTTTTACGACATTAGCCAGTTTAAAAGGGTAACTGTACAATTACTGGTCGGGGTCAGAGCCCTTTGACGAATTTAGAGGTCCTTTAAAAAGTAGCTTCACACTCCACCATCGGGTTCCATTTCCCTATTGTAAAGATTTTATATGAACCTCTCGGCCTTCAAGCTACCGTAGGCAGTTAACACCAGAGACTTTCTACAATTCATAAAATATTATGATTATGTTTGTAACGGATATATTATATTATGTTTATATTTTAATGGAAGTGGATCGTAAGTACAGTTTCAACGCCCACATTTTCTTGAAATAATCTCAATTATGTTATTATTAAGATAAACAAATCCTTATTCATGCGCTTTTTGTGGCTCTGCATGTATAATTGCTGTACAGCTTAATCTTGAGCATATTTTTATGTATAAAATAGCTTCATCAAATGTTTTCACCGCCAATGAACACAATTACGACCTTAGAATGTAAGAAGCAAGAAATTTTTATCACACGTACGCAAATGGTTTCTCTAACTTGCTGAATACACGCTGCGGGGTTGAGCACACTTGACCTAGTTCCTAAAATAGGTATATGTTGGAATGGTAGAACACAGTCCTTAAGTTTTCCATTTTTCCAACGCTCGCTCTGGAAGGAAAAAGTGCTTCAGTGATATTAAGAAACCATGTCCCCCTATAATACATGGCCACGTCACGTAATGCTGAGAAAAGCTGTCCTTAAACTGACTGTTGAAACTTAAAAAGAGTATGATTTTGTGATGTCCAGGGTTTGGTTTCTCATATAGCAAAGTGAAGCATTTAGAAATAGTTTCGTTAAAAAGTGGCTTTATTAGTATATCCATATTTCTATCTTTTCACAAGTGCCCGTCTCCCCCCCCCCCAGGACGTGACCAACAATTATTTATTTCTAGTTATCTTCATTTTGTGCTACATCAAGTGCATAATTTTTTCCCTCTTCATTACATTATGACTTAAAGTTAACATATCTGTTTTGCTCCTACCACTAGTTCTTTCTAATTTAAATGATCAGAACACCCAAAGATTTTTCTACTGAATGTTCATCATTTTAATATATAAAACCCCATACTTATCCACTTCTAAAGACATAGCAACAATTACTAGTATCAAATAAAACAGTTAAAATACATTTTTAGTATCTAAACTATAAAAATATTCAAATAATGCAATTGTTACACGACTTTAAAGCAAACATTGTTTAAGCTGTCCAAGACCACATTATAATTAAAAAGTGAACTAAAAAATTCTGACAAAGAAGTTTGAAAAAAAAAAAAAAAAAACAAAGGCAAACGTTTGTTTTAAGAACATATTATAAAGGATGGTGTAGTTTTGGTAAAGTGAGAATTAATAACATTAAATTCCTTATATATTGTAATGACATTTTTTTGGATTGGATATCACCATTGTTTTTAAGTTATGCAACATTATCAGCCTACCTGTCGATCTCCCTTCATGGATTAGGTCAAGACCTGGTTGGACTTCCGCACCATCGGTTCCTAGGTCTATGAACGTCATATCTTCCTTTAGGCTTAGAGTACATTATCTACGTTATATATCGCGTTTTTCGTCCATTCCAAATATATGACCCTTTCAACTTTGTCTACACGTATCAAGCAAGCTCTTGTTACTGAAAATATTGCAACTCTTTTCTCATTTATACATTTCTTAGTTCGTCTCCTTTTGTTCTTCTTCTAACTGCGTGCAAAAACTTCATGGTGGATGCAATAGCTATCCGATTCTGAGCCATAGATCAAAACTGAAATTGGTGAAGATTTGCAAATATTCGCTGTGTTTCTTCTGTTGTAGTTTTGTTTAATGTTCGTTTTAGCATTTCCTAAACATTTTATCGACCACGCTATGATCAAAGTCCAATTATATATGGTGTCCAAGGTAACTGCAGTGTCTGTACGTTTTATTTACATAATTTTATTCATATTCAAATTCATTTAGATGCTTATATCTCTTGGAATATATCATCTATTGGGTCTTTAATCTCACTTATTGCCGATTATCATTGCTATTCGTATTTTTTCTTGAAACTGCAAAATTTTATTTTATTAGTAAAAAGTTTAAAATGATATTGTTAACGTATTTGAATTAACTTTTGTACTTAGCTATTACAGTCCGGCCACCATATAGTCATGTTTTGAAGTATTAATTGGTATTGAACGTCATTATTTTATTTGTTTCTTGTTCCATTTTTTACTACAGGGCTTTAGCTATAAATCTTGTCTGCTTAAGCATTGTTTTACATATCAGCAACTAGACTTCAACTCCACTTCTTCTTCTTCTTCAGCTTATTTTCCTGATAATTGTTTTTTGAACCTACTTCCTGCCGGTCTCACGGTATTAAACATTCTTTGCGAAGACAACAGTCTTTTCTATTCTACTTTAGAATAGTCAGTTTTATGTGTAGGTAGTGTATTTTAAATATGAACAGCCAGCGTAGGCGTATGGAACGAACTTTATTCAGAATTTTCCTGTTCAATTACCCCTTTACATTAGAAAATCAGAAGAAATCGGCGTAACTCTTGTTCCGCTTTAACAAATAGTTTCTGAAACTAACACAACATTGCGATGACCAAATTCAATGGTGTTGATCAATATGCATTTCGCAATAGAGCGCCTTTTAGCCAAGGGCAGATGACAACCCCAGTATCTTCCATACACGCTTTCAGAAAGGGGTGTTGCACGGTTAGTAGCCGAGACGTCAAACAACGCATAAGCGGTCAAGGGCTATAACTAACGGTCGGCATATAAAGGAACTAAAATTGTAGTAAGATTACCACATTATTTAGCTCCTCGATTGGTAACAACAACACTATTTTCTACTTTTACAACAAAGTTTGGTTTGTTCGTATAAGCTTTAAATCCTTCATTATAAATTGTTTCATCTTCCTTTTAAAATTGGCATCTTCATTATGATTAACATAGTCAATAATCTCAATGTTTTTGGGATATTTTCTTTCTATCTTCCTTCCTTTATTTTATATATATATATATAATATATAAATGAAAAATTAAAATGAAGTAACGCTATTAACAATATAACAAATTAACAGTAATAATAAAAGTAGATAAGGATAAAACACTTAGATAAAGTCACACTTGAAGTTGCTATATTTCGAACTAATGGAGTTCTTCTATGGCAAGAAACTAGACAAGTGAAGGTGATAAGGTACTTTATATATTTGCTATATTTCGAACTAATGGAGTTCTTCTATGGCAAGAAACTAGACAAGTGAAGGTGATAATGTACTTTATCACCTTCACTTATCTAGCTTCTTGCCATAGAAGAACTCCATTAGTTCGAAATATAGCAACTTCAAGTGTGACTTTATCTAAGTGGTTTATCCTTATCTACTTTTATTATTACTGTTAATTATATATATATATATATATATATATATTACTAACACTATAATAGGAATACTATAATATTACTAATAGATGATGGTCCTGACCTTTTAGTACATTTACTGCTGTAACTTGTTTTAAATTAAACCTCTGGATATGTTTATGACAGGTGGGGATTATTATGGCCTCCTGGTTATCTCACTTTGTCGTGGTAGGAACGAGTGATACCCAATGATCTAGAAGCCGGTATCGGTAAGTATAGTATTTCTAGATGCTGTTCGAAGCCGTGAGAGATAAAGCTAAGTGATGCACAATGGGTATAGATTCCAAAGCCGCTTGGTAGGAATATCCGGAAATTGCAAATCCCTGTTCTACAGGTAGAGGCTGGTAACCTCAACTTAAAAAAAATAGCAAATAAGTTGGTCATAAGCTTCAGCAGAAAAATAAAAAGGGAAGGATAAACAAGTTGTTATGTAGAAATATAACGCAGAAATATAAAGGAGCATATGCATTGCGACTCATTAATGAGTCATAAGCTAAAACAATGCCTTTCATTTAACCCTCCAATACAGCCTACCACTCAATTTTCTCTAGGAACGTAAAGTACGTGCGAAGATGTGGCCGGGGAAGCAATAAGAGGGAGAGGGTTATGGTGGAGCATGCGCAGTACAATTCACCTAGCTCTGAAACTGCAAAAGTTGGATCCATTCTTTGTGTGCGGGAATTTGTTTTTAGAGTTAAGTCTCTTCTCCCAGATCATCTCGGTCTTCTCTTCTTGCACCATATTAACAACTTAAATGAATTTATAGATTGTTTTTTATTATTGTTTCAACATTACCGAGCGGGATAGCTCAGGCGATAAGGGGGGTCAAATCCCTTGGGGCCGGTCATCCTGACTTTTGTTTATTTCATGATTTCCCCTGGTCTTTTAGGCGAATGCTGGGATGAATCTGTACTTTCCACTAATTTTTCCCTGTCCCATTTCATATCAGTTTATTCGTTGGTTCTACTACAGGATCGAAAGTGGGTGAGGTGGGCTGGCGCAGTGTGATGATGGTGTGCGCTTTACAAAGCTTTCCGGTATGAAAGCGGACCTTCTGAGTAGCTCGCACTCCTTGGGAGGAGGGGTAATACCCGGGGGTTGTGGTATTTTATCTGTGTACATGTTCGGGATTCCTTATACACTCGCGCAGTTACCCTTGCCTCGCCGCATCCCTTCCTCCCGAATATACCCCCATTGGTGCTGAAGGCACAAAGGGAAGCCGTGAGCAAGGCTCAAGTACCTCCGCTCCAAACAATCCAGTCCATTATTTCAATATTTCAGGATGTATGAGATTAAACGTGATCGTATGTACACCGAAGACGTGGAACGGCTTTACGCATAGTTCAGTTCTTCTAAATTTTGAATTGAATTTTACCTGTTTAATGCATTTACTTATTTTCTTCCCATTGCCTATAGAAAGCCAGTTTGTAGAAAACGTTTTATTTCATGCCAACAGACTATACTGGTATTTGACTCCGGTTAACTGACTTCATAATTTGCCCCTATTTTGAAATGCTTTAAATTGTTTATTGCGTTATACCTGCCAGTTGTATTCTAATTAATATAATTCTGTCACCATCCTAGGTTGTTTTTTCCTAGCCTCCAGCTTTCAAATTGTGATATTTTATTTTTTTTTTTAAATATTTAGTTTCTATATCAACCCATCTTCTGCAGTTATGCTTATTTGTTCGCTCTCTACATTGCCATATTTTATTCAAATGAGAATGAACGCTTGGAAAAGTACTTGTGATGCTATGACTATTGCGTTTTAATTATTCATTAGGCATCGATATTGCTTCCAGTACAGTGTTACGCAACAAAAGCTTTGTGATTAAAATGGCAATAAGCCTTTTATCAAGTGGCTATTCCCTCGGGATTGATTTAATTTAAGCAATAAAACTGAAAAAAGTTACACATTTCCATCTTCTCAATTATGATCTAGTACACTAAACAAAGAAAGTGCTGCAAAATTATTGGAGAGTCGTCATTTCCTATTGGATCTTTTGTTGGACAAATGCACAGGAGAAAAATACACATACCTTCAGGGAGCCGTATACAAAATAACGTCCAACCGTTACTTGTGCGTCTGTATTATTGGTTCTTTGTTATGTCATACTCATGTGTCAACAAGAGTAGGTCTACAATCCGTGATTTTTTCGCAATCCATTTGCACACCCTACAGGTAAACCTAGAAGTTAGTGCCTAATCTTGCTTCATCCTATGATAAAATATATTTTCTTACTCTAGAACCTCATTTGTTATCAAACAAAATTACTAATGCATATACTATTTGATCGTCTGTCGCCACATACGTTTATTCTATGCTCTTCTTAAAAGCCTGGAGGTATATGCGTTACATACATGTTTCTAAGAACAAAGTGTTTTTTGACAAGTATTTATTATGACTACCTTAAATGGAAAATAATCTGAGATAAAAATGTGGAAATTCTACTCATTTCTGTTAGTACTTTATATTATTATAAATATAAAAAGATTTGTGCGCATAAATAAATACAAATTTAAAATTTATAATACCAATAATTTCTTCATTTATATATAAATGGCACTGACCAGACCTAATATTACTTTGATTGGCTAATTAATTTCTTTAACAGCAGAAAAGGCGGAAAAATTCCAGTCTATGCATATAAATCAGCATCAGGAGCCGATCAGAAGATCCTTGTTAGTTAGAGCTTCATCTAATGTAATGGCGAATGGTAGTTGGGATTTGTGCGTCGTAGAATTAATCCATTCTCAAATACCAGATATAATAAGGCTAAGTACACATTGACGTAAGTTAGCGATCGCTCCAAACCCCCACGTTCCATTTGTTCCCCTTGTCCTAGAATAAATTTAGTCTCTCAACAGCATCATATTAATAAAATCTGCTATTATAAATTTCTCAAAAGAACTGCAACAGTGATACTTAATTGCATTGATTGATGATACTTAGAATACAAAATCAGTAATTTGATATTAACTGAGAGTTTTCCACTTTTTAAAATAGCAAAATGTTATTGGTTTTAAGTAAGAAAAATGAGGCTAACATTTAAAGCATCAAATTTCATAAAACGCCAAATTGTTTTCACCATCCAATAACAATTTTTAAATTTGAATTGAAATTTTAAGTCCAAATAGAGTCGATTAGCTGAACTGAGGCCATCTCATGAATAGTTTCCGACCCACAGCAAACAAACAGCTTAAGGACGAAACCTTTAAAGGAATTCTTCAAGGAACTAAGAAAACTTGGAAAGCCTTCAAAGCCGTTGTTTACATCTTCGTGAGTAATTGAAGAGCTGAAAGTCATGTTGCAACTGTTATAACCACTAGGCCGAACATGTCATTTAACATCAACATTTTTTACCCTCTTTACTATTTCTTAGAACTTTTGATGAAAGTGGAGAAGGCCTCCCTCAAGATATTTTAGTTATGGAAAGAAAGTACTAAGACAGGTACTTGCTGGAAAATGTTGAAATTAAATACAAACAAAAACAAAAGAACAGTAACGGTCGATTGAATAGGCCTCAAGGTAAAAATTAATATAGAAATGCATCTCTGTAACACTTAAACACACATTTAACATAATTTGCATGTTCAGTGCTTACTATATTTACATGCTGTAGAATATATTTACTGAATATATTTGTTGAATTTTGTAGTATTTTGACGAACGTTTGTCATGTGACACTGTATTTTATATGTATTTCGTGCTTATCCATTGTGACACACAAATATTAAATCTGACGTTGTCGTGATTCTTCCTCTTCAGTCGTACGACCTGGAAGAACTTCTTGCATACACTTCCTCTACTCATTTTCCCATTTAGTGATTGTTCTTTCTCAATTTCTGTAATAATTACACAATTAGATTTTCTGTGTTTTTTTAATTAGCCCTTAATTGAACAACATGTTCCATTATAGCAAATACTGTACTGTCCTAGTTCTCTTATAATATTATCATTATACTAACAATGACAATAAATAAAAATAAATATACCCATATATTTTTTTTAAATATGGATTTCTTGGATTCCTGTATTATTTTGTAAAGTTAACAGCATTTATCCCATAATAATCTTAATTTGAGTAGTCTTTTATACTGCCTCCAATATCAAAATGCCTTGGTAGCATTTTTAAATATGTTCTCTTTGGTTAATTGCCAAATTGAAACACTTTTACATAATGCCTGCCTTTGTTTATTGAATTTTACACATTTATAGAGCAAGTGGTCTACCGTCTGATTTTCCTCATTACAATAACTTTGGGCCCCATCTTCCTCCTCTATGACATGTCACGAAATCGAACCATGACCTGCCCCAGCGACCTCTGCTTCCTCTACCTCAGTCTGTCATAATACCGCATCCCACCGGTCGCACATCACACGACTTTCCAAATCGAAGGACCCCTCTGTCCATCAGGCAACTTCGCTATTGTTCTCACAAGGCTGGGTGGACGTTCCTATCTTAGAAAAATGCCTAAGCAGGTAGTAAGAATCAAACCCAGGACCTATCGGGCAGCAGTCAACAATGCTAACTACTAGACCAAGGAGGTTGTTGATTGAGCACTATCAATTACTTTAAACCTATGATAATATCCAATTTTCCACGACTTATTACTGTTGCCAAATTTGGAGGAAAGACTATGTGTGTGTGTGTGTGTGTGAGAGAGAGAGAGAGAGATAGAGAGAGAGAGAGAGAGAGAGAGAGAGAGAGAGAGAGAGAGACAGACAGACAGGCAGGCAGACAGGCAGGCAGATAGAGAGACTGCAGCAAAAGATGGGCTCGCAGTCTCTTTCGCTCTTTTGACTGCTACTTTATTTCCTTCCACTCCCACATGGGCCTTCACGGGCCTTGACCAATTAAAAGGGATACGTCAGTTCTGTTCTTTGAGACTTTTGATATTTTCTCTTATTAGCTATTGCTGTTGAGAGTTGTTTTTTGTTGAGCTAATTTGTAAGTGTATGAGGGTTTTTTCCTCTCTTCAAACTTCATCTGTCCACTGTTGATGAATTGTAATGCGTTTAATGTTGTCATGCTTAGCTTGATTATTCCATCAAGCCTCATGTAGTTTTAGCTTTGCTTTGATATATTACTGAGCCTTGTTTATATATCACAGTAGCAGCTTTCATTTTTTTCCTGATACTGCCACTAGAGTTGTGTTATTGACTTTGTCCATCATGATCCTCTCTGTGCTTAATGGTGCCATAATATTACGGTAGAGCTGTGTCAAATTAACGATGATGATTTCTCTATTAGATGGTGTCTTACTGGTTAGGTATATCAAATTAAGTAGTTACCCTCCATAATGCCACGTAATACTTCTGTAGTGTGTATACATATGAGTTTGATTACCGCTATTATACACGAGGAATCATAAGCCTTTTGATATTTTACTGTTCATGTTCTTTGTAAGCTTTTGCAGTTTAGGGGTATTTTTTTAATTTTTTGTAAGGATTCTTCCAGCGAGGGACTCCGCAGTCTCAATAGCTTCTCTACGGATTTGTTTAGTGCTCTTGATACGGAGCCCCGATTGAAATTCAGAATATAAGAAAAATGATAATAAAAGAAATTAAGAAATTCGAGTGGAATTTGGAATATATAATATGAACGAAAAAGCTACATAATATTAGACGAAGTGGGTAATTCACGTGCAGAAAATAAAACCAGAAAGACACCACAATACAATAAAAATTATAAATCATGGTAAACCAGAAATGTTGGACGACCAATAAAACGATGGCATGAGCAAAGTATGTAAATAGCAAAAGAGAGCAATGTTTAAGCATGAAGGAAGGATAAAAAGAATAACATGGAGAATAAAAAAGTCCAGGTTAATTCGTAAATTTATAGACACGGGCACTATGAATTTTAGTGTTTTTTTGTATAACACGTTTCTTTGTTGAAACGGTTTATAGTATCATTTATTTTAATTTAAGTTGCCCTGGAGATTGTGCATTTTAATTACTTCTTGCAAATGCCATATGACATGCAAATTTCATGATTCTGCTGTTCTTGCTTTAATTCGCTTGGCTTAAGATATCTTCGGGCGTTTAGCGTTAACGTGCTACGAGAGATAAATGAATAAATACATGAACCAGCTGATGGATGACCAACTAGGCATAAAGTAAAGGATGATAAATTGATGAGTAAGGAAGAGCTTGAGAAGTGGCAAAATAAAGGAAGGTATGCGCGCTTTGCATACACGTTGCTCTAAGATCCCGGTGTTCTTTTCTCTACCCATTACAATTTCTGCTCACTGAAGTGGCAATCCTGATACAGCTGCCACCCTTGCTAGCTTTTTAATGCCCAAAAAGAATTATACGCTTTGAAACAGCAGCGCTCTGCAGCACAGAGAGCTCGTGTTTTACACTGTCTGGAGTATAACAAAATGTAACAGTGGATGTAGGGGAGCGGTGTTTAATATGACGAAACCTTTTTTCGGCAAAGAAATTTATATCTCTATCAGTTATAGTTTCTGTCTGAATATTTAAAAATTTGAACTTTTCTAGACGTTGATTATTAATGACTATTTTATAGAAATCGGTCGAATGAATATCTAGTTGCCTGCCAAACTTTTGGCTATCAAAGTTAGGAGTATCCTAAAGAATACCATGGTTTTATATTGACCGAAAACTTAGCAGACAAAAAGATCTTCACTATGCTAATTTCCCGTGAAATTGTTATTAACCGAATATTCCACATTAAACGTTCTAATCGAAACCAGAGAGGAAAGATTACTGGTGACGGATCACCGCTGGGACTTGAACACGCATTTAGGGTTATCTTGCAGATGATCCTCCATTTGAGCTATGTTCCCTTTCAGACCACAATCGCGAATCGTTCCAATTTGATTATATATAATCTACACACCTCTAATATTATCTAATTATATATGTTGATCATCAAAAGTGCACATTACTCTTATACCTTTTTTATCAATGGAAACCGCACGAAACAAAAAGTTTGGTTATATGAAAAGCGCACAGAAATTTTCTTTCCTGCTTGTATAGACTTAGTACTGTCTATTGCTACGTAAATACGCAGAGGTGAAGTTGGTAATATGGGGCACATTTTCTCAGTATGTAATTTGAAAAACAAGTAAGTTATAAATGGAATTTGAGATGAAAGTAGATTTGAATGCCATATCTTCATATATGTAAACAGCTGTATCCACATTAAGTCAAGAAATCTTGTAATGTTAACATATGCCAAAAATACACTTTTTTTTTTAGAATGTTGTTTAATGCCCGTTTTTATTACTGAGGGACCACAGGCGATGGACACTGATGATATATGAGATGAAATGATATATTGGGAAAGAATTTTTTATTAACGAAGGAAACATTCCAGGCCTATGTTTAGGTTACCTCCCGGGCATTTGTCATTTATGAGGACTGAGGGAAAATGAAAACACCCCAGTCAGTGAGGACTGTCCTGACCGGATTCGAATCCCAGACCTCCCGCTCACGAGTCCGCGCTTTAACGACTTCGGCTACCCGTGGCGGTAAATAGACTTCTGGAAAATGCGATTGTAATATGAAAGGGCCTGCATTTATTCTAAAACTTAAAATGTAAATGGCATACAAAATTAAAATTAAACGCCTGTAACATATTAAACAGGATAATCAAAAAAAGTTCATGTTATAATAGGCGAAACAGGAATGTGCAACTCCCTGTACTCACAGAAATCAAAAACAAATTAATACTTTTCACTCGCAGATGAACTCATCTACAATAAAAATGCATTCTATTTTCCAGGATTTTATTTTGTAAAAAATGCAGCTAGTATTTCCATTATCTGGCACCGAATTTTGTACTGGAATCGATAAATCTGATATGTCTGATGACATGAAAATATCAATTCCTTCTGATTTTAGGTCCACTTTTTTGAAATGGAGTTTTCTTTTCCCACTCACGCTTCTGGTTAAAGTTTTTGGTTTATTTAGTTGGATCTTTTTTGTTTTCATAATGTGGCTCTACTAGTGCAAGGGAAATTTATCATTTCAGGATCTGAATTTCTAGTTTCGGAATTATTTTATGATGGTTTCTTCCGTCAACGGATTCCGTGTTCCAGATGTTTAACGCTCTGGACAGAGATGCATTCAGTGATGCACATTTCATCCACGTAAAAGACGAAGGTTAACAAGTACAAAATGATGATGGCAACTAGCCGATCATTGATTCTTCAAGGATTGAACCAATTTTTCTGGATAATCAGATTCTGACAAAAGACTGCGGCCATATATTCCCATTATCATAATCCATACGTTTTCGTTTCGGTAACGCCCTAGTTTTGTTCCGGACATCTTTAACAACGAGCAACCTGCACAAAAATGGGTTTTAAAACATGGCTCTATCTAAAACATATATTTCATAGACATTTAGCAGTGGTTGCAAACAAATAGCATGGTTGTAATATAGGACACGCTGTCCCATAATACCACCACTCATGCAACAAAATATGACCATTAAGTTTCGTATTAGAGTTCCATGATGCTAAGAATTATTAGAAGTTTATACCTTCTACTTATCTTATATGTAAACGAATGAATCTGCTCTAGTTCACATTGCTTTCACGCATCAGATAAATAAAACAATGTAAAAACTTCTTTGAAAACTTTTAACAGCTGCTTAACAAACTTTACTCTATCAAATGCATAGTTCTCACTTGACTGACTACAGAAGGTGAGAAATTACTTTGCGATTAACACTTGGGACGTATTATGCCGGCGACTCGGCTGGCGGGAGGCTCGTCTTATCGTTGACCAATCAGGTAACAAAAACAGATTATCATCAGAGGCACGACATCATCAGTGTTGCAACCGATCGGAAATCACGCAGTAGCAAAGCGTTTTCAAAAGAATGCATGGAAAAAAGAAGTTGTGGAAAGTTTTATGCTAAACTTGGGTGGCTCCAGTAATTCATTGACAATGAACATAATAAAATGGAAATGGAAATCAACAGTGAAGGGGAGCCGGAAGATCTTGAATTGCAGCCGCTGCAGACGGACAGCGAGAGATGGGATTTGGCAACAGTGCACTGCAGTGGCTAAGTGGCAGCAGAAACGTCAATCACAACGATGATTTCTCACCTACTGTAACTGCATACCACAGAAGACAAACGCGCCTCAAGGAATAAAATTCCACAGCATTTAACATAACGCCACTAGCTTTAGAAAGATAGGCATGTCCCTATTTACAACCGCATCACATATCACAACGTACGAAGAGTTAATTTGACAGCAGGTGTGTTTAAAATGTGCAAGTACCCTTGTAATATAGTTAAAGTTAGTTTAAAATGCATTATTAGCGTCATTTTTTTGAAAAGTTAAGTTAATTGGCCCTCCTTAAAAACCACAGCTTTTATGCTACATTTATGCTGACTGTTTTAATGTATGCGTTTTCTCCCGCTATTTTTTTTTTTTTCCTGGCACCTAGAATTTTCAATTTGGTTTTCGCTTGAACTTTAATAAAGATATCTGTGGGTAAGGGTAAGTAGATTGATTGATGTAACTCATAAAAATTATTTTTAGCTATGAAAAAAACTCTGCTCCCATAGTATCGCATGGAATAACAAAAGTAGGAAAGAGCCTACAGTGAAGGGAAAACGAGACCGTCTTTGTCCACCTAAGCTTGTAGAATATAATTACATAAATAGTCAACTTTGGTCATTTGTAGCGCAATACTAATAAAGTCCTCAAAGACTTCTTTATCACTTCATCTGACCTCAAATAAGGCAACTCAAAGAACTATTTTTACCATTTAGTAATGTCACCTTCACTCTTGTACAGACGAGTTAATCCTAAATTAGAAAATTTACGGTACCAGCTTTGTCTTAAACAGGTTGAGGACACTGTTTATAAAATAATGTGCAGCTGTCCCGAAATTGCGTTTCAGATACATTTTACATAAAGAGCACATATGTGTGCACGTGCTTTCATAGGGAGCAGTTTATATATGCGGCATACAATTGCTTGAAACATTGTGAACTGGTATTAAATGTGAACATTTTGTACAATACTCTAAAACTGCAGGTTTGTTTCATGTCAGAATCACCAAGAAAGCAGATCCGATCTTCCCTACTGATAACAATGTTAATTTCATTTAAATTGTTCAAAACTTATTCAAGTGAACTAGGATTTTCGGGAAAGCTCTTTATAAATAGTTTGTCTTGTCGTTAACGTGATCGTATGTCATATTTAAGTTGTCTTCTTTTACTAGAGGTGTTCTATTTGATTTGAGAGGTCTGCTAGTCTAAGTTTTTTGATAATTTTTCTTTTGTATATGTTACGAATAATATGTTTTCTATGTTACTATCCGTCAAGTTGAAATGGTTGTGTGAATTCCTTTCTGATATGACAACATTTACCTCTGAGTCAGTATGGGGTGAAACAGAGCAGTTGCAAAAAGTACACTTCCAAAATATAGCATTTGGAAATTGTGCATTTTTAATTATTATATACAACACTGCAACATTCAACTCCTTTATTGCTCACAGTACTACTGGTTCATTTATTGCAAACACGCGCTGACAACTGCATGCAAAGACCGAGAGGGATAGACTAGCAAGCCACTTGTGGATGTGCGCTTTTATATAATCATGGATTTAGATTTCCTGCATTTTGCAAACCTAAAACTTTGGAGAAACCGGTTTTGTGCGCTCGATTTGGGCCCGATGACTTATGTGAAAATACCACTTTAAAATTAAATATTGTACTGATAAAAATATATTTCCTGCCTTTCCAAGTCACCATTTTTGATTATCAATATCTCATCGACTGCTGTGTCCTTTCATTTAGTACTTCTACGCTGTAGTAGAATTCATTACTTGGTGATATCAAAGACCATGAGACTTTGAGTACAAATATCTTTCGAAAATTATTTTCTTCATGGTGTTAGCTAAGTGTCTGCAATATCAACGAACTCTTTTAATATTTATATAGACGAGGTCATAAATTAATCACTGATATTATAAAGAAATAACTTTAATTAATAATAATTTTACTTATAATATATTTACATGAAAATAATTTCCAGTAAACAGATAATAAACTGAATCAAGTAGGAAAACAATACAATGAGACTGCATCTGTTTAAAAAAATGCTAAGGCTTTAAAAGACATAAATGCTATAAAAACGACAATTGTAAATAATAGAATCATTACAGGACGTGTTTGAGATATTGTAATAGATGCGCAGTCGTTGAAATAGAAATTGAAAAACTGTAGAAATTTGAAGCACAATAATTCGCACCATGAATAAGAAATTCAGGAAAGAAACAATTCCAAAATTATATAAAGTAATAGTTCTACTATTTCACCTATTGAACGTTTAATAATAGTAAAATACGTAGAAGAGAAATGAAGTTTCTTCGGTGCTGTAGATGCCTGATAACAAAAGAAGTAAAGACATCCGAAGAGAAGTACACATTAAGAGCATTTCAGAGAGTGTATTTCAATATTGAGAAAATTGGAAGAATTACATTTTACGAATGTCAGAATACAGAACAAAAACGATTTTTTACTACAGACCGAGAGGAAGAAGAAACATTGGAAGACCAAGAAAGAAACAACAATCTCTGCTCTTGGAGCTGAGACAAACTAGGAAAGTCTAATTCATGGTGATGCTTTTCTGTTTACGATACTACAAAAATATAAAAAAGTGTATATAATAGTTTATATTATGTTTAATGGATTAATTGCTTTTCATACTAGTCTGCCTCCAGTTCTGCATGTCGTCCCTAGTTGTCTAGGAGTAACCCTAGGGTTCAATCCCGGCCAGGGTCGATGGCTTTTTATCGGGCGTAAAAAGCCTAAATATGGCTTCCTTCGGAAGGGAAGTAAAGCCATGGGTCCCATATCGTACATTTACGGCCCGAAAAAGAATCTCAAGCCTGAAAGAAGAGAGGCCTCTGAGCAAAATTTGTCATCCGTTTCACGCCCTGAATTGAATGGGACGCTGATGGCCTGAGATGTTAAAAAGCGTCTGTAAATAAAGCAAATGAATGAGTTTGCATCTTTAAACGAGTATTATTAGGTTTTTTTATTAAGAAGACATAAAATATTTCATCATTTCTTTAATGGGTTCAATTTTACTCTATTATAGGGCTATTCCCCAAACTGTGGAATTACAAATTTTAAGGCACACAACTTCGATCTATCAAAGTTAGTAATACTAAAATATGGAGAGCACTGAAACGTGTGTCATAAGGCAAATGGCTTTCTTGTACAATATGAAAGGTAGACCGGGTCAACAGGAACCGATGTAGCATTTCCTTGTATCGAACAAATATTGGCATGGGTCATTGCTGATGGTACATGAGAATGGTAAACTCCAATCTTGAAACACACTACTGGACTAAGGAAATGATTTGAGTCGGAAAACTATGTTTTCTCTCTTCTTTGAATGTTATCCTTTGTAAATCAGAGAAAAAGTTGGATAGGATCGCAAAAGCGAGGCAGAGATAGCAGGAAACGAGAGAGTAGTCTCAATTCTTAAAACTATATATCCTATGAGGCCCACTTCGCGAAGTTTCGAGTCAGCCTGTGGTCAATACAACGGTTTTATTTTCTTACTTTGTAGCACATCAAAGTGGAAGAGAAACCAAAAGGTCGTAAATTTGGCAAAATAAATAAATAAATAAAAGTAATCACTTGTAAATGAAATGTTAATTTTTAATTATAGAAACGAAGCGTTTTAAGTGCCCGATAAACTGATAATGGCCAACAGATGTGCAAATTTAACTATGCAATTATCGTGAAATACACAGTAGTCGAACCAAACAAATCAAATCCACCTGCAATCCAAGCGGTGTCTGCATAGGGGTTTCAGGCCTCCGGTGTCTTCTCATTCAGATACTTTTTCATTTTTATTCACCCTATCATTGAACTAGATGATCATCTCCTGTCACCGACACACTGAACTTCAATGCAGCCAGAATGATAGTGGGATACGCATTTTGTTTTATTTAAAACGAATATTATTAAAGATTTGCATATTATTATTCAATTATATTGAGAAAGTCCAGGAGAACTGCAACTGGGTCTTTGTAAATTATATAAAGGAATGCTATGTGATAGAGCCAATATAGAATCAAAAATAAATGACGTTTAAAGCAGTGTCCAACAATTTGTAATCTCTACCCCACTTAGTTATTAGGTATTACTGACTGAAACAGAGGGCAAGGGGCATCCAGGACTCCGCTGGCAGTCAAGAATGAGGGGCAGGGAGGCAATTTCATGCAGAAGGTAAGACAGTCCAGGTCTGAAAAGGTGAAAATCTGAGAGGATTGCCGGCGGGAACTAAAATAGACATTGTGTTCACTTATTCTACTGGTAAGGGTGAAGGAGTGTTATGTTCTGCATGTTTATATTAAGCTATTATTGAAATTATTATTAATATTATTTTAATTACGTTAAGTAATAGATGATGACTTATTTAAGAATTATACTTTTTGTGCATTATGAAGGCACATACGATCCAGTGGACACGTGCGAAAGTTGCAAAGTTAATGCATGTTAATTTGAATTTCATTCAGTTATAGTACATAATTGTTACCTATAATATCCTTTTGACACTCTAAAGTACTTAAAATGCAATTGAGGAATACTATAAACAGGATTTAAAATTCTGAGCATATTTGCACAATATGTTTTTACAAAACATATTTAATTAATGTTCGTCGTTGATTCGCACTGGATTCTGTAAGCAGTAAACCACAAGCTAAGCAAAGAGGTCCATGTATCCACTTTCAAGACTCAATGTAAACAAAACATTGTGCAGTTATATATAGCGATGGAGTTTATTAAGTGTGAAGTGTGTTTTAGTGCTGTCTTGATCTCTTGTAATTTATATATCACAAAATAGTTTCTCCATACATAAACATGAATTGTTGGGCAGTTAACATTGGAAAGTATGTATAATGAGTCCAAAACCATTTGAAAAGGGGCATATTTTCCCGGGTATCAAACAAGTCTCAACTTTTCAAGTCAAGTATTGGTCATTGAGGCTTGCTCTAATGTGTAGGTTTCCCTTCCGCACACACCCACTTAGTTTGGCAACGTAGCTAAACGCTGAGATGGATAGACCATTTGCCATTAACTTTTGCGTCTAGTGTGCATAGTAAGTGATGAATTTGGGTGTTAAGTATGCCACCTTCTATATTACCCACATAAAGGTGCAGAGTTACACTTTAATGTGTAAGGTTGATGAATGTGATCAAAAAAGAATAAAGAAAAAATTCTTTTTTTTAAGGTATAAGGAGAGGTCATTTTTCACTCGAATTACATGTAAGGTATATAATCATTCATTATGTTAGTTTTTAAGAGGCATTGAGCATCTTATTGAGTTTAATTTTTGTTGTTTTATATTTCTGTAAAAATTTGTGCGTTTTAGTTTGCTCTATAGGTACTTTTAATATTGTTTATTTCAGACTTTTATTCACCGACCCACCCATTCCAAGAGCAACTGAGTTGTATCGATTTCTCTTGATTCCATAGAAAGCAAAGTGATCAATCGGCACTTTATAAGTATACATCACCGAACGGTTATTATATACTACAGAGCATGAAAAGAAGTGACATATAACATCCACAATTTTTCAACTGATTGAAGCTACATTCAGTAGCTGTAACTCCAATAGCTGTAACTCCAAGCAACTGTCTACAGTCTATTGCTTTTTAGCATACAGGTTTCCAATAGTTTCCTCATATTTCTTTGAAAAATAAATATACTCGTATAAGACCCAATTTTACAGTAATATGCATACATGTGGCCTGAATACAATTATAAATATGTAGTTTATAGCACATATTATCAAGTATTTATAGTCTAATGATAAACTGGGAAAAAATTTAGAAAGGAAGCACTTTAGTCTAAGAGTATCTCATTGGTATTCACGATGAACACTGAAAAATCTGGGGGAAAAAAAAAAATAATTGATGTTAGCCAATAGGAAACTAGAAGTGAACCAAGTTCAATAATATTTAAAGTAAATAAACTTTCGCGGAGGAGGAACTTTATCACTTATTAGACTTTATATCAAGTACAAGAAGTAAGTTTTTAGAGGAACTTAAAGATTAAAATATAGAGAGATACCATAACGGGACAATGCACTAATACTACATTAATCGAGTTGTTGCGGCTGATTCAATATAATACAACTCACGCCGATTTATTGCTAAGGTTATAGACGTCAATTTAATATTACTTACTATAAAGTCTTTACTGCAAAGTAATTAGTGTTATCATAAAGTGAAGTTAAGATGTCGGTCGGAGTGTAAAGTTATTACAGAGGAGTCAAAGTTAAAGTTAAACTGCGTAAATTGTGTCTATAGACCTCCCGAATGAAGGTAGTGATTTTTAATCTGAGGGTAAAGTATACAGTAAATATAAAACCAGAATTATCACCACGCGACAGATGCACAGCATGTTCCTAAAACCTTCAATTGCCCAATAAATTAAAAGTTCAATTGAAGCCCAAAACTGTACTATTCTAGTGAAGGAACTCCGTCCTTCCCTAATGACACCACGTCATAAAAACAGTCCATATTCTCCTGAAATTCCTCCCCTCTACTTTGGAAACAGAGAAATAGGAAACATCGAACTGCAGACTTCAAGAGCAGAGGAAACTCAAGAAGATCATCGTCTAATCATCTAATTGATTATTCAGTATTCAAAAATATGGACCATTAAATTAATCACAGTAAAAATTAAACCCCCAGCACTAAATGCCTGTTCCCCTCTTCTGGAGGTTCAAGATAAGATATTTTGGCGCATTAATATGTTGTGACAAAGCGAGATGTCTTGGTTCAGACATTCCTTTCTCTAAACAATTTGCCTGTATGAATCGACACTGAAGTCCGGAACGGATGCAGATATCAATCACTGAAGTTAGGATGCCAAATGAACAGAGTATCACCAGTGTAGAGGAGAAATGTTCATAGCCTGTTGGGTATGAAAATGAACGCCAATTACAAGATAGCATTCCATTTTGGCAGGGAACTATGGAACTGAATGACATCAAGCAAAAACGTAAGTACTGTACAACACTGGCCTATCGAAAAAACCATCGCATGCACAATTATTATTATTATTATTATTATTATTATTATTATTATTATTATTATTATTATTATTATAAAAGCGTTATTAATTTACACTATCACAATTTAAAGTGCAGTTTCTCTCAGAAAGTCATCATCAAAGCCTTTTACTTCGCCTTTGATACGCTAACATGCTGAACGAAGTGAACTGAAGTGAGTTTAATTTACAAAGGCAAACAATCTCTCTTTCACTATGTTTATTTACTTACTGTTTTATTTTAGAGGCTTTTCTTTATTGAACGACTAAGGAAATGTTCTTAAGGTGAGATGTAGTTATTTTGGAAATTAAAGTAATTCCATTACAAAAATAAAAGCATTTAACATTTCTGGAAACCGAATCTCAGTGCAAAGTGCTCAATTTCAATTTTGCCATCTGACCTCAACATTGTATAACGTTTTATAATAAATGTTTGACAATAAGGTAACTATATGTAATTTTATTTTTTATTAATTTTTATAATATCAGAGAAAAATGTGTAAAATATATAGCTTATTTTTGCTAATATATGCTTTATAGTGTGGTAAGTGCACAATAAGAATAAAATATTCGACAGAAAGTTTAAATAATCAAGCAGAGCAAGTTATTTAATGTTCCTCTAATCAGTTATATACTGAGATAAGGAGTCAGCATATTACGCCCTAATTTATTTGACTTGTCCTTGCTAATATAGTTTTGAAAGAAGTTGCTTGATATGTTTAGATGCATTAAACGTTCTGCGTATTATTTAATCCTTCACTTATGTTTCTGTATTGTGCGTTTCATTTTATAAAAATTACGTACGGAAAAGATTCGTACATAATTTGTTCCAACTTGTTTCAAATATGGGTGTCTTCTCAGAAACTTGGCAAAATAGAAACACAATTTTAAGTGATATTTTAATGTAGAAGGCTACTTGTTCCACCACTTTCAGCTCATTATATCAATTAGATGAGCGAGAAACATTTTTACTTGGAAGATATAAAAAAAATCACTTCATTTTGGCATATTACTCACCCATAATATCCACAGTTTTCTAAAAAAAATTATAAAAGTAAACGCGCTAATAAAATAGTATGCGTTGCACAATTGTTCAACATTTCAGGTCTTGCAGCATCCGAGGAAAAAGCACTTGAATGTGCAGAAATGAAATTTTGAGAAAAAATACTTTAGACCTTTATATTAAAATTTTAGGCAATGTAAAGACATAATTTTCTTTAGTTCCATTCCATGATTGTTGGCTCTTCTTAGTCCTCGTTTTTTGTGGAGGATTGGGTAACAAGTGGTTATGATACAGTTGACTGTTTTTATTGAAAGACAACATTGATTTGTGTTACTCTCAACTTTATTCCCTATTTTTTTTAATGTGCTACATAATTGTTGTAGTTTCTCTAAAAAAAGTACCTCTGCCTATGCTGACGTCACATGGTACGATTCTAGACAATCAGCGACTTGTTTCAATTCATATTTCCGATGCAAAACAAAAACCATAGCCCATATAAACGAAAAGAGAATTGCTTCAACGCACTTCTTCAGTGAATAAAACATCCCTTCTCTTGGAACATTATGTATACCGCGATGAGAGATATATTTTCTTTTTTTTTTTTGTGCAACGAACAAATAATGCCAAAATAAAACCGAAAGATGAAAGCATGTTCATGTGAGGTAAGCGATAAATTGGACCACCCTCACCGCGGGTGTTGCACTAGAAACCTGGCTAACAACCGCCAAGCACTGGCTGGAATTTACAGTAGGGGGATTATTTCATGTACCACACGACATCCGTAGTCTGCTATGAGCTGCGTCTCTTTCACAGACCGCTAAAGTTTCTCTCGAGTCTGTGATTCACAAAATAATTTTATGTGCAATCGTAGCCAAATAAAGTTCTATGAGGGTAATCCGTTTCACATTTATGAAACACACCACAATAGTAGACAAAAATATATGAGAGATATTGTTTAGAACTTTAGTGATGAATTTATTTGTTCTATGAATAAATGTAAAGGTTTATCTTTAAACATTCGAAGGGCCTACTAACACATTTTCTGTTAATATAATAATTCAAAATTGTAGGGATAAAATTGGAAACTTTATACAGATTACACTACAGCAACTCTGAACAGACCCATGTATCTCAAGTTAGTTCAAATCTACGAAAGGTATTAAAAAGTGAAGTCTGTCCAGTGATAAATAAATATTTTGCCTAAATAACAAACTTAAGTTCATTTTTTCTCAAGGAAGCCCCCATTTATTACAATGTACTTGTCTAAGCCATTCAAAGAATTCTTCTAAAAAACATTTTTAATCGAGAGAATAGAAAACAATTACACGAGGAAAAAATTCCTAAATTCTCTACTTTAAGAATTCTTTGAAGTAGCCCTGGTAAAGATAAATCAATATATTATATAAATGTGCAATAAAATATCTTACCTACATTGCAGCAGACGGGTCAGTATTTATTTCAATGCTTCATTACTGGCATATTTTGATTATGCTTGCCTTTTGTTTTTGAATATTTGTACCACCAATGAGTAGCACTATATTTATACAAGACTCCCGAGACGGAATTAAACCCCAATTCACGGTTTTCCAAGACTCATTTCAGTGCAAAATGGTGTTCATCACATGTTAAAGTTATTTGTTGAATGTGAAACTATGTTGCCACAATTTCCTCATGTAACTTAAGGCTTAACTTAAAAAGAAATATTATTTTTACATAATAAATTAAATATTCAATTAACAAAATACAAAAGCGTATTTGCCACTAAAAGTTTGCGTGTACAAGAATAGGATAATTTAAAAGTAACACATAATATGTTATAAATAAATAAGAAAAGATTAATGAACCAAAACCAAAACATATCCAATCTCGTGTAAAGTCGGTGGCATTCGATAAAATTGGATTCAAATCGGCATTTGCTTTCGTTTGCTAAGGTTCCAGTGAATGTCCTGTGCATTACACAGAAACATACATACACATACACTAAGCTTATCTATCATACTACAGCCGGTTAGCCGAGCGTTTAACTAGGAGACTTGAGTGAACAAACACCTGTGCTGAAGGGAACTTAAACTTATTCAGGTTTCAGGAATCTGCACTTTTATCCCCCACCTGTCTTAAAGTGCAATAAAGAAGCTTATTAAATGAAACTTGCCTTCCTTTATGCTTATGATTATATGAATGAATTATAACCTTTTATGCAACCTGCAGTTAAATAATGAGAAAAGTTTCTTATTCAATATTTATGTTTCCTGTCAAGATTCCAAAACTATCGTAAAATCAGATGTCCACTTTTTGAGAGCTGAAACACAGACAATAGAAGAACATTGCACGATGGTAGGGTGTTGCTATAAATCTGCAGGAGGTGCAGCATCCATCAGTGAAGCGTTGCACGGAAATGTCATCTTTTGGATGTGACATGGCCTTGCAGAAATTTCAGAACATCTCTGTAGTACTGCCCAGTTACAGCTGTGTGCGCAGATATAACATGCTGGTAAATCTTTCATTGAATATGGAAAACTCAGATAACTATATCTTTCCCAGCAGTAGCAACCTTTTTGGGTGTTGGTGATGGAGATTTCCACGCAAAACTTTGCTGTTTGCTTTCAGGATCGAAATGATGTAGCCAAGTTTCATCACCAGTCTTACCTTCGAAAGTAACTCGTCATCATCCTAAACATCTTCCTGCACGCGAACGTACTCGTTCAGGAATCGGCAGTCTTGAAACCCACCCTTCACAAACACTTCTCATGTGCAACTTACCAACGTGCGAGTGGCACTCAATGAAATTTTCAGAAGTTTTGAGTTTTTTAATATTATTCAACGATCCTCTCTCACACAATGACAGCTACGGTGTTAATGCTTTAATCTATTAGAGCATAAACTGAAGTGCCGGGCCCATCTTTCTTTGAAATTGATTACCTCCCCTCTTTCAACAAACTTCAAAGATTTCTCGAGATGAAAGCGGAATTTCAGAGCAGAATATCGTTCGCCGCGTGTCATCTCCATTTGAGGAACATATTTCAACTTGCACATCTCTCACAGGCGGGAATCGGAAGTGATAGCAATGAAACCAATATCACATTATACATTAAGCTAACAAAATATTATATAGTTAAATTTTAACGGGAGAAATTATGTCTGTCAAGAAATTATGTTCACTCTTTATTGAACAGCTCTCGTGAAAGCAGATTTCAGGAAAATGTTACTTAATATAAGGACATGGGAGATACAGAATATAATAAATTTCATATATACTTTTTATTGTAACTGCATTGTTTGAAAGAGACACATAATTTATTTTATTTATTTAAAAGTCTCTTTATCTGCTTCCGTAGCGAATACTAAACCAGAGATTTTGATTTACTGCAGTCTGTTGACTGTGCTGGTCAGTTTTTTAACCAGAATTCTGTGTGAATGCACGCAGATTCAACACTGTTCCACTCTTCATCTCACCCTCCCAGCAGGTCGTGACAATGTGATGACGTTCTTACAATCATAGCAGACAAGCCTTCACACTAAGAAGAGGGTACACCTGCGCCTGCTCCATCATCCGAATAGAGAAGAACGGGGAGAAAAGAAAATGGAACTTGCACTGTTACCACAATATCTGTTTTATTGTTCTGGAATTTGTTCTTGCCTTCCTTCCAAGAGACACTCTTTTCAATGAGCGTCACAATAGAAATGTTTCTCCGCAGATTTTTTCCCTGAGATATCAGCGGTCGAAGTTTCAATGGCTACCATTCTCTTCTTTATTGTATTCTATTGCACGAATCGTTTGTTGGATTCTTGAATTGTTTGAAAAACTTGACATTCCTTTAATAGAATACTACACAATGCGAAAACGTATCCAGTGCTACATTGCGTTTCGCTAGTGTTTAATGCCAGCGTATTGCAAGGTAATTCTGTAAATAAATGGATAAAATAGCACTTTTTCTGCCTTTATCATAAAATCAGTAGCTGTTACAATTCTATATCTACACTTTAATGTCAAGATCAGTAAGAAGATATTCGCGTGGAATATTTTATTGTTGCTTTAACTATTTTTAGATACATGAACGTCAAAATAACATAATTGCTTTGGGCTGAAAACATAACCTGGATAGATATTAAAAGTAGGCTAGAGGTAGAAAAACTGTAATTTTAGTGCCTGTGTTTCATCAAGTAAATAAAATTCAACGTTTGTTTAATTTCAGTTTTGAATGAACTATAACGTATTTTAATTCTTTTCTGTCTACACGATTCTTTATTTTTTCCGCTTTACATCATTGCAATGTTATGGCTTTACGTCAAATGAATGGTATAGGCTACATATCACTCTGCAGATCTGTCTTCGAGCTATTTTTGTATTGTGGTTATGACTTCCTTGTAGTTGTGAACATGAAATTGCTGCAACTTTTAAAAGATGAAAAATATGAAAGTAAGGAGCCTTGCAATAAACGAAATTGTTTTTCTTTTTGCTTTACATGTAATGATTTATCGTTAACACCCACGCAAAATAATAAACGATAAAGCTCATAGGGTTGTCACGGTAGGCTATTGTGTCTTTAAAATTATGGAAATACAATAATAACCAAGTTTTAGAAGTGAAATTAGAACATTATTAAAATTAGAATATTAAAAAACGTTTATAAGTTAAAGACACTGATTATCTTGTATGACAAAGTTTAAAATATGTCAAAATAAAATAGAACGCCACTAAACATAATGTATAAATTAAACAGAAACTTTAAATATTTGATGAGGAATATTAACACCAACTATAACCAGTGCACAGAATACACATTTAACATAAATTAAAGCAACTGTGTTACCTGAGTAAAGCGCTAACTTTAAATAATGAATTAAATATAACTAAAATAAATACAAAGTTGTAGTGTGTACCAAAAGGAAGCAATGACCATCGCAGTAAGATGAACATTGAAATATTTCAACGGTCCCGATGGTCATGCAGTCCACGTTCAGCTAAGCTCCAAAAAAGAATCTGAACTCCAGAAGCAGTGAAAACTTACTTTCTATTTACTGCATGTAAAAGAAGCTCAACCCTGAAAATAGAGGCCTCTGTTTCACGCTCTAAATTGAATGGGACTTTGATGACCTGAGATGGTCAAGACAGTAAATCAATCGTAACAAAACCAAATAAATAAATAAAACTAAATCATCCCGTCATTGTCTTTGATTTAGAATAAAATATGTTTATTCTAAAAATGGGGTAATAAAGTTAATATAATTTCGAAGTAAAGTTCTTAAAGCTCCTTTAACACAAAAACCAGGCTGAATGATAATTGAAAGCCAGTATTGCAATATCGCGCATAGACCGAACAAGAGACACCGCCGCGCGAATCCCAAGCATCGATTGCTGTGCTAAGTAAGCAAACCTGGCAATGTGGAAGCCTTAAGTAACTGAATTATTGCTATGGCACCAAAGCGCGGAAGAGATTAAAGTTCTAAAAGTTACACACCCTTAAAAACCTCAGAATCTCCTTTACTAACAGTTTTCGTCGACTTGGAAACGGCTTGTTTACTTAGGAAGTCTACGGGCTTTAGCAGTGGTAAATATAATTAAGTTGTGCCTTAAATCTCTCACTAGCGAAGATGGTCGTAAATTTTCGTCATTGAAATAAACGCTCCTGTTGACCGTGATGCAGTATCCGGAATTGCATTCAGATATGCTCTACTACAGCACCGAACACTTCTATGACATCTCAAAGAAGGATGGTGTGTAAAGTTTTCCGCCTCAACCATAGGTGCCAATGTAAATATCACTGGTACATTTGTTAAAATATATGGTGTTCGGAAAGTCACTGTGCAGTTACAAAATATGTTGCAAATGTCTTTCACGGTGAATGTACAGACTAAACCCATCTAATTTTATTGGAAAACTCTTTATGCAGATCTTTTGTGACAGTTTTCTCATGTACGCAATTAATCCTGTAATGTATCACAATCGTCCGCGCACGATGCGTAGTAGCGCCATCTTATTGAAAGCATGAGAGTTGATTTCGTCTTCTTAGCGGGCCAATGAAATCATGGATCATTAAGCAATAACGTTCGCTATTCAGGGTTTCTTCAAGGAATAAAGGGCCAATAATGCGTCGCCTGTATATTGGTACCCACATTTCAATTTTCGGATCATAAAAGAGCGTTTTGTGCTTGAACATAACCAGAGAGGTAGAACCAAGTCTCGTTTATATAGAAGGTGACATCAAGAATATTAATGGCATTCCTTTCAATAAAAGATGTAAACCATTCGCAGTAACGGATGTTTTGAATCGTTAATGGAATTTTGCTAATTTATTGTGTTAGGAAGAGTAAAACCAAACTGCAAAGTGCTAATCCAATCTTTTAAGCATTAATTGAAAATAATTGTAAGAAAAGAACATTTGTAGAAGAAGAAAATTAGTTTGCATGAAGAAAACATACAGACTGGGAAAAAAATATGATAATCGCTAAATTTAATGTGCCGATCGGAGAACCTCGGGGGCTCTCGTAAACGCTGTATTCACAAGCATATGTAGCGAGTACATATTGCAGTGGGCGCATGCTTATAAACTAATGGTCGCAATCATAAACATCTGGAATGGCCGAGCGGTTTAGAAAGCACTGCTCTTCTGCGCAAGTTCCTTGGTTCAAACCCCACTACACATTTTTATTTGTTTTATAAGTATTTATAGAGCATTTTATTGCCTTAATATCATATTTTTTACGTTCACTTGAGTGTTATGGCATTACCTATGTACTCACAAAATCGTAATTGAAAAATAGCGTATTCCTTACAAATAATTAATTAAATACATGAACAGAAACATCTATCTTCCAACGTGAAAACACATAAATAACATTAATATCGGGTTTATGAATCCTCAGAATGTAAAACTGCCCTCTTCACTCTTCGGAACATAGATGATATCATATTTCCACAGTAGTGAGGACGAGAAATAGGCTTCTTGAATTTGTGCCCATAAGACATCTTTTGTTCTTGTGTATGTGCAGGGAATGTGCACGAATATCCATTATATATATATATATATATATATATATATATATATATATATATATACTGTATAAATGAAAAATAATGTAACGCTATTAACAATATAATTAAAATAACAGTAACTAGAAGAGCGGAAAAGGATAAAACACTAAGAAAAAGTCATAGATTTTCATTCGCTATATTTCGGACTGCTAGAGTTCTTCTGTGACAAGAAGATAAGTTATAATATGTTAACGTTAAATCTTACTGGGTATGGGAAACTACGAAACTAATTTGTCATGTTACAAAGACTTATTAAAAAAAGTTCATGTCTGATGGCGAACATGCACTCTTAACCACGGCTTGACTGCACACTCTGCCAGAGCTAACAGAGCACACATATTAGCGTCTTTAGTGGATGATATAATTAACAACTGCTGCAGTGGCTACACTTCCTTACTAAATACCTGAACCGCGCGCTGCAACGAGTAGGACTTACAAGAATTTTGCGTTCGAGAGATTGTTCATTTATTATTTTTATATTTATTTATTTATTTATTTTCGTCAAATGGTATATGTATTTACAAAAGAGTTTTAGCGAAGGGAAAATTAAGATATTTGAAGCGTAAAATTCATCCTTTCCCCCATATTTGGCTTCCTCTGATTTCCATCTATTTGCAAAGTTCAAATTATTTTTCGCTGGTCAATATTTTTCATGAAATCAAGAGGCGATTCCAGCTGTATTGGAGTATTTTGCAAACATTTCAGAAAATAATTTTAGAGACGGGATAGTGTCATTGGAGATCATTAAAATAAATATATAGACTTAAGAGAGATTGGTTCAAATATAAAAATAAAAGTTCAAATTAAAAAATCGTCCCTTCATTGTTAAATAAAGAACTTTTAGACCGCCTTGTAATCACACAAATATAACTAACAAATAAAAAAATCACAAGTCCAGCGAGGGAAGCTGTTTCTTCAGAAAATATCGGCATAAAATTAGTGACTTATAAATACAGTTTCTCAAACCAGATCGATTATTACGAACACCAGATGCTGAAAGAATTCATCTTATCTCGATTCCGAAAGTGGCTTGTTTTTTGCCGATGACTCTTGTTTATGACATTCTCTTAATTGCTGTAATCCAAAAGAAAACTCAGAATATGAGCTGAAACGTGCATTTTGTCACCCCTTGTGTTCTCTCAGACGGGTTAAGGGCACACTTTAACAGGTTGAGCGGCTCATCAAGTGCCGTCGATCCGTACGTCAGTGGGTCGGTTAATTTCCTGTTTCTGGTGTGTCCTGCCACCCCAAAATGGATATTGTTCCAAGCTCTGAGGGCCCTTAAATAAACACCTACCGCCGGCCTTCGTGCCACACGAGCATGATCGGGCACTCCGCTCCCTTTGATGGGAGGTATCAAATAGCTTTCCGAGATTGAGTCGATGAAAGGTAATTTCAACGTCAGTAAAATTTTATAAGCCATCGGGGCTGTAAATGGTGGATAACAAAGTCTTTGATGGCAATGCCTCTGTTTTTCAACTTCGGGAATCTTTATGCAAATTCTGATTCATTTATCAAATGCAGATTATTTAAACATAAAAAGTACTATACGTTCCGTATTATAAATAATTAAAACTTTTACCCGGTATATCTTCCAATATATTAATTAAAATATATACTTGTTTTTTCACAAGTTTAAAATACATTTTATTTAAATATATGTATAATCAATGACTTCGTTATAACAGCCATAAAGAAAGAGAGAATTACTTAGATTTTAAAAAGTATATGCCGTTAGATTCTGTTAGCCTATGAAATTTGATAACAGCAGTAAACCGATTCTTAAACATTGCCATACTGCCCAATACTGGTGACGTTACGGTACTGCACTGTACAACTGCAATATTTTTGAGGCAACCATATTCACCAAGATGAATACACGTAATGTATTTATGCTTATCATTTCTGATCTGACAGAAGTTGGATGATTTTGGGTCTTTAAATAATAAGCAAGTTCCAGTTTTTCAGAATAATTTGTTGTTAGACACAAAAACTGTACAACGACATTTAATTCCACAATTTGCCTTTTTAATTTAAGGAATATTTTATACGATTAGATAAGAAAATGTGGTTCTTTATGTCACAGCAATTACTTCAAACACTGCAAGCTGAGAATCCAATACACGTATAAAATACTTACTCGATATAGTGTATTTTTAGAACAGGTATATGACCAAAATTGCATGAAAAGAAATGCAATGTTCTCAAAATCTTCATGAATCAAAATCGTCCGAAAAACGAATGAGCTGTTAAGATTATTAAATTTTCCTAATTTTAAGTTTTTATTTTGGAAATTAACTTTTAGGTTATTTCGATCCTATAAATGTAGAATGCAGTACTTAATTCTGTATTCTTTAAGGAGATAAACCCAAATTTAATGTAAGTGTTAGTCATTTAAAAACCGAATACTTGCTGGAAAAGCACAATAATCCTGATTCAACCAGATGTAGTCGCCATATCTGTTGAAACACTTGTGCCAAAATGAAAGGAGACGCTGAATGTCTCCATGGAAGACATTCCTGGATTGTTGGTACCACTGTTGAACTAGGTCCTGCACGTCTTCGTATGATATAATCCTTTGCCTTTCAGAAAACGGGGAACACACGGGGGATATATCACGGCGTCAGCATTTCCTACCTTCCTGCCAGTTTGTTGTGGGCAACAATGACAGTGCAAAATGACGCCGTCTCAGAGCAGTTCTAGACGTTTTGACCGTATAGCCGCTGTAACTTCGTGAGTATTTCGCCATAGCACATAACATTCACAGTCACTCTCCTTTGCAGAAACTTCATGAAGATTAAACGTCATTAACTTCCGTTTTGCCGATTGAACAGCGCCTACACTACAAGCAGGCATATTATACTTATGTACTATGAGTGAGGTGTGACATCTCCGAGAAAGTAGACTGCGTTGTCTAGTGTTCCTTTCCATGGAACAAACCCGCCTGAACCTTAGACATATTTCTGCAAACACGGCTGTTAGTTTTTAAATGACTATCCCTCACATCATTTTACACATTTTATAGGAAAAAGATAAGTTATCGAGCGAGTTAGACAAATGATTTTAAGAACTTGTTTCCAAGTTTCATTTAAGCCTATAGATTATATTCTTCGTGACTATACTTTACTGAATATCTCAACAAACGTGTGTATCACACACTAGGCCACATAACATTTGCGCCATGATTCGGTAATATCCTTGAAAATATCCTGCATGTCTAGAAAGGAAGCAAACTTGACGAATATATTTTTCAGAAAATATTCATGAACTAGGCAGAAGATAATTCAGTGTAATATAGCGGTAATTACTGATAATTATTCTAATACTTGTAGAAGAAATTAAATTTAACTAGTTCACGTTCTAGGAATTCATGTTTTGATAAAGTTGTAGCGCATTATTGGCACACCCGGTATAGCAGCTGCTAAGATGTTCATTTCACTTAATAATAGAAGCATTGGGTCAAACCTTAAGTGTCCAAAGGTTCCCTTATGTTCTATTTTGTAAATTAACATAGAATTTCAACTTTAAGGATATTTTCTTTTGTTCTTGAACTAGAATGTATTTATACGCATTACTAAACCAATGTTTTGCATTTTTATAAGACTAATAGTGCGTCAATTAGAGCAAAATTAGTTTAATATAAGCGGGCACAAACTGAGCTCAGAAATTTTCCCCGTGTGACTGGAATAAATGATTTACCTTATCATATCTAAAATCTAATATATTTTACATGCTACGAATAAATGCTTTATGTAAAAAGCTCTCCCAAGCTACCGCATTGGCTGTTTAACAAAACTTAGCTATCTCTCTCAAACGCTGCATCATAAACTGTAATACATTAAGGTATATAATGTGTAATCAATTGTAGTGCTCTGCTTATCAGAGCTATATAAACCTGCATCCCACGCGTCATCACACATACAGGTTGCCTACATTCTTTAAAACAGCACACTAAATGTAAATATCGATATACTATACGTATAAACGTCAATAAACATAAAATGTCAATTTACACCCTTTGCGGAGAGATAAACTGTATATCATTAAAGCTTAGAAAACACACGTATACGTTTATGGATGTACGTTAAAATAAACATGCGGCTCAAACTTGATAAGCTTATTAGCAATATAAAATAAACACAGTATTTACGCTTCTTTGATGAGAGCTTTTAGTTTTCCAGCAAAAAATAAATAAATAAATACAAGCTGATTAATTCTCGTATGCAATTGGCACATTCAAATGACAGGTTTCATACAAGTAAGAGTACATAAACGGCATACGAAACAATATTACGAATATAAATTAAAAGCACTAGTATCTTTCAAATTCACACTTGCTAGAAATAAAACTACATCCTTCGTTGAAGCGTGTACTAATTAACACATTAATTTATATTTCTATAAATTAATGCAAACTATTCAGATTTCTATTCAGATTTTAGCTAACTGCGAACTGCACCATTAATGGTTATAACCTTTAGCTTTACTATTTTACTTAAAAAGGACAAAACATTAATTTTAAAAACCTTAAATATATGAGCTGCAAAAAAGTTCATGTCTGGAATACATTGGGTATTTTAAGTTATGTAATCTCAACTAGAAGAGCTTGCTTTAAAACTATTAAATTAGGCATGTAATATAAATATTCCTTTAAAACATCAAATTTTAGTTATTTTTTAATAATACTGGTTATGATTTATTGTATCAAATGAAGGATGATATATGAGCATTTGGTAGAATGCGTTCAGGGGACATTACGATCTAAGATTCCCCGGCATGCACTTAAAGAACTGAGAAAACCTCAGTCAGGAAACTAATACAACCGCGAATCGAACTCTAGCTCGCCGCATGGGAAGTGCAAAGCTACCGCTAGACTATGGCGGTAGTATTTATTTGTTACATGAAAATGCGGTAATTTTCCATTTTATTTACTAAAATTAGCTATGGAGGAAATTTGGGGAATAAGTAATTGTCAAATTGTTTCGCTAAACTAATTTTGGATCTACCAAAAGTTTCACCCAATGGAGTACCTCAAGTAGGATTAGAACAATTGGGAAATAAAAGGAAATTAGTGCAAACTGTGTTAACAGTATTTGCTCAAGATAAACAGATTAGAGTAACTATTATGGCAATGTTTAATTTTACAAGAATGTATAAAACAAAGAGACGATAACGAAATTTTGGAAATGATTGGCATGAGAGAAAGGGAATAAAGAAATAAATTAAGGATTGAAGATATTTAAATGCTAGAAATGCTTGTCGCTTTAATAACGAATAATATTTAAGTTTATTAAAATAAAGGAGAATTATATGAGGCAGAGAAAAATATGTCGAATATTTACTACGAGGGCCATCCAGAAAGTAAGTCCCTATCGCGCCTGGAGATGGAACCACTCGTCGGATAGGAATGCGCATGCGCAGGAGTAGAGAGGAAGTATGTGAGAATAATGCAGTAAAATTTCAGCCTTGTGACGGCCGTGGTTACCGCGATGTGCTAGGAGAAAATGGCTGCTCTGATATTGTCTCCCGCCAACTGCGAGGTTCGTGCAGTCATCCGAGGTTTGCTCGCTCAAAAGCAAAGTCCAGCAGAGATCCATCGCCAATTGTGTCGAGTGTATGGACACAATATTTTGGTAAGACGATGGTGCAGGCAGTTCACTGAAGGACGAACCAATATTCACGACGACCGTAGTGGCCGACCGTCCCTGGTGACGGCAGAAGTGTTGGAAAGTGTGCGGCAAGCAATTGAGCAGAACCGGAGCTTCACAATGTCAGAACTCTCTTGTCAATTCCCCAGATGTCTCGCTCCCTTGTGCACGAAATTGTCTCCCGGAAGCTTGACACAATTGGCGATGGATCTCTGCTGGACTTTGTTTTTGAGCGTGCAAACCTCGGATGACTGCACGAACCTCGCAGTTGGCGGGAGACAATATCAAAGCACCCATTTTCTCCTAGCACAGCGCGGTAACCACGGCCGTCACCAGGCTGAAATTTTACTGCATTATTACCACATACTTCCTCTCTATTCCTGCGCATGCGCATTCCTATCCGACTAGCGGTGCCATCTCTAGGCGCGATTGGGACTTACTTTCTGGATGCCGTAATATATATATTTAGGGTTTATTGGTTCAAAGTTCACATACAGTAATAATAATTATAGAACGAAGAATAAGCATTGCAAACAAACTTTTAATTGTTACAAACTGTTATATTAGCCTCTTATTTCAACAAAGAAGCAATCAGACTTTAATCATGTTGTGGTGAGAAACTTAATTCTGAGAATGTTATAGATGCGGCTGACTCTGATTTTTATTACACCGGTTGGTATTAACTACTTGTAGTTCTTTATTTGTTTACAAAAATTATCAGGTAAATGCAGTAATTTCGTTAATTGTAAATCAACGGGTCTAGGAAGAGGTTTTGGCATAGTAAGTTAGCACCCGTTCGACGTGATTTCCAAGAATAATTTATTTACGTGATTTATTTTAAAACATCGGTGGTTTGCCGTCGATAAAGTCAAATCACTTTAGCACATTTATTCAACAATGTTTAGACTGTTTGACTGTTTAGTTCCGACGTAACGTAATATTATGAGTACTGAACGGAAGACTATGAGGTATAAGTTTGGCGAACTCCGGCTGCCTGAATGCGTGGTGCCTCTAGAATGGCACAGTAGAATGTGAAACTAGAATCTAGTCGTAAATCGAATAGAATAGACTAGAATGAAAAAATAGCGTAGAAAACAGAATCGAACAGAATTGGGGGGGGTTGAGCGCCCAATATTGTCCTTATATACCTGATTCAAACAGGAATCGTTGGGGCAAGTAAGCCGCGCGAAACAGGTTAACAACATCGCGTCTATCCTTAAAAATTCAAACGCTGCTTCTACACTGGTTGCTTTTAAATTTGCCTATCCTTATCTGATTCGTTCGTTTACGGAGTATAAAAGGCCACCACACGATACGCTACTTTACAATTTAACTGTTTCTAGCTGTCATGCGGTCAACTGTCTCCAACGGCATTTAAAAGTTCTTCCCCACATTTAAAGGGACAGTAGCTCTCTGCTGATCAAAACATCTCGTTTTAAATTTCCAGAGCACAATGGGTAATGTCCTTGGCTAGCTTTACCCTAACATGCAAAAGATATCCTTTCAAGATTTTATGACTCCACATATTTTCAACGTTATTGTGGACAAAATAAAGTTTTTTACCACTTTACAAACATGCCTATACAACATATGATGATTATACATTATGGTAATTATGGTAAGGAAAAAAACCATAGAAATTGTAATAATATTATGGGAGAAACGATAGGAACAGTTTCAATTCTAAGAAACCTAATTTTAAGGCTTCATAAAATGTAACACTTACAAAATGTTAAAAGTTAGGATACTAGTATATTTTTATATCTTAGCACCATCTGAATTTATTGGCGTAATTAAATTTATTTAAATTTAACATGTACTGGCGTAAAAATGGGTAAAATGAGATTTTTTTCAAAAAAGACTAGTCAAAGTACGTTAATAACTTCTTTGAGTTTATCGCTTTATTCAGCAACACGATTTACAAATTTAAATTCAATAGCGCTTATTGCCGGCTAAATTGCTTCACTTCAATACTGCACCCTTCATATGTTGTAACAAATACTTGCCCATTCTTACGAGTAAATCGCAGCACGGGAGCCTCTTAAATGTTTGCGATTTGGATTGAATGTAAAAAATTTTCAGTCTTTACCAAGACTCAGGCGTGAGACATTCTTTCCTTCTATCAATGGTATAGTAATAGTGTAGATTCGATATTCTTTCTCAACATTTCTGAAGATAATGCTGTATTTGTCATGGTGAAACTTCATATTACATGATTTTTATATTCCAGTAAATGATACTTTTTTTTTGTTATGACTTAAACCAAATTTATTGAACAATGTTGTTTGGTTTATTTATGGACGCTCTTTAACACACAGGTCATCAGCGTCCCATTCTATTCAGGGCGTGAAACAAGCCGACAAATTTTTCTTAGAGGCCCCTTCTTTTTCAAGCTTGAGGTTCTTTTTCGTGCCGCAAATGTACAAGGGACCCACGGTTTTATTTCCCTTCCGAAGGAAGTCAAGCTTAGGATTTTTACCGATCCTGGCTGTTTTTGAACCAGTGATCTTGGGTTTAGAAGGCAAATATGGTTACAACTACACCACCAGGACCGATTTTATTGAACAAAATTAAATAGTACAACGAAAGAGAAGCATTTGAAAGCAGAAGACATTTTTTGTAATATGTCTTAAAACAAAAACAAAAAACAAAAAAACAAGAAAAATTAAACTGAAAATAATATGGTATATAAATGGTAACATTTACTTATAAAAGAATGCTTAATTTAATAACATAATCTACCTAAATTATCTTCTTTGCAGAAAAATGTATTGTCTGCGCAAATAATACTTTTTCTTTGAAAGTTAATTAAAAACACATCTTTACAGAAAAACAATATATTTGTAGGTGTTATGCTTATCAAAAATCGCCACAAATTTGTGACTTATAAACGTTATATGAATTATAATGCTCATAAGTGCAGAATTTGTGGTATATTTTCAATGAAAGATTACAACTAACTCCAAGAAATGTTTTCAAAGTTATTTCAATAATACGGAATAAAACTAATGCTATAAGTATGTGATAGCGGAAACTGCTGTTTTTGTTATCTTGAAAAAACTATAAGATTAATGCATGCAATAACGTCATTATCTTTGCAGCAAAGATGAGAATGAGTAATTTTACCTATTGCTGTGCTTTACGTAATATGGTAATCATTAGATTAAGAAAATAATGGTAAACAGAACAACTTCAGATATTTCGGTAGCAATCATTTTATGATCAGAAGATCGGCAAATGATAAGTTCTGTAAACGATCTGTGTCATTTATATTATATGCTTTAATATAACATTTTATATCACTATCAATACAAGAAATTTGAAATTTTTGAGCAATTTCACATGAAATGAATCAAGAACTGAGAAATGCATTTTCAACAGAACCATCCAATATATTATTTTACGAGGCATTTACAGAGGAACGAGATATCTGAAATGTAGTTTTTTAAATCCAGATTATTAAGATAAATACTCATCCTCTACGTGAGATGAAAGTAAATGTTCAAAAATTGTACTGTAAATAGCTATATAACAGTTTTATGTCAGAATCGCATGAGTCCAGCAAATCGCAAAAAAGGAATTTTCTCTTAGGAAACATATTGCAAGGACACACACTATGTTATAAATAAACGCAATGAGCAGAAACTAAACCAATTTGCTCTTTCCTACGTCCCTTGAACAGAACATCCTGTACTTATTTGTTTAATTACGTGGTAAATCAAAGGCTACACTCAGTGTAATATAGCGGTACATTGACATACCCTGTACTGAGTTGCCGAGGCGAGTAGAGCAGCAAGCAATCAGCAAGATAAGCAGAGAATTCCACGGCGGTGTCGTCTCCATAGCCCGCTCATAGCTACATGGCGGCAGACCACTGTAACACAAACATGAAACGTCACTTCACTTCAAGTACAGTGGACACGGAGTAGGGGGCTCAACAACTGCCACTTCCTAGTACATTACTTCTCACTTCTAGCTCCAGACTTCCAACTCTCGAACACAATAAAAAATAATAACAGAAAGAAATATGCTGTATAGATGCTGGAGTCTTGGTAGCTGTGAATATTACTGATATTATATCACCAGGCATAGTATACCCTGAAGAGAAAAAGAAAATTACTTAGAATAGGCTACTCTGGTTCTGGGCTTAACATTTCCTCCTATCCTAAATCTATTGGTAGCATTCCTGCTTCCCACGTGGCTGGCCAGGGACCCAATTGAGTCCTGACTGAGGTTTTGTCAGGGTTTTTTCTCGCGTCTTAAGATGAATGCCTGGGAAACTTGGGCCGTAAAGTACCTTAAACTGAGATGAATTATCATATATTATATATCCGGCAGCTATTCTTGGGATAACTTAGCCGCGCCTTTTAGGCATCCCAAGGCTACACTCTCGTCAGCAGGGGAACATCCGACAAGTCCGTGTGGATAGTGGTGGTATTAGAAAAATAAGTATTAATGGTAACAATGCTAAATAGATACTTACTGATTTCTTTAAAGTATAAAGACGCTATACAGCGATGATAGTTGTTTGAAAAAAAGCAAAGAACATCTAAGATTATGTATATCATTTGCTCCTCTGCCAACCCTCCTCCCCTTCTGTTATCTATATTTGAAGATTTTATTATTTTTACCATTTTTTCGCGCATCAAAAATACTACAAATGTATTCTGGAATTTTTGTTCCTTATTCAACATACAGTGACCCAATAATATATGACGGTTTTCAGAACCATCTTGTGAGACACTCGTATAGAATGAAATAAAAATACTTTTTTCAATAAACAAGTAATACAATGTAGTTTATTAATGTGAACTTATTTTTTAAAAATCCCATTACCTAATGGAATATGAAGGATTTCAAAACCTTCTTGTGAGGCACTCGTATAGATTTAAATAAAAATAATTTATTTCAAAGAACAAGTAGCACAATATAATTTATTATTCTGAACTTATTTTTTAAAAATCACAAATGACCCAATGGAATATTACGATTTTCAAAACGCTGCCGTTTCTGGCGATTTTGCATTCCAATTATGATATTGGTTGCTGTGTAACTGTGCAATTTATTTTGTCCATTTAGTAAACAACAGTATTGATAATTGGACGGTTGAAAAATGTGTATTAAATATTGTTACAAGATTTATTTAATGAAGTCAATCTCCTATGTTCAGAGGACATTTAGGGTAGAATTCAATGTTACAGAAATACTGGCAACACTGGACTTTCAGATGGATGATAATTATGAAAATGAGTTTTGGATCCAGCAAGATGGTTCCACAGCTCATGCCGCTTCTGAAACAATGAGCACTCTGCGAATCCTGTTTCCTGGACACATAATTTATCGATTTGCTGATGTTTCCTGGTCAACCCGGTCTGACGGCTGCAGGTTGTTTTTTATGGGGATACTCGAAAAGTAAACTGTACTGCGACAGACCCGGGTCACCACGCAGTTAAAAGAAAACATAATTCGTAAAATTAGAGACATTGACCACGTTTTATTGCAACGAGATATGGTAAACTTCCTGAGCCGATTAAACGTATGTGTTCGTGGTCGTGGAGCCCACTTAAAAATTGGTGTTTTTTTAAAAAAAGTTCAAATTAATAAATTGTATTGAGCTACTTGTTCCTTGAAAAAGTAATTTCATTTAATTCTATAGTGTGTCCCACAAGAAGATTCTGAAAATCGTCATATTCCATTGAGTTACCCTGTATAATAGCACCTCTTTATCTGTACTGGTATTCTGACTGTTAATAATCTGGTCATTTCAACCATGCCATCCATGTTTGGGATCTAGCAGATTAATCCAGGAAATGGGCATCTAAACTGCTGGACACGCGTCACGTCACCGTTAAAACGTAGTAATATTGACGATCAGTACGTAACATTCTTATAAATGTAACATTCATATAAATGTAAGCTGAACATGCACAGCGTTTGCTGCGGGACAGGCGTTGTATATAGTTATTTAAATTAGAAAATTTTCTTATGAAATCTTATAAAATCGTTATTTTGATATTGATTTGATGTTCAGAATAAATAATGTGGATGCTAGTGCCATGTATTATCACACTTGACCGGAACAGTGTGTGTGGAGCGTGCCCGGCTAGCAATAGCCCCAACTTCCCTGCTACGTAAAACGAGCCAAGGAATGCTACAATATCTTTAGTATTTAAATTAAAGATCTTATATTTTAATTATTTTTCTGGTGATTTTTGGAGGGTATTTATATCTTCTGTTAGATCTTATTTTATTTCCTATAAGTTTTCTTGCCATTATGGGTCTTTATAAATATACGATGCATAAAGCGTTATTCCGAAGATTACACATATAGGATAGCTTATTATTATTTTTATCATTATTATTTTATTATTAACCATTTTAGCTGTTTAAAACAGTTCCAACAGAAAACTATTTTTCCTGTTTCAATATTAAAGCTACAAATGTTAATATTATCTACGTTAGAAAAATAAGGAAAAATAATTTATATTGATTTGAGAGAATTAAAAAAATTAAAATATGAAGTGTGTTGAAACATGGGCACTATCAGAGCCATACAACATATGTTTATAATAATTAAAATTAAAAACTATTATTGTTCAAAGAATTTCCAACTCTAAAATATTTTGTCAGAGTTGCTACATTTTACGGACAAGAATTAAACATTTGGAGAAGAAAATGATCACAAATAAATATAGATACTATTTGTTTAGCTAACAGTTTTTTCTTCATGATTATGAAAATATATGTTGTAGGTTAATTTAACTGAATATTATAAGTGGAACAATAATAAACAAAATATTTAATCATTTAAAATACAAAAATATTAAGATTATAAATTAAATATAAGGAAAAATACAGTGAGGTTATTACTAGGTAAGTTATTAGCAGAATGGGATGTAAGAAGCAAACGCGCTCTGCAGTCAACGCTCCCTCGACTTTTCCAATGACGAGCTCAGCCAACACAGCACTCATTGCAGAATCCTCTATTGCAGCTCCTTTAAGCAATGCCCCAGTAAAACCGAACCAGCGCAGGCTTTCCATAATGAGGCTACTTCAGGCAATGCTGCCAAATCATCACCAGCCTATCCATCGCCGATCAACAATACTACTAAACATTCCAGCCCTTTACCATCATTGACATCATCGTCCGTCAATGCAAATAAAAAAGATATGTAGCTTCAGCGCCGCAATATACTGGGTTCCCCGGTACTATGCAATTCACTTAATGCTGAGCACAGCGCAGTCATGCCCGCCAATGGTATGTGCCATTCGTATATGATAGCTCGAGAACTATCGCCGTAGATATACCTTGTCTTCATGGACCAAGCCGATTATAATATCTTGCGGACAAGGGGATTATACATCGCCGGATAGCACCTCATACTGGAGCTTAGTTGTAGCCAGCACACACAGCCCTGTCGACGCTGTTGTAATTAGGAACACTCCACGGAATCCTCCACTCTCCCTCCGCGATGTCATTACTGCGGTCACGGGAAATTAACTCCTGTCTGCACGCAACATGACCTTGACCACTGTCGCCGAAACTGCTACTTGTTCTAGCGTAGACCACTGCACGGGCCAGTTGTCTGTCTGCTTGCCCTTGATCGGAGTCCTCACCCAGCTCTTACCTCCACATGTAAAAATCCACCACAGACTACACTGGTGATTTCAGCCCCAGTAATACCATTCTTTTTTAGTACTGCAACTATTAGAAGATGCCATTATGAAGTTCATCATCGAAATGATTACACAAATTGCTGTAGTAAACCGTCTCCAAACGCCTTAGTGCCCCGGAGGGTACCACTTTCACGAACAGCCAGATTACAACATACGCTACAGAATTATCACAAGACAGTTACATTACAAGATCATACAACCTCCTTGCAACGCTTTTACAGGTCAACAGACGTCACCAAGACAGAAATAAGTACAACTAACAAATTGCTTTCGTTTGTGAACAGGAGAACATTCTGGAAACCTCAATATCAGCAAAACAAATCGGAATTTAACCGTAGAGCAGTTTTTAGATCCCTTTACAACGCTAAAGTGCTGACTCATACATTTTAGTGACAAAATCCTAGCAATGATTGCTTCATAATCTATACATCATTTGCAGATATACGTCAGAGCATCAGCCACTACAGTTACCCACAATCACTCGGTTACATGGTGGTGCCAGGACAATGACACACATTCATTTGGGGCCTAATGCCCTTGTTTTTCCAATGAATAAATAAAGAGAATCCCCGCAGAACACATTATCAACTACAATTGTTAAAAGTTTAGAAAAAAACTGACTGCGGATGCGGGAGAAGCCAGTCGTCAAGGCCATATAATGCATGTGCACATACAAGCTTGTAGATAGTTTGAGGGTGGCTTTGCCAATGAGTGTTTGTGCTACGTGTGTCACTAGAGGATTTCATTGCGTGTAAATTGTGTGCTAATTGTTCTTCATTACTACATATGAGGAGACTTTTGTCTACAATTATGTATTGTGTGGAATATATGAAGGCAATGGATAGGAAAATCGCATGGAGAGTAATGTAGAGGAGAGCGAAGAAGAGCACAGGAGAATGTCAAGACACAAAAACACAAGGGACAGGTGTATATATATATATAGCTTTTTATAGGACGACCTATATACACGGCTTACCACTATGTGCCAAACATGTCCTAAAATGCATTTTTCAAGTTGCAGTAACATTGTGTCATTTAGATTTGACTTGCTAGAAGACGTATTCATCTAGTAATTGAACTGTACGGTAGGATATCTCTTCCAGAGTTCAGGTAACGCTCTAGCAACATGAATGTTAATAAAGCAATGTCGCTCAAACTTGGAAATGGAACAGAGCAAACTCTAACATACGAATATAAATGAAAAAAAAGTTATTACTCTTATCTCGTATATATCTATAATTCTCCGAAATGATAAATTTATTAATATGATGTTTTTTAGGCTTTTAAGTAATAATGAACGTGAATGCTGAATATAAATTCTTATTAATAATTTTCGAATATCAGTAAATCTGCACTTTTCCTTGTCACATGGCTATACTTTTTTTTTCTTACAATCATATCATCAAAATACACAAAATATTCCCTTATTCCGATTACCTTTAATATTTTACCTAGTGAACATATTGAGTACGTGTTAATAATTAATAGTAAAATACACAGAATGGAACGAAACCTAATAATTAATTCACACAGTTTATAGATCATAGTATTAAGAATAAAAATATTACAATACAGCCCTAATTTAATTTTTTTGAGAATGTAAAATGTAACGCAGGAGACTTACTATTTTCAATTCACTGACGTGAAGTTGCCATAAAAAGAAACAATGAACTCCATTATTTCTTTATACTCTTTTAAAATTTGAGTACATATTCAGTTGGAAGAGCCATTAATAGTTTAATAATAATAAGACTCCGACACAAAATTATTCAACGAAAATATCTGCTTCAAGGATCATCACCATTACTAGTTTATTTTAAAATACTAACCTACTTTTCAATTTTTTCACAGAATTGTATTGCACATATTGTGTAATAAAGTTTACAATTTATTAAAAAATGGTCAATAAAATTGATTAGAGAAGGTGAGGAAAGTAATAAACTTCTGCGAGATGCAAATATGAATAGCTATAAATATTATTTGAAGTGACATTATTATATAATTTACAGTGTAATAATTTTCTTTATATTTAATGGTAATAATAGCTGGTGAGTACTTTTAAATAAATTTGACAATATTATTAAAATCTTAACTAGTCCAGGTCTCCTGTGACAATAATAAGAGTACAACGTTGAAATGACTGCATTCAGCAACATATCCTAAAAGAATGATAAAACTCCTACAGAACCGTCTTACTCGGGAGCAGCACATCCAAAGAGAGAACAAGTCATTAGCAATAGAAGTCAATGATAATGTTTCAATTCTTTAAATTCTGAAATCTTCTAGTTACTGTTTTGTATCTCGTATATCCAATAACAGAAAATGCATGCGCTTAACAAATAAATTTATAGTAGATGAAAACACCCTAGACTGATGATAAACAATATATATAATCAAATGAGGCCACTCATGGAAAAAATATTACAGGATTGTTTAATACTGTGTATATATCCAGTTATTCCTAATTATGCTCTTGAGGAAAATCTCTTAAAATCAGGGAACAAACCTACTTCTGCCATAGAATTGGTACATTCAATTAAAAATAAAAATTGTACAATTTACTATGACCAAATAAGTACTCTACTTTCTCTTCAGAATATAATATCATCTAACAACCCATTAGTCATTAATATTCAGAGTAGAATTGCTCAAGAAAATAGAAACATTACCTTCAAACTCAATGAGATGCCTAAAAAGAAACACAATAGGCAACTAAAGCTCTATTACAAAACTAAAAATAGAAAGTAGTATAAAGTGCTTACTTTCACCAGTTGGAAAAATTATTGATTAATTACCTCAAAATTATTTCTTAAATTACTAACAGCGTGAACCTTTTTATGAAAACTCTATTTAAAATAAAGATTTTCCTAATTAATTGAAAAATATAACGTTAGCCTCAATAATATAGCTATAACATAAAGTAAAATTTGTCCAAATCTTACCAACCAGAGTGTAAGAAAAAGAACAACAAGATTAGAAAAGAAGTTATTAGTTGTTATCAACACAACAAGAAGCTCGTCACCCTGATATGAATACCGTCTCATCAAGGCGTAATACAAAACTAACAAGCAGACGAAACTGCTAAGGACGCTCCACAAAATTTTCCTTCATACCCTCCCATCCCAGTTTCACATCAGATTGTTATTACAAATCAAGACAACGAATTATACAGTATTGGAATAACAACTGGGTTGGAAGACAACCTTAACAGTAAATTAAGAGAAGCGAACACTACCAAACCATATACACAATTATTTAAAACATTCTACAGCTAATAATATCCAGACTTCGGATTCGTCACACGCGAAATCACGATCATCTTATTTTCTAAATATGAAGCTCCCTGATTCCAAAACTGCAATATGTTTACCACAGTAAAACACACTGTAAGGCTGTGATGCTGATTTTAAAGAAATATTCAAAAAGTGCCATCAAGTATTTAATCAGCATTAGATGAAGCCGACATATACATGTCGATTTTAGATTTCACTAAAAATTGTGAGCTGAACTCATTAATATAAAAAGTGTGTATGTTGCTGATTTTGTATTAGGTATAATGGTTTAAGGCCATAGAAGTTGAGCGACATTGAAAGTGTGTATTAAAACAATTAGGCAATAACTAAAATTGTTTTCTCATACCTTGTTGAATTTTACATAACAATGTCATTGCTTTACTAAATTTAATGTGCAAGCATCTAATTTAGATAACCACTCCAATTACCAAATAAACATTCACGTAAAATAACATTTAAAATAAAAGTATCGGAGGAATTTCTAACGTTTACTTTAAATTACACAATTAGAAATGAAAGTTTCTATACTTTGTGCAAATTCACAATGATTATTACAGCACAAAAGATATAGCATACATGGAAATAAAGAATAGGGCCAAAATGAATAAAATATTTTATTTTTCCTAGATTGATCACTCACTTCCGCCTATAAAACATAACGTTTCGGCGCTCATGAGTGATTATACAAAATCCTTTCTAGGCAATGAACATTTTATGACTAATTTAATACTAAAACATAACCATAAATTGTTTACTCTACGATAAAGCTTATAATATTCTAAAATGCATTAAAATTTTAACACAATAGGATTTTTTTTGTCTGAAACTGTTCGAGAATAAAAAAAATTTTATATTTTTTGTTTTTCACACTTAAAGAAAGTAATTTTCTATTTATGAGGCAAACTTATTACGTGATTAAACCATAGAAAATTTAAAACAAATGCATTTTGCTGCAGTAAATATTGCAATAACCTACATATATTATACGTTTTAAATTTCATTAAAATAGCAGTTGTAAAACATTCAAAAACTTTAATTTATTAACTGAATTCAGTTGGCTTGACTTGCGTTTTCGAAGCAATATAAGTTCAAAAATTAATTTCGAATGTAGGATCTTAGCCATAAGCCTTGTCTCTTGTGCGATCATGTAGTTTGCTTAGTGAACCTTTCTGTGAACCCTACTAATCTCAGTATACATTTCGCAAAGATGGGTAAATATTCGACTTTAGCTTAAACTTTTTGTCTGTAAAGATTATTTCAAACACAATAAATTTCTTATAGGCTTGCAAAATTTACTCGGATCTCTCTTCTTCTAAAACTGCAATTCACGATAGATGCACAAATTTAGTCATTGGTTGAGGTCAAGACAAAAGATATGTAAAAAGTATAGTTTTTACAAGGGAAAACTAAACGAAATTGGCATAAATCGTTAATGTTTCCCAAAAAATTTTCTTTTGAAATCCGAATGTAAAGAAAGAAAGTAGCAATGAAATCAGAAATATTACGGTGACCGAACTTAATCGTGTAAATATTTTCTCGATACAATACTTATTCAACTGAATGATTACAATTCCAACTTCTTAAGAATGAAAACTGAAGTACGGGCGCCCACGGCTGCAGTATATTTGGTAGCAGAGACGTCCGCGTCCCTCGTGAACGGACAAGTTTTATAACAAAAGCTCAGCATATAACTTGAAATATATATTATATGACACCTTTCTCATACTATTCGCTTCTAAACCCAAGATCGTGGATTCAAACTCGGCCAGGGTGGATGGATTTTTTTCGGTCGTAAAAATCCTAAGTATGGCTTCCTTCGGAAGGGAAGTGAAGGTCCCGTGATGTAGATTCACGGCACGAAAAAGAACCTCAAGCCCGAAAGAAGAGGCCTCGAGGCAAAATTTGTCGGCCGTTTCACGCCCTGAATTGAATGGGACGCTGATGACCTGAGATGTTAAAGAGCGTCCGTAAATAAATCAAATCAAACAACAAAAATACTATTCGCTGTAGTATTAAAATATTAGACATCTGACATGCCTGTCTGCTAATAGCCATTAGTTTAGAAACTACTATTAAAAACAATTGCTACATAATTTCTGATTTTCTGACAATATGCTTGATCTAGATTTAGAAAGATTCCTAAACACAAATACACGAATGAAAAATTATGTTCTACTCTTTTTCTTTAAATTTTACATAGACCATAGGAAATTCATCACTATTACAACCACGCATTTTAGTAAGACAAAAAGTAAACTTCATTTTCTTTACGACCTACCTAAAACTCAGGTGGATAATGTTTACTCGTTTTGTTCAGCCTTATAAACGTGAGGTGTTCTGGGCAGTTTTACTGGTAGCTTGGAAAATGAATCACTGCCGATACGAGCAAGTATCTACACCCCATTAATCAAACTCTCTCAGTAAGGCTGAAAGATACAGCGAAGTACGCAGAGAAGCGTGAAACAAATTATATTGATAGTGCTCTCTTGGACCTCTTTTCAAAGTAGATTTATGCGGCACAGTTCCATGTACGCTTTTTACGAAGTTGAACACAGGTGCTCATACTGAAAATATAATTAAAGGGAAAAATAAAAACAATTTACTTAGAAGAAAAACATGCGCAAAGTTAGCTGGTTTTTTATATATATAATTAACAATTACTTGCCTTTCTACACTCTTTTGGAGAGCATTTGACTTCTATCCGTAATATTCAACTTAACTGTTTTTAAGATTAACTGTCTGCTCAGAAGATTAACTTGCAATGCCTAAATAATTATAAAAGTATTATTACACTCAAGTGAATGTTTCAGAAAGTTAATACAAGAGGCAGTTAAGAATTCTGAATGTGGCTTACTATATATATATATAAAATTCCATACACAGCTTGGGGCGAGTCGGTCCTGGGGGTGTAGTGGGTTCGAGCCCGGCCAGGACCGATGGATTTTTTCGGGCGTAAAAATCCTAAGTATGGCTTCCTTCGGAAGGGAAGTAAAGCCGTGGGTCCCGTGTCGTACATTTACGGCACGAAAAAGAACCTCGAGCCTGAAAGAGAGGCTGAGTTGAATGATCCGAGATGTTAAAGAGCGTCCGTAAATAAATAATAATAAAAAAAAAGCTAGGGGTGAAAATAGCTGGGAATATTTAAATAGTCAGGTTCCGTAAGTGGGAACACTAAATTACCATTTTTAAGACAGTGGCTAACACCAGTCTTGCGTAACATTAGCTAAAGGAGCATTGTGCCAGGAAGTCAAGCTTCCGGGTAGTAACAGCCAAGTCATACTTTCCTGAGTTAGGCACCCATTACCAATACTGTAACGGGCAGAGGTGAAGAGCTTAGTCCCATGACTTCGCTGTTACTACCCAGAAGCCTGTTTTCCTGGTACAATGTTCCGTGATCTACTTCTCCTTTAACTGATGTCGATGCTAAAATAAATCGATAAAAGTAGTTTTCGAAAATGGTGGCAATCGGCTGATTAGGAGCTATATCTGAAAAACTAGTGGGGGTTAAAGCTAAAATTTAAAATCGCTCTATCGTTCGGAAATTAAAAATAGCAAGGGAAACTTGGTATATGGCATTAAATGAAATAGAAAAATAGATTCCGAAAATCAGAGAACTCGGACTGTTAGCAAGAGGGAAGGGGGGGGGGGGTAAACTCAAAATGCTCTAGCGGCATTGATATTTTTTTTTCCGTAACGAAGCTCTGTATATAATATTTAAATAAAATAAGAAAGAATATTTTTTGAAAATGAGAAAAATAGGGCTATTAGGGGTGAGGATTTACCTGAAACCTAAAATTTAAAAATCGTCCTGGTGTCACCAATATTTGTTTCTTCAAAAAAAATTTGGTATATACAATTTAAATAAAATAAGAAAAATAAGTTTCCGAAATTTCTGCAAATTGGACCATTAAGGATAGGAGTATACTTTAAAACCAAAATTAAAAAGAGTTCTTGGGTTTAATTTTCTCTATATTGTTTTAAAATAAAAGGAAATTTTAATTCAACATAAAAACTGTATTTATAACGATTGCACATTTAATTTTTAAAAAAGCATCGTCGTGAAGACAGCAAATGTGAAATATTAATCTGAAATTCGTTTGAGAATTATATATGTGTCAGAGCTCTCTGTTGTAACAACCTTCAAAAACGTTTTCTTTTCATATTCTTACTACAAGGACTTTTAAATTAAATTTCAAAGCCAATGAAAATTAAGTAAATTTCGATGGTTTTTATTTGATTTGCACATTATAATTGTTTCTGAATAGTAACGCGTTTTTGTTTTATTGAAAGATATGAACATTATCTTAAATATATGATGTAGCTCGAAACTTTGTAATTTCTCTCTAATTTAGTGAATATGAAGATGATACCGAGAGCTTATAAAGTTCATAAACGTGGTTACATTTAAAAATGTTTAAAAATACTCCCACAATATAGCTTTGTTTATCAGTTGCCATATATTTCATTTGATTAATAGTATACCATTAGTTTTTATGGTTTAAACTCAATAATAATAATAATAATAATAATAATAATAATAATAATAATAATAATAAAATGTAGTTTCTATTTTGCAATACTTATACAAGGCCTATTCACTTGGTGAAGAATTCGCTTATTTTGCGCAGTTCCTGGCGAACTTTTTTTAAATTTACACTATAGTTGTACGATATATAGTGAACTTTTTAAGGATCCTGCAATTTGCTTCGAGTATTCTCTAATTAATGCTGTCGCACTTAAATAACAATCATGGATGGAGGGTACGTAGACTTCTAAGATGTCTCTAACTACCACCTAATTGCATAGAAAAATGGACCATGTTCTAAAACCTGAATGAATGATTTTATTTATGGACGCTGTTAACATCTAAGGTCATCAGCGTCCCATTCAACTCAGGGCGTGAAACGGCCGACAAATTTTGCTCAGAGGCCTCTCCTTCAGGCTTGAGGTTCTTTTTCGTGCCGTAAATGTACGACATGGGACCCACGGCTTTACTTCCCTTCCGAAGGAAGCCATACTTAGGATTTTTACGCCCGAAAAAATCCATCGGTCCTGGCCGGGTTCGAACCCGCGATCTTGGGTTTAGGAGGCAAGTATGGTAACCACTACACCACCAGGACCGATTTCTAAAACCTCAAAGAGCCAAAGCTGTTCTGTATTTCTACTAAAAAGCAAGCCACTAACACTAAAACGGCAGCAGGTGCTGAAAGAGAGTAGGCATCGGAAGGAAAATATGCACTAAATTACATTTTTATGCAAGTTCTTTTACTCTCTTCCCTGTTTTTGTGCCCGTCATTTTTCGGTGCCGCCATGCATGGCGCGGGGCTGTACTTGACACATGTGCCAACGTCGCGGTTCGCTGGTTCTCATGCTCACTGTTTTGTACGCCATCAATATCTAGAAACAGTTGGTTCCTGGCTTTCACATGCCATGCAGCAGCATTCCGAACGGAAAAATGTACACCTTTCCCAATATCGGCATTCTCATCGCTTCGCTTTCATGTGATTCTATCAGATGTATCTCTGGTTATGTCGGGTCCAGTTCTATTTATTTCCAGCGAGGCAGAATGTTAGATAACGAATACCTCAATACCTGGTGGCGAAAATTAAAACGCGTGCAGAGCGTTTTTTGAGTCTTTGTCGTTTTGGCAATTAATGACGTATTACTCATTAACATCATCAGATATGCGTTGCTGCTTGTACAGAACTGCCTAACTACGGTTCTTATATCAAGAAAATCGTTTGATTTCCCCTAAATGATAATTTCAAATAATTAAATTAAATATTTATGAGAATGGCGTAAGGCACGTCAAAGTTTATATTTTGAAAGCGTTTAATAAAACGAGCATCTTTACGTTCACTGTTTTTAAATAGTGTGTTATAATTTGTTTGTATTACCTGAAAGATAACACACTGATCTGCATTGCTGTGCTGTGAAACGTTTCATTTGTTTTACAAAAGTACGTTTTTCTGATGCAAAAATATTTGAGACCATCCCCCAAGTATAGTAGTAGCATTTGCGACTAATAATCCAGAGGTTCTTGGGTTCCATTCCCGGTCAGGTCAATCTATTTGAGTGAGGTTATTTTCGGAGCTTTTCCTTACGTTGGAAGGAATGTTTTTTTGCTCAAAATAGAGGGTCTCGCCAAAATCGAGAATCAGACGAGATATCCAAACTCATCTAGGCATATTAATGCCAGATCCTTTATTTCATTCAGAGATTAGTTACAGTACGATATGCTGTCAGATACAGAAAGATTTTCCCATTATTGGCATGATAAAAGATATGACAATGAGTGCATCAGCAGGACAGCACAAAAATTAGACAGAAACAATACAGCAAGTTCCATTCCCTTAAACATGACGTTAACGTTTGCACTTCCCCAAATGAATACCGCAACAACGTGATTTACCGGAATCAATGTCACGTATGGTCTCCCCAAACGAAGAGTGTGTATGTTGCTGTAATCCTTCGTCTGCGGTTAGCGATGCGTATGGGGCATTAGAGGCTGATGAAAATGAAAGTTACACTGGTGATTGCTTGGGAAGAGCTAGGAAGCAGGGCAGACCCAATTATCTTGCCTGAATCGCTAAACCGCCACGGCTGGCCGAGGTCGTAAGCGGGAATTCTGGGGTTTGAACCCCACCGGGACCGTTCTCCCTGATTGAGGTTTTTGCCAGGTTTTCCTCAGTTCTAAAAATGGAAAATGCTGGGGATATGCCCTAAAACTTAGGCCTGGAACGTTTCCTTCCTTAAAAAAAGTCTTACCCAATATATCATTTCATGTATCATCAGTGTCCGCCGCCTGTGATGCCTCGGTAGTAAAAACGGGCGTTAAACACCATTAAAAAAAGATTCCCTAATTATTTTCAGCAGTTTATTTGATTTATTTACGGACGCTCTTTAAACATCTCAAGATATCAGTGTCAGGTTTAATTAAGAACGATAAAAGTCGATAAATTTTGCTCAGAAGCTTCTCCATTCAGGCATGATTTCTTTTTCATGCTGTGTATCTGGGACATGGGTCCCTACGGTTTTACTTCCCTCCGAAGAAAGCCATATTTTGGATGTTTAAGTCAGAAAAAAAATCCAGCGACCATGGCCGGGATTGTATCCGCGATCTTGGGCTAGTAGATAAGTATGGTTACCACTAGACCACCAGGAGAAGGTGAATACCAGAAAGTTTTAAATGCGCCAAGGACTCGCGAAGTCATTTGCTTCTTCATTAATTCATTTCATTCATCCTTACAGACATATACCAATAGTACTCAGTAGACAAGATAGAGACATTACGAGAAGATCCGGCCTAGTAAAAAGTATTGTTTATTATTGTAATTGAACATTGGGTATGAAAGGCTAGTAACTTTTAAACTCAAAATATCACATAAACGATGAACGAATTGAGATTCTAATTGGGCGTATTTTGGGAATAGAAAACGGATAAACAGTAATTTAAAATATACCAAAGAAGTTTAAGTTACCTCTTAAATACGGAGTCGATGAAATGAGGCATAGTTTTCCGGCTTTTAGGCCATGGTCCATTTGGAATTGTTCTTTCAAATGTTTCAACTACAATGGTGGCAGTCGTCATCGGTGACATGTTTGAAATTCCGAGATGGGCGCATGCTTAAATAAAATAAACTTAACCCAAAAGAAGCTTTAGGTTATATGAATAAATTTCTAAGGACATATGATTAAATAAACCAAGCCAAGCTTACTATTTCCGTTCAAATGTGAAGGGCTTTTGCATTAGAGGAAGAACAAATTTTAAATTACACAAATGATGTATATTCTGAACAATTTAAGTGATCCTGCGGTTTGGGATGCAGAAAAAGCGCGTTATACAATGTGATGTCAAAGGTGTTTTTTTTTTTTTTTTTTTTTTTTTTGTATATTTAAACTGCTTTCCGTTATTTTCTTAGATTTTGCAACGCGTGTAATCAATGTAAGCACATTTATAATGCAAATTTAAAATGTAAATTGACTAAAAAGATGAATTAATACATACGAATAAATATTAATAAGAGGATGTGAACACACAAATTTACAAATATGAAATCCAATGAATATTTATGAAAACTTACATTATACAAAGTAGGGCATAGCGTATGGAGCATATCATTAATAGCAAATGAAAACTCGGTCTTCCCTTTACTCTCATTTTTTGTTTTTTTTTTCCTTATTTTTAAGCGCTTCGGGGAAATAACGTTATATTTTAATGAGGTATGTAACAGAGAAACGTAGTTCACAATTTTTTAACCTGGAAGGTTCTCTACAATTTGTAGACATGAGTAAAAAGCAATATTCTTCAAAAAAAAAAATGTCCTCGTAATATATGGTACAGAATAATCAACAAAATAGAGCAGACAGCTAGTAGAGTAAATTTAGTGATCGTGCAATGATGCAGTGTAAATGGAATTCCCACATAATAACGTAAATGCATAACCTTAAAAACCATACATAAATTGTTACAAGCTATTAATTATTTCTTAATGCATCAATAAAACTAAATGCTGAGTTTGCCAAATCTCATTTTAGGAAGGTACCTTTCAGTATTTTACTTACATATTCCGGCTTTTGTTTAAATTTTTCTAAAGAGAAATCTAAAGAACTTGCAAGAAGTTTGGAAATTGTACAGATTTAAGCATTGTGAACCAAAGAAAACGTTTGAAAAATATAAAAATAATATTCTAAATAATATTTTTTTAAAGTCATTTAATGTAAGAGTAGAAATAAATTACCAGCATAATGGTACGCCGCAACACTTCGCAAGATGCACACGAGAGTTGTTAAATGCCATTTCAATGGATTAGATGTGCTGAATCTGTGACATGGCCACTCCGCTTATCTGACATTACTTATTTGCATTTTTTTTACAGGGATACGAAAAAGAGACTCACTATTACGCTTACTACCTTAGAGAAAATAAAAAAAAAAAAAAAAAACGAATATGTGAAGCTTGTAGCATTATTATTTCCGTATGTTCGCAAATGTTAGGGGAAGTTTAGATGAAAGTTATGAGTACTAAAGTGATGTAATGTAATGTCTTGATTAATAGTAGTTTATGTTTGTAGTACTTTATTTTATTTCAAGCACCTTCAGATATCACTTTAGATAAAAATTACGTGTTTTATTTATTCATAAGAATGAGAATATACATTAAAATCCCCCGTTCCCGTTGAAATGTTGGCTATGTTGCACCTTTCACTAACAAGATTTAGCAAGATGCAACACTTTACGTGAACCAGCCTATACCCATAGAAGCATTATTTAGGGAACTGCCACTTTGCTCGGCTCAATCAAGAATGCGGAGTTGTCCGAAATATTGAGTGTTTTGTGTACCCATTTCAGCATTTCTCTTTTATGCTCTTATTGTTGCAAGACACATATAGGCAGAAACAACTGCTTATTTTAGAATCAATTGTGCCAATCAAATTTGAGATCACCATTTTATTCAATAAATTTTATATGAAATAAAATGGAGAGAACGTATGTTAACTGCTGGATAAGACTTTCTCAAAACCACATAGAGTTTGTGACATGCTATAGATATCATGCGCTTAAAAGAGTGTGGATGAGATAGTCATAGAACTTTATTCACTAATAAATCTATAAACACTATTTAATGTTATAACTAATTTTATTTTTAGATTGTTTTGGCAAATTGTTTATTAATTTTGGCGGAAGAATGTTTGTTGCTCAGCTGCATATCCAACTTGCAAAGAATTTAAAACAATATATGTGTGTTAATTAGTAGTTAGTGTGAAGAGCATTTTGATAAAGTGTTTTGAAAAATACAAGTTAATTCACGTCTGTTTTACACGTTGTCGACACCGTGTTCAGGGGGCAGCACGCTCTTCTCTGGGCCTAAGATTAGCTGGTTCAAACCATATGGGGGTCGATTGATTTTTAATGCGTAAAAACCTCGAGTGCAAGTTCTCTGTGCTGTGGATCCCGTGTTATAGATTTACGACACGTTAAAGAACTACATACCTAAAAATGGATTTGATTATCGGTCGTTTCAGCCCAAGCGCTCTTTGGTTCTCTATCAGGTGACGTTGGAGGCACGATGGGCTTATTCCTGTCCCTTTGCCCCCTGTCGGGATATGAGTACTTGAAATTCTCCTTAGTAATTAATACTCTCTTCATTGGAGGCGCCCATGTATTGAAATGAAATGACGGACAATATATAAATTTCTGCATGTTGATGATCCCTTTTTAAAATAATTGTTAGCTCTTCTCTATAATATTTATAATACTGACGTACAATTTTTATTTGCTTATTATCCTGAAAATGTTTGTAAAAATACAGCCTCTAAATTCCTTTTAATGATTTAAATCAGCCAAAACTTCATAATTTATCTTCATATTCATGCAGTGTTTTAAGACCATATTCTTTCTCTTTTGTTTTTATTTTAATGTTATCTTTTAGTTGGAAAGCAGTTTATAGAAACTTCCATTTTTAATTTGTTTTAAATACACATTGTTTTAATTCCATTTAATCTTAAATGCTTTCAATTCTGGGATGTTTTCATAAATTTTAACGTCTACATAAATAATACTTTTCAGAAAAGATACTTCCATACCAACCATATTATTTGCGTTGGCAAGATAATTTTCTGAAAAGAGCATAATTCAAATACATTGTAATTAAATACCATCTTCAGAAGAACCCAATAACAAAATTTCACCAAAATCAATATCTACACGGATTTTATCACTTTCAAAATATAATTACTAATATTTTAAGTTTAAAATTCTATTTTTAAATTAAAATTATTTTATGTAGGAAAATACAAAAAAAAAAAAAAAATCCTCTGTTCTGTTGAACCATTAAATTTTGCTCAATAATTTTAGATTAAATAATAACAAGTATTGTTTACTGGAACATACATTAACAAAATAAGAAGTTTTATCATGATACACAGATGCTATGTGCTCTTCCGAAATATTGAGAAAGAGTACCGAAGTCTAGACACAATTACTCTACTGTTAAATAGCATGCATTAATAGGAAAGCATGATCCAATCTAAAGACTGAAAAATATCATGTAAAATGAATTAAATTCAATTTGTAAACAATGTAGTGCAAAAAAGTTTGCTGATTCATAAAGAAGTGAAGTACTTTGACTAGTCTTTTGTGAAAACTCTGCCAATTCACTCGACTTTTATGCTTGGAGATGTTAAATTTTAGCGAAATATCCCTCACACCAATGAAATAAAGGAGGTGCTAAAACAAAGAATGCGTTATTATCTCAAAATTTAAAATGTTGTAAATGCTAAGCATGGAAGAAGAAAAAATAAAAACAGATTTTATTTCTGAATTTCTCTTCCCCCAAATCTACGAGTCTTTGTTCCACACTTTATGACATCTAGACCATCGCTTTTTCACTTTCGTTGGAGAAACAGATACCTTATAATAAATAACAAAGAGTTGCTATAAGCAATTGTTGTACTACAGAAAATAAAACAGAACAGACCGCTCAATAATGTACAGCTTGAAAGGATTGTTGTGTATTTATATTCATATACATATGCACTCTCTCCATTGTCCGCAAGAATGTGCGAGAATTAGATGGGCCATGTTGCATGAGTTTGTTGGTGTTTTGCTCGTTCTTGTCCAGAGAGGTTTCCTTATAAATTTATAACTTTCAAACTAATGAATAAAACCCAGTGCAAATATCAAGTATAACATATATAAGTAATAAGATTACGGAAAGATGCAACACATGTCGCTTGCCCTGAATGCCGATGCGTACTCACTGAATATACTATTGTTACGTAATCTCAGCAGTCATGTGTCTGTGTTGTAAGCGCAAATTATCGTTAATCAGAATTACAATACGATATATATCGTTTTCCGAAGACTTAGGAAACAACTGAATAACACTAGCCGGCTTTTATCACGTACTTGCTACAATGCGTCCACGGGTCATTCAAAAGTATAAGATATATTTTATAAAATGAATGATTACACAACATTAGTAGTGTTTACAAGGTTTTCTGTAAATAGAAGTTTTATGTTTTTCAACCAAGCTCTTGTAAGGCAACAAGAAGTCAATATCGACATTGACCCGGAATACTAATAAACCGACACAGTGGAACAGCGTCTGTGTATTGTTCATACTTGATTTAAAAAGTCATGATAATGGAGAGACAATTTATTGTCAAATTTGGAATTCAGAAACTTTAGCAAAACTCTCTATCAGTAATCGGTGAACAAACTGGAAACCGTGAGAATATCGTTGGATCTTTATGAAGGAGAATGACCAACACTGCCAGAAGTAACGGTACAGAACATGAAAAACAAGCTGAAGGTATTGCCATAGAAGTTTCTGCGTAAACTGTACTGCAGTCTCCATAAACAGATGTGTGATCAGTCCAGTTTCTCTCTTGATGTTCGGCAGTAATAAAAAATCCCATGACAGTATTACCTATCGCCCTTACCTCCCACCTGCCAGCAAGACTTCCCCAGCTCGTGCTCTTGCTCATAAAGAGATCAACCGTGCATTGGCAAGATGTCAAGATAATCTCTCCTGCTGTATAAACAGACTGTCTATGACAACGAGCTTTAAAAATCGAATGTACACATATGCAGAGTGAGTCAGATTAACAGCACAAATTTCAGGAATGTCTCAGAGGATGTACTATAGTATTTTCATATAGGAAACATATGCCCGTAAACGCCTTGTAATCATACTGTAGGACACTAAATTTGTTAAACAACCGCGTCGGGTTAGATGAAATTCTGCCGAATAGATCGCCATGTTCTGATATTTCCCAATGGAACATAAGTGACTCGTGACATTGAACATACATACTATTGCCCAATAGCAGATCAGAATTTAGTATATCACACGGCGATAAAGCGCTGCAACGAAACGCGACGAAAGTTGAGATTTAACTTGAGAGATTTTTCGAATATTTCGTATCTTTTATTTTAAAGATGAAAGTTGAACTCAAATTAATCAGCAAACGGAACTTTTTAGCTTTTCGTGATGTAAGCTGGGTTTTTCAATCACATCTCTTGTGAGATTAAAACTGCGCGATATTAAGATATGCAAAGCAAACTCTTTAGGAATGAAATATTCGCATGATTTAAGTCAGTGCAACAGTATGTAACGATATAAACAATGTTAAAACACAACACAAGCGATCCTCCAAAACCATGGGAGCATAATGATCTGTTGGGCGGGATTTCATCTAACCCGTAGGGGCTATTTAATAAAATACTTTAGTACCATACAGCATGATAATAAGGCTGTTACAGGCATATATTCCCTGCGTGAAAATACTTAAAATACATACCCTAGGTCATGCCTGAAAAGTGTTCAGTGTTATTCTGACTCACTCAGTACTGTTATTACTGTGCAAGAATTGAACATTCTCGACAAACAGGCTGATTCCAGTAGTTAGTCAATGCACAATACTGAAACACTGGGCTTCAAAGGATTCTCCAACAAAACGCAATTCCATCAAAGCGGGTTCGTCAATTCCCGGCTGGCAAGAATCGTTACACTGCATGACACCGTTTCTTGGCTAAGAAATTGGGGGTGTCATGTACTATGTCATGGCGCCGCATTATTGGCCCAAGTGTTTCCATTTATTGTGGAACACTACAGTTTACATGAAAAAATATTTGAGTTTGTGGATGACGGCAACTTCTTTATTTGCTATTTTCAGTAAAATGACGCAACTTCCTGAGTAAAAAAATACATCGAAACAAACTAAGAACTCTGGTGTAACTGCAAGAAAACATTAGTTAAAAGAATGTGTGCTGCAGCATGGAGATGCACATGAGGGCATGCCTAAATGTTAAGGAATTCTCTTTTAATATTTTCTATGAAATATTATTTCTTGTGCTAAATGTCACTGAATTGGAACACATTGTTTAAAAAAAAAGAGAGAAAATATGTCCCAAGAATGAATAGCGCAATCTTCAAAACTGCAAATTTATGAAAGAACTCATAATAGTTTTTTTATCACGATTATCCTATATTGTTTTAATAATCTCCATGTGTGATTAAAAATCTTGAAATGAAGTCATTTTAATGTGCAATTACATAAGCTAAGTGCTGAATTTTCTATTACATAAATAACGAGGGTGTCAAAAAAGGTATATATGCTTTCACAGTAGATATCTATTTAATATATTTCCAAGTTGGATCGAAAAACAACAGTAATGTGTAGTATGATGTTCTGTAAACATGTGTGACTCACTTCACATTATGATAGCGTTGGTACAATAAAATGGAGCCAGGATTATCGTTTGAACAGCGGAAATCAATTTTGAAGTGAATTAATTGGAAAACAGAGAATGTTGTTGAAGTTCAAAGGCAATGGAGATGTGTGTACTGAACAGAACCGCCAACGCGAGTAACAACTGCAGGCATTCGAGACAAATTTGAGACTCATGGTACCGTATGCGATGTTCACAAGGGCAGATCTGGGAGACTTCGCACAGCAACAAGCCCCGCGTCCTCGGCTATGATTTTGGAAGGATTTAAGCACTCGTCATAAAAATCTATAAAGCAATGTGTACGTGAGATTGAAATTAGCAGAACCAGCGTACGTCGTATTATTAAAACAACAAAGTTGAAAGTTTTCATCCCAAGATTTTGCATGCATTAAATAAAGATGGCCTGAAATAGCATGTGCTGCAATCGCTGAGGACACTTTCGCAAAAGTTACTCAATCAGTAGGTCAACATACTCAGAAATGTATCGACGCCGATGGTGGGCATTTTGAGCAACTGTTGTAACTGTAAAAGTCTAAGATGATTAGTGCTCATCATTTTCTGTTTGTGTGAATTTAGTTTTGTTATGTTAACACAGTTTTTTTTTTCTTTGTATGAAGTGTGTGGCACCCTCTGTATAATGTGATGTTATGTATACAAACGCAACCTGCTAAGAGGATTTGCACGCTTCTAGAAATTACTCTTACTAACAAGGTTCGCCGATAATTGTACACTGAAGTTTCCAATATGCATTCAGAATACCTATAACAGGTATTTAATGTAGTTATGTGTAATACACTGAACGATCTGCTAACACTCATGAATGAGTATTTCCAGTAACTAACAGAATTATCATTCTCATCAACCAGTAATTAATCCTTCCAGTTAGACTAATATTAGTGCTAGTTAGTGCTGTTGTACATTATATAACCCTTTTCTTCTCTTTAGCTTGGTTCTCTTCTACGTCTTTTATCTATGCAGATAGATTGCCAATATATTACAGAGTGACAATATTGTGCAATTTATAAAAACTTGTGCATATTGATGCTATTTCAGAAACTGTAGCAATAAATATTTACAGTGATTTTTTAATCATGCAAATGAAAATGTTTAAGCCATAGTTAAAAACCTGCCAGCTTTGGTAAATATCCAGCTGTGGGATAATTATTATTTTTTTTTTTAACGGACGCTCTTTAACATTTCAGGTCATCAGCGTCCCATTCTATTCATGGCATGAAATGGCCGACAAATATTGCTCAGAGGCCTCTTTTTTCAGGCTTGAGGTTCTTTATCGTGCAGTAAATGTACGACACGGACTCACGGCTTTACTTCCCTTCCAAAGGAAGCCATACTTAGGATGTTTACGCCCGAAAAAATCCATCGGTCCTGGCCGGGATCGAACCCGCGATCTTGGATTTAGGAGGCAAGTGTGGTAACTACTACTCCACCATGACCGACAGGATAATTGTATTTTTAACAGAACTACAAATACAGGAATTAATTCTGAAGTGAAAAAAGTCCATCATGCAGGAGCCGCATAAAATAAGCAAATTATTAAGCAAGTAGAATAACTTTAAAAAAGAATATAAAATCCAAATTATGACTTTATCAATTGATGAAATAAGTTATGGCATTATTTTTTGTTAAGTAGCATGACATAAAGATAACTAATTAAAAAAACTGAACTATAATATATTACTGAACTAATTTTTTCTATTTTTACCTTAAAATCACTTTAAAAGAAATGTCTATAGTGAAATTATTCTAATTTTCAAAAGTAAGGGGAACAAAATTAGAATTCTCGCAATCTATAAGTATTACAAAAGAGAAACCACATTTTAAAAGTATTATTATTATTATTGAGATTAAGCTATAAACTAATTATACTATTAATTATACTATTAATTAAATGAAATATATGACTGCTGACAGATTAAGCCATATGGTATTTTGAAAGATTTTTAAATGTAACCATGTTTATGAACTGAGTCCTTGGTATTATTTTACATTCCTAAAACAGAGCCAGAAATAACAGAAAATTTCAACTTTGTGTATTTAAGAACAAGAAGTTTATGTGTGTCAATAAAGCAAAACTATGTATCTATTTAAAAACAATTATAATGCACTAAGCAAATACACACAGTCAACAATATACACTATATAATCGAAAGCTCCATAGATTTTCAATGGCTTTCAAATTGCAGTAAAAACAAGTAACACAAACGTTTCTGAAGATTATTATAGAGCGCATTTGCATACAAATATAATCCTCCCGTACATAATAGATTAGTTACTATCTTCACGACAATGCTTTTGTTAAATATAAAAAATGGACAACGCTATAAATACAGTTTATATGCTGAGTTATTTCTCCTTTTATTTTGAAACAATCGAGAGAAAATTAAAAGCTAGAGCGCTTTTTAAATTTCGATTTTCATGGGTATTCCTACTCCTGATTGTCAGATTTCTTTAATTTTCAAAATTATTTTTCTTGTTTTATTTAAAGCTAGAGCGCTTTTTAAATTTCGATTTTCAGGTATACCCCTATTCCTAATGCTGATATCCCTGATTTTCAGAAACTATTTTTCTTGTTTTATTTAAACGGTATAAGCAGAGTTTTGTTGTGAAAAAATAAATGTTGCTACCGGTAGAGCGATTATTAAATTTTGATTTCAGGTAAATCCGCACTCCTAATGGCCCGATTTACCTACTTTTGAGACTTTTTTATTTTATTTAAATGGAATATACCGAGTTTCCTTAAAAAATTGTGGCCGCTAGAGCGGTTTTTAAATTTTGCTTTAACCCCCACTCTTTAAATTTCGATTTTCACGTACCCCCACTCTTAATGACCTCATTTTCCTACTTTTCAGAAACTATTTTTCTAAAATATTTAAATGGTTTATGCAGAGTTTAGTTGCGAAAATGCAAATATTGGTGCCACTAAAGCGATTTTTAAATGTAGGGTTTCAGTAAACGGCCATTCTCAATAATGTGATTACGCTGATTTTTGGAAACTATTTTTATTAATTTATTTCAATGGCAATACTGAGTTTAGTTGAGAAAAAAGCAAAAATTGTGGGCACCAGATAGATCTTTAAATCTTCACTTTAGGTTAACCCTCACTCCCAATGGTCCAACTTTGCTGGTTAACGAACTCGATGAATCATTTGTTAACTGATATTTATATGCCAAGTTTCATTGAGAAAAATATGTCGCCGCTAGAAAGTTAATATATATGCATCATATTTATGGAGAATTGCCTCAGTTAAGCTAGAACGACCTTCATTGATCATCTGCAGTGGCTATTTTTACGCAGTGTATTATTATGGCGTCATTGTGATTCTGAAATCGTCGTTGATACAGTCACATGCAAGATTTGGTAAAAAAAATAGCATCAAAATTGTGAATTTGTGACAAGAGGACATTGTTGAGCTTTCCTGCGCAGTTATAATGCACCCCAAAGTATATATATAAAAAATTCTGGAAAAAGAAGGTCTATAACCATAAGCAAGTCATGCGCGAGTCGTTTTACTCAAATGAACAAGAACAAATTTCCATCTGAAACCCAAAGTGGGGGAAAAAAAAATAATAAAATAAATAAAGCTAGTACAGCCTAGACTGACTTTAGCAGTAGTAACTCATGTCAAGAAAACTCCTAGCACAGAGAACCTTGCAAATTAAACAGAAACATACAAGACACAATATACTGCATAATTCGTGAATATATGGCCATACAACATGTGGGCGTGCCTTGAGATAGCAGGATATCAAGATGTGTTTCTCCAATGTCAGAAATTGATTGAACGGAACTTGGTAGACTACAAATGGCAATGGATGATTTCTTTGGATGAGGCTTGGGTATATTTGGATGATAAAAACCGATTCTGTCATTTACGACAGAGTCGTAATGGGTCAAAAAGGACTCTGCATCTTCTACACGGAAAATAAAGAAAGTTCTCCAAGCGGGTCATGGTGATTGTAGATTATTGCGCCCGGGGACTACCCAGAATTCACAGAGTTGCAAATAATGTCAGGGTATATGCAGCCTAATTCCGATAGAACATCGTGGGTCATAATTTCGCAAAAAGAATGCGAAATTCTTGGATGTATGCTCATGAAACCTCAACAATTTGGATCGACATGGACAGGCACCAGTCAATCCGTCACCATTATCACCTAAAAGCTGCAGTGCCTGACATCCATATGATATATTTTAAATCGAGCCTTGTGAAGTCATCAAATGCCTCACTCATGAAAATTTGCCGATTTGGTTTGTTGAAGTAGGCCATGCTCCTAGAGGTCCCACCACCATCATTGCGGATCTTTGGAAAGTTTGCAAGAGTTTTGGGCTAATGTTCCTCCTCCTATACTGCGAAACAGTTTTCCACAGTGGAAATTGCGGTGTAGAACAATAGTCTAGGTCGCGTACATCGCCTTGATCACAACTAGAGATAACAAAAGGGAATCTCGCCATGAAACAAGATAAGAAAGAACGTCCTCCCTTATCCGGAACAGCCATTCGTATTTCTTGATATTTCTGATAATCTATAAGTACCACCATACATTCCAAAAATAATTTTTGAAGATTTTTCTGTGATTTTTCCCAAGGTTTTGGTTTCAAAAATGTTAGTTTATTGTAGTTTTAATGATGTATCTATTTCCTCTAGCACTTGAATCTTTCTTCCTGTATAGTATTTTTTTTTTCATTAACTTATGAAGTCACATTTATAAATCGTATTACCACTTTTGGACAGTTTTACAATTATATACGAACACTCCTATAAAAAGATTTTTAAAGCAATGCTCGAATTAAGAAATTAGTTTGCAATGGGTTTTTCTATCCAAATATTATTTGCTTAGTGAGATTATTTATTTCAAGGCAAATACCTATCAATATTAGTAATAGTAGTGCATAAAGCATGTACAGTAATGTACTAGGAATTATAATTCAATTTATTTTTGCAGTTTCTAGGCCGACAGAGAATTCCTCATTCTGAAGATAAAATTGAATGACCTCTAGCTAGCCGTATCATACAACATGCATGCGTCACTGAGAAGAAATATTTCACGAATTTGTCTGCCTGCAACGGATAAATAATAAAACAAGATCCGTTCTAAGGGATATATCCAGGTCTCTCTTTTGTTCAGCCAGTTAAGTGTAATAAAATCGTCACATGATTTAGCAGAACAAATGTACAAGCAATGAAAATGTCCTTTAAAATAAAATGTTATTAATTCAAGCTCTAATTAATTCTTTCATAATCTTTGAAACAACGGTAAGTGGAGATACCTTTAGTGAATGTATCATTACTAATTTTCGCACAGAATATGTAGATTTTTCATTTAGGGGATTCTAATATTTCTTCAATCAATTTTCTTTCATCGTCTGTTCTTTTTCTTAACCTTATTCTACTCAATATATAAATAAATTGGTAAATATATATTAAAGATATATACCATATGTAGATTGATTCACTTAAAACTATAACCTGAAATATTTCCTATACTATCATTGATAACAAGGAACTGTGTCACTAGATCAAAGGAAATATAAGGTACAAACCACATATATCTGCCTATGGGGAATTAATATTCATAAAATTATAAATTTCAGCACAACATTATATATTCCCTTAAGAAGCAATAGTCATTGAATTAGCTGACACTAAAATACATAAAATTAGAATAGTAATGACACTTACCGCATGCTTCTTGTGCAAACAGTTTACGAATAATCGATTAAAGCAAGTGAACTGCAATCTAATGGTAATTACATAAGGTTAGTCAGTTGTTTCTAAGTCTTTTTAATGTATTATTTTAAGCTATCTTACACTGCTACCTTAAATATACGAAATACGTCTAGCTCATAGATGTTCAAAATGGCGAACATTTGCTGCTACCCAAGATTTTTATTCATTTAGTTTATTTATTGACGCTCTTTAACATCTCAGATCATCAGCTTCCTCTTCAATTCAGGGCGTGAAACGGCTGATAAATTTTGCTCCGAGGTCTCTTCTTTCAGTCTTGAGGTTCTTTTACATGTCATTGAACTACGACACAGGACCCACGGCTTTACTTCCATCCAGAAGGAAGTCATAGGCCCGATTATGGCCGGGATGGATACCGCGAACTTGGGTTTAGGGGTCAAGTATGGTTACCACTACACAACCAGGATCGACTACCCAAGGTTGCAGGCAGAGCTGCACATATAACATTTCAGAAGAATTAGTATTAAAAACTATTGTTATACGGTGGTACATGTGTTGTGGTGCATCAGCACATCCTTATAGGCTACGTCCTTCAGTTTTCCCGCAGGAAAATATCAAAGGTTGTCATAATCATTATTGACCTCATTTAATTATCGTAGTACTGTGCACTTGCTATTTATGGATAACAATTTTTAAATCAATCAGTTGTGAACTATCTTAGAAATATAAAAATTTGTGCCATTATTATTATTATTATTATTATTATTATTATTATTATTATTATTATTATTATAGTTTCCTGTACATTTTTGGCTAATGATCCACTAAAATATAAATTTGTGCTAAAAATATGCTGATTAGTATTTAATTTGCTATAGGCTATATTTGTGGACTTTTTTCTTTCCCAAAATCTAGAAAAAGCAGCTGGTCTCGATATCAATAATACTATAGGGAACATTTATGGTGCAAGAAGCACCTTCATTTTCATCATAAGCCCAAATCATTTCAATTTTATTTTGAGACAAATTTATTTCTCCATTTATTGCTCATCTGGTATCTTCATTTCTTGCATAGTCTTGTACTTCATCAAAAACATTCAATTTCCACAGCCAAAGATGTTTTGTATATTTTACCTCATTTTTCACTTTCATAACTTACTACAATTCAACTGAAATTTTTCCTTGAGTACGTACAATATATTACCTTTCCCTGCATCGAGGATCTATAGAAAGGACTCGGCAAGCTAGAGGACTATTGCGACAAATGGGGGAATGACAGTGAACGTCAGATAAGCTAAAACTATTACAAATGCACCATTTAACAGTAAGAATGAGAAATAGAAATATCAGAGCAATGAAGTAGGGAATGTAAAATGCTTTTCTTGATGTAACTCTTAGTATGAATGGAATATGGATTAAACACATGAGACGCGTCATACAAAGCCAGGGTACGAATGTTAGGACTTTTGAGTACATTGTCACGGCTGCCTGATATTCCTGCAACTATCAAGGGGAATATGTAAAACGCCATGGAATACTATGTCATTTTCTATGGCTCTGAGATATGGGGCTGGCAGAAGGTGAACCGGCTAAACAAAGCCCAAAACGAGTTTCTAAAGCAAGTTTTGGGAGTAGCCAGGAATACAACCAAATGTGGCATTTTACGGAAATATGGGCAATATGAAGAGACTATTCATTGTAAAATTACAATAATTAAGTACCGGTTACATGTAATAAAATGGAATGCACTACTTTAAGGGTTTTATACTACCAACATCAGATTAGTAATTGAGATACTGGACAGCGAAAATTAATGAAATTTTAGAGGATAAGATTATGTGTAGGAAAAGGAAGGAAGGAAGGCATGGTAATTATGTTTGGAACAAAGTACAAAAAAGGCTTAGAGAAATTAACCAACAGAATAGAGGCAGAATGCAGAGAAAAGGTTACTAGTTTAGGAAATGAACACTCACGAACATTTCTCTGAGTTTAAGTTCATTGCATAAACTAAGTTACATTTATAAATAAATTAATAAATAAATATATAATATAAATGAAAAATAAAGTAACCCTATAAACAATGTAACTAAAATAACAATAACGAGAGGCAGAAGAAAATTCTTAAAAGAACTCAAGAATTTGAAAATATAGCAATAAAAAAATCCGTAAATTAAGTGTTTTGTCATTTTTCTGCTTCTCTAGTTTTATATATATTTTTTCAGGAGTTCTCAAAATATATTTGGGCGTGAACTATATTAAGGGCTGGGTACACTTTTTTCATGAGACAAAGAAAACTGGAAATACATTCAAATGGACTGCTCAGGTTTGCACAGGAAGACAACTGATCAAAGCTTGGTTCCTTTTTATGCATGGAATTAGAAGTTCTTTGTTAGAGTAAGGGGCTCTTTGAGTCTGAATGTGTGTATGTGTGCGTGACCGTAAGTGACTGAGTACGTATATTTATATATGTATATATGAGCGCTCACGTGGGAAAGAGAGTGAGTGTTTATATCTGTGTGTTTGTGCTTAGGTGATAACTGTAAATGTGTTTGATTTAAAGTGAAAATTCTTCTTCTACAAATGTCTGTGTAATAAACAGAATGTATGGTTTAAACCCACCAAACGATATTCCACAAATAGCATACTACTTACTACTATTATTAGCTTTCCCTACAGCCTTATCCAATCTTAATGAATAAAAACATAATGCAGTTTCCTGCTCTGCCCAATTCTGTTATTTTTCTTTCTGATTACTCCTTTTTATCAATAATTGCTACAAAAGGTTTACTTTGATTAATTTAATGTATACATTTTCCTCAGTCTTTATATGAACTTAATTTATTTTAGGCTAGGTTCAACGATCTTATTAATTCAAGTATCCGTTATTTATAATATTTTAATAATTTTTATCGCCCGTTTTTACTGCTACATCGTAGGCGATGAACAATGATTAACATCAGATGTAATGATAAATTGGTTAATTCTTTTTTAAAGAAATAAAACGTTACAGGCTCAATCCTTTAATAAGTATAAGTATTAAAGGATTGTTTTTTTCTTAATACACAAATTAAATATACTCTTCTTCTTACTAGAAAGTTTGTACCATTTTTATTAATTAATCTGGGATGTTGCCTAATGAATTTTATTCTATGTACGTTATTTAGTTAGCAATTTCCACATCTTTAATGTATATTTATTCATTTAAATATTCTACCATTACTATAATTTTCAAATGCAAAAACACTTGTCTATTGAAATTCCCTTATGTTTTATTTGATTTTGTATATTATAACTTGAACTAAAAAGTCAAATTATTTTCTGAGCTTAAGGACATAGTCCGATTCGGAATTTATAAAGAAATTATATTAATGTACAAACATATTATGCCATTTTTTTCTATCGTTAACAATTGTCCATCTGAACATATTACGTGCAACGATGGCACTATGGAGCTCTAACTTTTAGACAAGCATAGTAAAAACTTAATTTAAAAGAATTTGCACTTTAAATGCAAAATCACTCGTAGTAAATATTTTATTATGAAGGATAGTTTTTAAATCACCTAAGAATGTTGTACTAATTGCATTTTTCACTATTTATCTCCTTTAATTATATAAAGTGCCTCTAATCCAGTAAATGTATATACATCTGCTGTTATAAGGTAAATAAAATTTCTATTTGGAAAGCCAGGCATCCTTAAATATCATTAACTAAATTACTTCATAAGTTTATTCAAAACCTAACAATCTCGTTTTCACAATTATATAAAAATTTAATTTCATATAAAGCATTCTCTTTTTATTACTTAAATTAAAACACAACCGTGCCGTTGCTTTGTATGAATGGTCTTTATGCAAGTAAAATTCCTCGATTGCATCTAGAGAAAGATTCCTACATATTATAAACTACATCAAAAGTCAGTACAGTAAGCTAAGGACATCTGTTGTTTTCCAGCTTGAACTAGTTGATTAGAAATAAAATGTTTATTAATTTAATGTTTTTAGTTTCGGAATGTGAAAATTCCAAAAGCCATAGGCATTTAGAAAATAATTACATTACAGTATTAAAAACAACCTTATCTAATGTAGGTATTTAAATTTGAACTGCACTCTTCGAAGACTATCCCATTATTTAAAAATGAAATCTGAAAAATCAAGCGTCAAATGTCTAAAATTAAACTAAATGTGGCACGGCAATTAAATTAAGATCGCTATTTTTTATTTCCATTTTGTAGACGTAGTCTATTACTAAAATGTGATAAAACCCTTTTACTGTACCAATAAATGACAGGATATGCACAGTGCATAGCTTACCTTAAACTAAATGGGCATTATTCAACGTTTTAATATCTCTACAAATAGTTTCATCACATTTTTATATTGTCTAACGCGCGGTCGTAAACGTAATGTTATTATGTTTGAAACCTACTTACTTGAATGTAAATAATCTTTTAAATCTAAAAAATATAGTAAGAGGATGTTTTAATATAGTAATTAATATGTCTAAAATTATGCTGCAAACGTACTGTTAGACGGTACACCGTTTAAGTACATCCATTGTTTGATTTTGTTTTTCTTTCATTTAAAGGTCAAGTAATTTAGGTCACCTTAGAAATGTTTATTTTCTGTTCTGAAACTTTAACTACAGTAATTTTGGATATGGATTTTTAAAAATTGAATAAATAAATTTCATTGTGACTACATCTGCCTAAAATAATCTCAGCTTTATTTATTCCTATTAATAAATAAGACTTGTAGCAAACACTATACTAGTAGTAATACATCCAGCTATATGTTTTAAACAATTTTAAGAGGCAATGTATAGCTAACATTCTTAGCAGTTTTAACTAGATAACTACAAGAATATTAAAAGTCCAGCATATGCAAAAGAAGATTCAGGAAACTTTGATTTCTAAAAAAGTACTAATTATTACTCTTATAATGTTTTATTGTACAAAAAGTGTAGTTTAGGGCCCACAAATGAGAAACTTGCTTGATTAAAATACAATTTAACATATGATGCATATAGATTTAATGCCATTTTTAACTCAAATTATTTCACAAAAAGAATATTTTTCTTGCACCGACCGGATTTCCAGAATATGTTCTCACCATGTCTATGGATTTTTCATCTCGGTCAAGGTCGATTCCTCTCCCCTACTCACAAACGCCTGACTGACTGTCCATGAACTTCCAAACAGTCGCCCGTTCGCGAAGATTTTTGGGTGTAAATATTATTAATGCGAATCAGCTCGACACTTCGTGAGGAATTTATTCGAAAGTGCACATCTTTCTTCCCTCCAAAATTCAGTTCATGATCATGCGAATAAAGTTGACACTAACGGTTCAGTACAAAACAAGAAACAAGTAAATACGTACAGTTTAACAGAGGGAAATTAGACTAAAATGACAGAAATCTTGAACGTTTACCAACAAAATCACATCGAAATTTCATAAGTTGGAGCTTCAGTGTCTTCTATACATACAACGTCAAAATTATTAAAACGCATCGTCTATAACATGGTGACCCCGTAGTACGTGTGCATTATTGTGAGTGGTTCATCTCATCAGTGCCCAAAGAATTAATCGCCTCATAGCTTGTTCTTTTCAGACGAGGCGTGATGCTACCAAAATGATCGTGTGAACACCAAATCACAAAATTCAAGCTTTATACAAGAATCTCTTCTTATTATAAGAAAATTGGAGTTTGTGTGAAATTAGCACTAGAAGCATAAGGTACAGCCGGTGACATGTTCAGCTTCCGAAATGCGAGCGATAAGGGCATATTCTGGGAAACCTGCATGATCACGAAAAAGTTTTTTGCTGCACTTTAGCAATGAAAAAATAAATAAATCAACAAAAATGGCTTTGAGCACTAAATAATAAATGAATTACTGTGTAATGTGTGTGTTTAAGCAAAGATTTCAGTATTAATTTTCATACAAAATAAATCGTATCTATAATAAGTTACAATCCTTTAACGTACACCTAATATATAATAGAACTACTTCAAAGGGATTATTTTTAGGAAATCGAAAGCAGTGTTTTGAACATTTTAACTTTGTAAATATTGACTAAACTTATGTTCTATTGGTCAGCATTCCTGACTACTACTCCTGGGTTTAATTTCCGGATATGCCATGGGTATTTTTCGCAGCTAGGAAGATCCCCATGACGCCTATGTCTAATTAGATTTAAGAGTCCCCTGGCGCGTCATAATCGTATCATCTTCATTCTCCTCTCCGTTAAGTTGACGTAGTGGTACTACTAGGAGTGTAACTGAATCGATGTAGCTGCATCTTACGGGTGGCCCAGCGACATAAGACAGCTACAATACCCCACGCCGGGAGGGAATCGAGCAGACAAAAAGGTAAATATTACTTTGTACACCTTTATAACCGAATTCCGGAACCAGAATATATTTTGTGTACCAGAATTGTTAAGAATATTTATTTTTGCGCAAAATCCTTAATATAATGCTACATTATGAGATTAGTTACATTTAATTACCAGTAACAATTATGTAATTAAACTGTTTTCATTGTTAAAAGTTGTCAACAACTGAATATCATGTTGCTATAATATTAAGAAAACGATTTGTATAATATTGAAAACAATAATTCATTTTCATTGTAGTACATAACAATTCAGAATTGATGAAAAAAATTACTATTAGCTAACAAATTAATTTGTAGAATTTAATCATATTAACCCGTTTTACAACACATGCCTTTACTAAAGTTTATGCAATATCCTGATTATGTTTACTGTTCATCCAATTAATGAATCTGCCTATTGCTTCTGATGAGTAGGTAACATGCACTTTTGTCGGCATTTGCGAGCTGCAGCTCGGGCTAAAATTTCTTGCGATAACAGCGATAGATAAACTAAATAAATAATTTCCATTGATAATGGCGCCATAAGTGTAGCTTTTTAGAAAGTGCAAATTTATTTTACTTCATTTTAGAAATGTTGTTTTATAGAAAAATAGCATAAAATTATTGCATTCGTAAAAATTACGATACTCAGTTTTCTCACATTTATTCACACAATAAAGTAACATTATAAAATTAAACCATAGGGTTCATAAAAAGTGTTTCAGTAAGAAAGTAATAAGAAAAAGGCATTATTTTACCATGTCTATACTGTGTCCAGGCCCAGGTGAAGCACGGTCAGATCTGGCTACTAGGAGCGCTAATGATGTGTTCAAACTAATTCAAGTAATTAAGCGGCATTAGAATTTTTGAAAACTATGGATATATCCATTATAAACTAATATCAAACATAACCTAAATGAAATATTCATGTACAATGTTTAACGCGTTGGTTTTGGTTAAACTACTTTATGTTCTCAATAAGTAGCATTTATCTGTATGTAGATAGTTGTAAATATCTACCTCCTGTGAAAAGCGGTTGTTAATGAGCCAGAGTATTATCACATTACATTAGAGAGGGTGTGCAAAGTGAGTACAGCGCAGGCACATCGCAATATAATGGAAATAAAGGAGGGTAAATATATAAAGCCCAGGTGATTTCAGCATTCACTGGTTTTATTAGACTTTACCGCTATGCACCAACATCCCGCATTATTATCGTATATTTTAGAGAAGTGAGGTCCACTTTTGCACTTTTCCTGCAGCTTTAGAGTAACCTACGTTATCACAACTAATTATTATAGACTGAGGAGTGTAATAAAGAGTTTAACTGCTTCATGAGAACAAAGAACATTGAGGCTATCTTATGTTTTAAGCATTCTTATTTTCTGTCTAAATGCAATCGAAGATAGAGGTTAAATTCACTTAGAATATTTTTTTTTATTTACCATGCCAATGTTTATATATGACATTCTGTGCAAAGATTTTAAGAGTGCTTATTATTATAAAATGTATCACAAAATAGTCATTTAACAACAAAAAAAAAAGCACATTGAGTGATTTTAGCAAAACGTATGTAATTATTAAATCTGCATGTTAAATGTATCCTTTCATCCCCAGATATGACAAGAAAATATAGATGCATATAATATGCAATAGCTATAAAATAAGTAGGACAAAATAGAATATTGCAGAATCAAGAAATATATATTTATAAAATTAAAAATCTTAAACTGCTAAGTTTTTAAGTTTTTGACGCTAGTTCTTTGTTATTTTATTTATTTACGGACGCTCCTTAATATATCAGGACATCGTCGTCCCATTTAATTCAGGGCGTGAAACGGCCGATAAATTTTGCTCAGAGGTCTGTTGTTTCATGCTTGAGGTTCTTCTTTTTGCGGTAGGTATTAGTTTAAAAGAAAAATAAACACCTGACATGAGAAATTCAATTTTGTGCATTAGGAATGTTTTAAATAAAACAAAAGAAGAAGTGTATAGTTTCGTTCATTCTGAAAGTTTTGCTGTATGAGAATAGACGTGAATGTTAGACAGCAGACAAATAAATGTATTAGCCACATAAATTTCTTTTGGGGGAAGATAAGGGATGAGATATATTATTCATTAGAAATAAAATGAAATGTATATATTTAAAAAATGGATTAGAACACTTTCGTGGCTTAGGCAGCGTGTCTAGCTCCAGGTTCAGAGGATTCAGGATCGATTCCTGGCTTCTCGAGAATTTTTCCAAGTTGGTCTGCGATGCAATTCATCCAACTGTAAAGTGGGGCTGCGGCTTGAGAGGTAGAGAATCCCGGTCTTAGGTGAAGAGGGTGACCACTAACCCCTGCGAGGCAACAGCGGATTTGCAGTTCGTAGTCCCACGCGATCTGTCGTGACAGGGTTTAATTTAAAATTAATGTTACTAAAGTGAATAAAGAGAGAATACTACTACGATTTGGACATTTTAAAAGAGCGAATATTGTAAATAATGGGACGGAGGGCTAAAGGAATAAAAATAAGGCTATGAGATCATAAATAAGTGCGAATAAGGAAGTCAGCAAGTAAAAACAGAAGTACTTAAGTTGAAGTATGAAAAATTATAAATAAAAACGTACTAAGATGTTCAATTACCGTTTTATTATTTACAAAGAACGACATATTTTAGCGGGAAGTATAATTTGACTTTTATTATCAAAATTTCTTCGCTTTTTCATTTCTGACATTCTTTATCTCTTTGAATTGAACTTGCATTACAGTATACACTTTTGTTTCCTCCATAATGTGCAGTACAACGTTATAACCTAATAAATACAAGCAATAAATTAAAAAGTGTCATTTTATTGGCAGTGAGGAGTTTTTATATTTGTAATTTGTCCAGATTTCAAATAGTTTTAGAGCTTTCATTTTAAGTGTCATTTCTCCCCTCACTCTTTGCGTACATACAGAGAAATGTATATACATAATGCATATTCATAATATAAATTTTCTTCTTAAACTGGTCTAAAGACACGATGCTCATATCAAAAGTAATGAGCAATAATTTGTTATATTCTCATTTCTTTGTACATATCCCACCCTTATGAAAGGTAGGACTTTTTCCAGTTTGCCGATGGCATTGACGCAATGCATTTTGGATTTCTTCCATTGTTTCACAAAGTTGGTCTGGCATCTGATCTTTTATAAATTCAAAAGTATGGTAGTCTGAGGAGCTAGATAAGGTTATAAGAGGACTGTAGAAGAACTTGTCTTATATTTTCGATTTTTTCCGATGTGTTGTGAGCCGAATGAGGCCGAGAATTATCTTGCTGGAGAATGGCTTTCCCTCCAAGACGTTATCGCGCAATTCACAATAGAGTCTGCATTTATGATTTGAGCGAGTATCAAAAAATGAGCCAGGTATTCCTGAAAACAGTGTCCATAAGTGCATTCGCAATTGCTGCCACAGTCTTTCCTTTCTGTTTTGCTGGATAGTCCAAATAGTGAAACTGGGTTTTGTCACCTATTACAAAGCTACTTCCATACTTCTGGAGCAGTTAGGCGATTGTGCTCTCAACTATGCGTGAGACTCAACAAATACAAATTTCTCTATAATCTAAATGTTCAACCATTTATTGTAATTACATATGATATATTATATATAAATTACATATTATATACCAGCGGTTATTTTTAATAGTGTTTAATGCACATTTTTACTGCTGAAAAATCACAGGCGGTGGAAGCGGATGACATGTCAAATTAAATTATAATTTGTGAATGGGTTCTTCTTTTAAGGAAGAAAGCATTAGAGTATCTCCCATTTATGAGCATTGAGGCAAACCTAAAGAAACCTCAATTAGGGAGAACAGTTCTGACGGGAATTGAACCCCAGGCCTTCCGTTCATGAGTTAGTGCTTTAGCGACTTCGTCCTCCCTCGGTGGTTTTATCATCAGGGGCCAAACGATGTAAATTGTGTATCGAGAACCATTGGCCTCCATTTGGAACAAACTTTGTAGGAATGTACAATTAAAAATGAAAATATTATTATTTGTTAAAATTTAAGAAAAAAGCTACTTTTCTATCAACCTTTACATTCAATGCATTCTCACTATGCCCTTTCTGAAATTTGGGGCACTAATAATAACGCATTTCTGGTTTAGAGCAGCATTACGTACGAAACACAACTTGCTAAGAGTAATTAATTCACGCAGAATAGACTGACAACAAGTACGCTAGTCTTTTTTTAAACTTCATGGAGTGCTTAAGGGTATTCCATTTAAACAATGTGTATTAGGAACTACAATGATAAAGCATGCAATTGTTTATATCAAATCAGAATTATTAAAACAAAATGTTCATCAATTTACCATACTAAAGTTTTACCATGATTGGCTGTTTGTTAATTAGCAGCACAATAAAGAAATACTGGTATATGGGTAGGGGAAATTAGTAAAAGGGTATTCTAAGCTAACCAAGCAAGTGAACGGGGAGTCAAGACACTTGAAAAGATCTCCATAAACGCATTGAATTTTCATCCATAGAGTAGCTAATTAGTGCAGGAAAAAAAGAGTTACAATTATATCAAGAAATGAGATACATTGAGGTAAAAAAGTTGAAGCTGTACATGGCAACAGAAAAACATTCTTTAGTTCATTACGAATAGCTTGAAAGATTCAGTGTGCTGTAAAATTTATATATAACTCTAGAAATGCTGAAGATTATCACATAAGTTTTTGTCTCTCTTGCTCGTTTTACTCAAATTTTTGCATTTATGGCAGTAAAATTAAAATCAGTGTGTGGGGAAAATAACATTTTGTTATACATATTAAAGCATAAAATTAGTTTTATGTACCTTCACCATTTTAGCATGCATCATTTCTACAGGAAAGGATTAATGTTACCAAATCCATGTTTATAACAATGTATTTAAATCTCATTAACTTCCAATCTGTCCTCAGTAATGTTGACAAACTAAAATGCCGAATTATTTTTGACTTGCATCCGTAGCTAAGCTCAGAGCGCGGGTCAAGATTGTGCCAATCCCCGGTAATAATAAACAGTCCCCGCACCGATGACTACGATTTGGTGTTATGAGAAAAGCATATTTTTTTTTTATTTTTTTTTCAGTTTTTCGGTTAATAGACGTGTTATTACAGGCTATTGTGAGCCAGTGTTATCAATTAAAGTATATCAATGAAGTATATATATTTGTATTGCAGTTATATATTATCACAAGAACAGAGAAAAAAGCAATGTCTGCCAGACTATAGAGGAACTAATGAAATATCAGAGCAGAAATTGGAATAATTACGAAAACAGAGCTGTTGCGAGTAAAACTTTCATTATAAAATGTCAGTAATATTCGAAAGATTATAGAGTTCTTCAAACGTTAGAGATATTTTTTGCATCACCACTGATTCCCATATTTTCATTCTAAATATTGTATGTCTCCTATTTGTTTTGTTTTGTTTTTTTGTTTTTTGTTTTTTTTTTTTACAAAGTAACAGCCTCTTTTCAATGCCGTATACAGTAGCACTGAGTTAATGTTCTTGAATATCTGTTGGGATAATATCTGGCGATCTCTGGAAAGAACTCAGTTGCCTGGACCAGCTCTTTAATAATTTTGGTTATGAAACCCCAAGAGGCTGCGGATAAACTACGTCCGAATTTCTAGTAACATTGAATAAGTCCAATACGAGTTTGCAGAGGACATTTGTTTCCATAAATAGAAAGTAACAAAACCCTTTTACCTACGTTGAACATTTGTAATTCAACCACAACGATCAAAACAAAAAAAAACTGGCGGTCGTGGTGCAAAATACCCCTTCCTATTTTAATTAGAAAGTGCTAGAATGACTTAAGAGAATATCTAAAATTAAGAAAATGTGACCAATTAAAACCACCTCTTACTTTTGTTAAATCCATTACTATAACACAGGTTAGTATTCATTACGAAAATAACTAATATTGAGTGCACATTTATTATTAATCAATGTTTGCGAGTAAAAATGCTGAGACAAAGAATGATGCGACTTTCGCTCACCGCAGTTTGTGTTCTCTGCAGACGGAAGCAAAATATAAAATATTATACCTGTATGTCTATATATGAAAGTTTTCAAAGAACACACAGACATTATATGTAAATATTAGTCAATGTTATCAAGTTTTAATCCTCCTGTTTCATTAACGCAAAGCTTTTTAGTCATAGGGACATCTGCAATTTTGAAGACAATTTCCTACTATAAAACAGATGGCCACGTCTCCCACATATGCGAGTCACCATTAGCCAAACTTCCCATTTAAGCTATTCTGGCACAACAATCAAATTAGCCGAAGAGTCAAAATTAGCAGAATAAATTAATGCAGAAGAGCATGTTCAATTCTCGTACGCCATCCAGTACATTCTGGTAATGAATTTCTGGGAGGAGTGGTACGATGTCATGTTTGTGTGACGGCGAGCGAAGAGGATGGGGCAAGTTTTGATTGCATCGTCCATTATGTACATTCAGAAGTGTGTTTTGGGCATACACCTAGTTATCTATTAGTACATGACAGTGCGGCATAAACAAATATCGCGAAATACGAGATTGTGCGGAAAACAATCTATATAGCTCTACATCTGAATAAGCACATGTAAACAATTTTATAGCCTGCTTTGTTTTTCCCTCCAAGATTACGGGTTATCAAAACAAAATTTGCAAAAAAATGTGCAGATTCAGATGTAAAAGTGGTTTTATTAAAAGATAAAAGTTGTTTTAAAGATATTACTTTTATTTCGAAAGAGCGAATGAAGATGAAATCAAGAAGCCGGTTCCTTTAGGCAAAGTATATAAGTATCATACTGCCTATTAGTAGGTTATGTTTATTTCCTTTCCTATGTTTAGATTTTACAGGCTCTTTCTAAGTACCTTACGAAACGCCCACGTCATGATTTTACTGGACTCGCCCTCGGTGGTAGTAATGGCGACCTTGCCTAATGCAGTAAACCATTCTTGGGTTGGTTTGGCTTATTTACGGACGCTCTTTAACAAATCAGGTCATCAGTGTCCCATTCAATTCAGGGCGTGAAACGGCCGACAAAATTTTGCTCAGGGGCCTCTTTTATCAGGCTTGAGGTTCTTTTTCGTGCCGTAAATGTACGACACAGGACCCACAGCTTTACTTCCCTTCCGCAGGAAGCCATACTTAAGGATTGCCATTCTTGGGATCCGAATACGATGGACAATATGATTACCATCTTGTTAATAAATTTTAAAGATATGTATCGATCAACATTATTGGTTTGATGAAAGAATAGAATTGTTTATTCTTTTTGTATTATGGAACGCCACATATTGAACTTAAGATCATAAAACTGGCCTTCATTTGAGTCCTACATTTCTGTATTGGCCAGCATCGAGCAAATTAAACTATGCTTTTCAGTGATAAACAGTAATTCTATTTCGAACTGAAGGAAAACATATTATCTTCTCCGAGTATCCTATATTGCGCTGTATTTCTGCGTGGACCAATTTTTAGTAATATTGTAGCTTTGTGCTGATTTATAGTTGAGTCCCTTTTGTAGGACTAGTTTTGAGAGATATTTTTGAAATATTTACGATCCAGCACTGATATCAAGCATTTTGTCTCTCAAAATGTGACGTCTTCGGTTCCTTTTATTGTCCAATAGACGCTGCCGTTTTGAACGTTTTGGCTATTTTATCAACTGTACGTCTTTTAGAGAGAGAAATACTAAAAAAGCTTTCCTGAAACTCACTTGGACATCATTACGGCGATTGTTTATATCCAAAAAATGGATATAAACAATTTGTTTTATACTAAATTTATGAACCATGATTTAAACTAAGGCGAAACAGCACAACACCGATAAAACAGCGCTCTGCATTGACTGACCTGCGTGGCCCGTTATTGCTCATGTATCCCTTTCCGAGCGCAGGGGCTTTCAGAAAAAAATTCACCCCTCCTTACTGAAAGTTGTGGCATTGGTCCAGTCTTTGAAGAACTGGGGCCAGTTATTTTCTTCCTGATAATCAGATGTATCAAAAATTATCTCCTTAGGTTTTCTGTTTATATGCGGACGAGAAATTGCATAAGACCTACTTTGTTTTGATATTCCTAGCTTTCTAATGGTTTGAATGCCTACCTTTCTCTTATAGTTCTTGCTTTATTTTATTTAAAAGGATATCCAAACAAGGATTCACTGCCATATATTAAAGTTAAAACATATTTAACTCGTAAATGGTTAGTCGTATTTGTAATGTAGGCATTTATAGAAGCTGTTGCGTTGACATTGCACAAATTAGTTTTAATTATGAAAGTTATTATATCTCCATGTAATTATTTCAGGAAATTAAATGAACCTGACCGCGCGAGGATTGTATCAAAATTAATGCAAATAGTTCACAAAAATGACATGGAAAATTGACTGGCGCTTCAGCAATTAAAAATTTAATTACGAGGATGGATCATTAAGTAAAGCATAAACAGTATTTTAAAACAGCTTAATAACTAAGGCAAAATAATTCATGTATAATGAAGGCACGTCCATTAGCCTCTTTTTAACAAAGGAGCAAAGTCTCTCAACATATTCCTGTCATCGTGGCACTAGTTTCTATACACCCTATTCATAGTACTCCTGTCTTTTGTTAGTATAGCCAGCTGCGCACAGCCGATCACACTTCATCAGAATTGAAGCGTTGGCCGCCTAGGAATTTCTTCATTGGGCCAAACTGATTAAAGTCAGAGGGTGCAAGGTCCTGACTGTAGTGAGTGCCGGAGCATCTTCCAACCAAATTTCACAGTTTTGGAACGGACAGAAGTCAGCACGAGGGCGTGCATTGTCATGGAGCAGGCTAACATTTTCAGCGTTGTGTTTGACTAAATGGGCGCGGTGAAAACTCACTAATGTTCACGGTGGTCCTTGTGTACGAATAAGAAATTCCACGAGCAGAACACCTTGCATATCCCAAAACACGGTCAATAGAACTATTTTCGCAGATAGCGTCACCTTCAAGTTCTTCTTTGCTGGGATGTTTCTACTCCATTGAGGCCTGTTTTGTTTCAGGCGAGTAATGGTGCGCCCAGGATTCATCGCAGTCACGGCATGCCATAACGCTTCAAGCTTGTCTTTATTCGCTCGCCTTTCTGGCCACTTGTCAGATTCTTCGGTAACCAGAGGGCACTACTTTACGAAAATTCAGCACTTCATGTACGATATCGTACACCGTACCGCACTCTGACAAAGTCGCAGATGGATCTTTCATTCTCAATGGCTGCGACATTCCGTTGTCTGACTGATCGACCGGAACATGGCCAGTCAACAGGTTTACACGTTTCCTTTCAGGAATGTGCACCATCTGGAGATATTGCTACGGTCTTCCCCATACACGTTCAACATTTCCTGCGTATTTCACTCGGGTTTTGCCCTTTCGCCCATAAAAAACAAATCACACCTCTTGGCTCTTTACCCAGAAAAGGAAAAAAAAAGTATTATGTCTTACTTAATTATTCACCCTCGTATTTATTAAAGGAGAGGAATGTAGGTGATCATCAGGTGTGAACATTTTTTTAAACTTAATGATAAACCCCCGCCTGCTTTTTATTGTCTATACTCTTCCGCTGTCTAGTGACCCTTTCATTTGCATTATTTAATGTTTTCTGCGCATGCAGGTGTGGATCTATAAATGGAAAGTTTCTATTATTAAAAAGAAAGATATCTGAAATTCGTTATTTTGTACGTAGTTCATTACTAGCAACAACGCACTGTTACTTATCCATGTATATAATAAAGGCGAGAGACTAATCTAACTAATCATTTTAGAAACAAGGATCTCCTACTCTTGAAAGTAGAAAGCTTAGAATTTGGTTAATAAAGTTCAGTAATAAACTTTAGTAAATCCAATAAAGTTGCATTAAGCGGGCTATAGTAGTGGGTGATACAGCCACCTATACGTTATACATCAGTGTAGTTCATTATTATAGATTTTCGACAGTTCGACATTTCATTATGAGTTTGAGGTTGCTTGTTCACAAACTTACTCTTGCCCCCTATGGCGTGGGAGGGGCAGATGGAAAGTTCGGTTTGACCACAAATCCGTGTGGTTTGGCTGCTGCCAAGAAATAGAGACGGAAATTGAATGACCGGAGGAAACCATGCCAATCGGATAAACTGGCTTTCGATGAACTAGAATCGTGAAGCCGGAGATGAAGTGTGCCTTTTTACTGCAGAAATAATAATAAAAAAAAAAACTACACCAAAATAGCGCACTGATAGACGTTGGGCCTGAAAATGCAATGTAGTTGTTGCACAGCTTGTTATTTGTGAAATATGAATGTAACACATCAAAACTTTCTCACGTGGACAAAGGTTTAAAAAAGGGAAAGAATAAGAATAACAATAAAGATAAAACAAGAAGCGTTGAAATCGCAACAGCCTATACGAGCCAATATGTCATCATCTATGAGTCACCACATCCCCATTTGTCAAACGTCAACAGACATAGCACCAGCCATCACGATTTCGTATAGAGAGGATTTCATTATCCCCTTGAAAGGCGGTCCAGATAGAGAACAGAAGAGCCAATTTCATGAGGAGGAAGTCAAGAGTACAAGTTCCGAATTGCACATAAAAGGGGTGAGAGATCGACTGTACCTCGCCGCCACGGGTGGCCGAGGCCATTATGTGGGAGGTCTGGGGTTCGATTCCAGGACCGTCTTTCCTGACAGGTTTTTTCGGGTTTTCCTCAGTCCTCATAAACAGCAAATGCCGGGGAGGTACCGTAAACTTAGTTCTGGAATGATTCCGCCCTTTAAAAAAAATTACTTTTCCAATTTATCATTTCATTTCATGTATCATCATTGTCGGTAGTTAAACGGGCGTTAAACACTATTTAGAAACAAAATGTTTACCTTCTTCAATAGATACGGTAAAAGTAGCTTAAAGGAAAGGAAAAAAAGAGAGGATAGCGAGTACAATAAAAACAGAAATATGTGTGATCTTCAAATAGATAGCCGAAAACTCCCACTTTGTCCACCACAAATGTCACTCCGCAGTTGGGAGCACCTTAGTTTGGGCACGCATTTCCTTTCTGTTATAGTGAGACATAGGACCCTCATGCATTAAGCAGAATTTATTTGATTTCATGGCCACAATTAAATTGTTATAAAGAATAGTACTTTTAAGATAATTACCTAGAACTGCAGGTAAATCTAATTCACATATCTATTTAGTATTAAGCAAAATCTGCTGAATACTAAATATATACATATTTTAATTGATAGCTATGAAGTGATAATTTCTCCTATTATCATGATGGTTTAGCAGTATTTTCTAAACAGAGTCAAACTCATTTGGTTAAATTATACGGAACAAAGAGAAAAATATATTTGTATTTTTTCAGAAGTGGTGTCCCTCTCTATTTCATGGAATTAACATTTTTCTTCAAATTTACTGGGATCTGTGAGAGTAGTTCTGAACTTTCAAAAAAAAAAAAACTTTGACGTAAATTTGGGCTCCAAAGAAAGTTTACTAGAAGGTTGTCTACTTAGTTACAAAAAACTTCTGCAGGTCTATTAAGACATATGCAACAAAATTTGAGTAATTCCTATCTACAATGTGAACTACTAAAAAAGTATATTATACTTACGAAGCTGTTGACAATGGAGTGGATAAATCCTACACTTATGTAATCAATTTTCTTAGTGTAAGCAAATTGATTACATAAGTGTACTAAAAATTACTTGATGCTTAATTTATTGCACTTTTAATTTATCTGAACATTTCTACACAGGAAAAATAAAATCCCGCATCTTCTGTCCAAATGAACCGGCGCCATTGACTGTGGAAACATTTAGTAATTAATGATCCCAGGACGCATTTGCATAATTATCCTGAAAGTTATTTCCAAGAAGATAGTATGCAGAGCATTCGAGAGAGCTTTCCAGATGACGAGATTCTGCATGATCATCAGATTTTATTTTCATGCATGTCTTTATCTGGGGATGTGGTTAGGAATGATGGAAGCCTTATAGCCTTCAACAACTCAAAACTACACCAACAATGCATTCGATAATCCGATAAATATAGGTATATGTGTCACAAAATTACCAACAATGAATGTTATCACCTTTAAAACAAGATCGTATAGCATTTATGGGTAGTAAAATATAAAATGAACAGTTTTATAAATGCAACGAATTTTGAGCAATTCTGTATATTTACAAAAAGTGCTATATTTCACAAAAAGAGTTGCTTTTTGGAGAAATATATAATGTTGCTCATGTTAATGTGACCTACAGCAATATAATAAAATGGATAAACTTTAAACCTAAAGCGCTTATAAAATGAAATTTTAGGTGCTATATAAGATTACTTGACAGCGCACCGTGTGCCATTAATCTGAGACGATATCCTCCCGTTGATGCGAGCAAGTTCTTACTTTGGGAAAAACATTCAAGATTTGGCCATGGAGGGGTGTCTCAACTGTACGACAGAAGAATAATAAAATTCACAATTTTAACGATAACTATTTGCTATAATTTGTTAAATAACAAAAGTATGTACATAACGTGTGCGAAAAAAACTTACAATTAAAAAAAAACGATTATGAAAAGCAGCATACTAATTTAACATACAATAAGAAAAATACATACAGCAGCAATAATGCACTGAATGTTTAGAACGTAATTAAAGCATTTAAATGCAAACTTTAAATCACAAAACTCTTATACAGAGGGTGACAAAAATGTATACACACTTCAACAAGAGAAAAACTGTGTAAACATAACAAAACTGAATTCACACAGACAGAGAATGATGAGCACTAATCATCTCAGACTTTTACAGTTACAACAGATGCTCAAAATGCCCACCATCGACGTCGATGTGCTTTTGAATACGTTGAACTACTGATTGAGTAACGTTTACGAAAGTGTCCTTAGCGATTGCAGCACGTGCCACTTCAATTTCTTCTGAAGGGCTGCCAGTGAAGCTGGTTTTCTACGATATACAACATTCTTAAGAGTTCCGCATAGGTGGAAGTCCAACGGAGTTAGATCCAGAGAACGCGGTGGAAACTTAATCGGACCTCTCCGTCCTATCCAGTGCGCGGGATTTGTTGCTGTGCGAGGTTCCCCAGATCTGCCCTTGTGAACATCGCATAGGGTACCGGGAGTCTCAAATTTGTCTCGAATGCGTGCAATTTTTACTCGCGTTGGCGATTCTTTTCTGTGCACACGCCTCCATTGCCTTTGAACTTCAACAATATTCTCGGTTTTACAATACCACTTCAAATTGTTTTCCGCTGTTCAAACTTGGCTCCATTTTGCTGTAGCAACGTTAGCATAATGTAATGTGAGTCACATCTGTTTACAGAACATCATACTACACATTACTGTTGTTTTTCGATCCAACTTAGAAATACATTAAATAGATATCTACTGTGAAAGTGTGTATATATTTTTGACACCCTCGATATAGTAACTCTTGAAAGATTCGGTCCATTTGAATGGCAAAAAGTATTAACTCTTAGGCAAGCAAATTACAAATTACCAAATAGAAAGAAACTTGGTTTTTAAAAAAATTGACAGTTTAAAATCTTGCTAAAAATATCAGGACTATATATACATATATGTGTGTGTGTGTGCGTACAAAATTAATATTTAGCTAAACCGGTATTTAAATAAAAATTTACAACTAAGCCTTTGCAATTAGATCACTGGGTAAAGACAATCAGGAAGCACCTAGCAACAATTATGGTTATAAGGCCGAAAAACGCCCAACGCTTGGAGCTTTCTCGTTGTTTAATAGACGAGGAGGGTCTGAAGAATTGGCTAGCTGCATACCTTTAATCCCGCTACTATATAATGCGTTGCAACCAATAGGCAAGCAAGCTGAGAATCATGACTGAAAAATAAAATGCTGCATAATAGAATAGGAAAAGAAGACTAATTCTTATATCGCGGAAAACAGGATATGTGCAGGGCAATTTAAAATAAGGTCATCGTTTGAAACATAATTTATTTTCTCATAAAGCATAAGCAGGTGAAAGAATTAAATTGGAATTAAATAAACAGTCAAGTTCTTACGAGCAGAACATTTTTTGTATGGTAAATTTAGGGTTTTTTTTTTTTTTTTGATTAGGTTTATTTACGGACGCTGTTCAACATCTCAGGTCATCAGCGACCCATTCAAATCAGGGCGTGAAACGGCCGACAAATTTTGCTCAGAGGCCTCTTTTTTCAGGCTCGAGGTTCTTTTTCGTGCCGCAAACGTACGATACGGGATCCACGGCTTTACTTCCCTTCCAAAGGAAGTCATACTTAGGATTTTTACGCCCGAAAAAATCCATCGGTACTCGCCGGGATCTAACCCGCGATCTTGGCTTTAGGAGGCAAGTATGGTAACCACTACACCACCAGGACCGACTTAATTTAGGATACTTAGATAGTATTACAGGATTTTACTTCTCACTTTCAATTATGTTTTTCTACTTTTCAGGTGTTTCTTTCTCAAAATGTTTATAGATTCAGAGTATGAGTGAATATTGTTATTTCTATTCCCTTACATCGGATCAGTCAATTGTTTGAGCCGGCAGGGTGGACCCGGTAATGAATGGTGCGTGTGCGGCAGGATATCTCACTCGGGTCGGTTAGTCAGTAGGTGCCATGCAGTATGTTTTTTTTAAGGCAATTAGGGAACGATTGGCATGCTGGGACATGTTTGCGAACCACGCTAATTGGTTGAATATGGGAATTTCCCTAACCAATGTGCGCAAAGCTAGAAGCAATTAATTTTTTGGTTAGAACGCAACATTTAGCGTAATTATAAGTAATGTAATATGTTACCATTCACATATCCGTAAATATCGTTCTTCCCATTTTAATGTGTATTTATTATTATTAACATTGCTTTATTTATATTATTATTTGCTCCTCTTTCTAATTGTATATCATGCTTAACCATGTAATCCATGAATAAATTATATTTGTATGTGTATATAGAATTTTATAACAATAAAGATACACCTACCCCTACTACTATTTTCTGGTGCATGTGCTGTTTAGGTCAGGTACAAAGGTTAAGAAAATGCCAAACATTCTTCAGTTTTTATATGTGAATCAGTTTAAAAGACAGGATAGCCGCAATATGTGAATCAAAAAATGCTTCAGTCCACAGGGCCTGTCTCGTAGAAAATGGTACACATTTTCAAACTCAATTTTTTTTAATTTAGAAGGTTTTAAAGTTTAATATAACTTTCTATTAAAATACTTCTGTTTGTTGTTTCATTTTTGCGCGATGTTAATCTGTAAAAATGTGTTATCTATTCTATTAGCCGATCGTACCGTGATTAATCGGCTTTGAGCTTGCCGATATGGCGAACACTCTGCTGCGTAAAACATGTCCAAACAAATTAATGTGGCGTGCCGCAGGTAACAGCTGCTTCATTTTCAGTAATTCCACACTATAAAGCTATTTATTTGTTTCTACTTAATCTGAAATTCTCATGGCTGCTACCCTGAAACGGGCGCGTTGGGGTGAAATTAAACTTACATTGTTGCAGGGAAACACCTTAAATAACTGAACTTTAAACGTTGGCCATTGAAAATATATTTACTGTAAATTCATTCTCGTATTACAATTCTGCATCGAAAATGCAGTTGAATTCTACCAGTGTACAAAAGGAACTAAATATGTTTTTCTCAATCTGTGCCCAATTTTTTGAATATGTGAAGCAAACTTGCTATAGAGGAAAATTATATCTATCGCTTGTAGTATAGTTTTCAAATACACGTGTTTTGTATCTTATATGCTTTCTTTATGACATCTAGTCTTATCTGAATGCCAGTTTGGAGAAGAAATTATGTGGGTGTCAATGCGTTTTCCGCCGTTGCTGTGTAAAAGCGTTATAGCCTTAGTTAATTTACATATTGTACATGTCTATTTTGTGTTATGAGCTCTGTAGACAAATTTTCCTCTTCAGATAAATTGGAGGTAAATGAAGTTTTATTTCTTTTTATCATGACAAGTTCAAGATAAGAGTATGTACTATCACCTACTAGACACATCAAAATTATCCAAGGTACACAGCATATTTCTTAAACTTTCTATAACAAGTTTATTATTAGATTTTATAATTAAACAGGTCTTGTAAACAATGCACACAAAAGCAAAAGTTAATCCCCCTTAACATATGAATAGCTGATCCGCAGTCTCAATTTCTTTGTAGTATCCTGTAAAACTCTCTGTTGAAGGGCACTGTACAGATCTCAATCGGATACAGGTCTGGATACTGAGAAAGTCACTCTAGTGTGTCCTTAAAGCCACCTAAATACACACTTCGCATAATATGTTTTGATATTATCAATCATGTAAAGCAATTTAGAGCCAGATACTACTTCAGCAATAAGAAGGACCACAAAACATCTTGAATGTATCAGTTTGTATTCATTATTTCACCGAATAAAATATTTGTTTTCTATTTGCCATTAGTTATTTAGTTATTTAGTTTATTTGGTTGCTGAAGTAGTTTATTATTCAGAACATGAATATTTAGACCAACTCACGTCTCACGTCGAACCGCAGGCAAGGTAATCTTGGTAAACATGTAAATTTATTGCGTTCACCAAATGGTGCGAAAGCGAAGAGATTGTTATTTCAACAGCATTCTTAATGCAGCCCAGTAATATCATAACGTATCTCGCGTGGTGATTGAAAGTCAAGCCTCGTTATTGCCGAAACTGGTACTTGGTACTTAGGCCGCTCTTCCTTTGGTCTCCGGGCAACGGCAGTCACACGTGTCTGGGCCCGGAAAATTCTGAAACTGCGCGAATTTTGGACAAAATCTATCCCATTTATCTTAATATAAAATGACGCTATCTACGGAAAGCTGCGCGGAATATTCCCGCCAGTTTCGCGTTAACGTCACTCATAGGTCAGCTCTTACCTCATTGAATTCCTTTTCTATTAGCTGGACATTTTTGGTCAAGCCAAGCCAAGTCGTCAATGTCGCTATTCGTCAATGAAATGAATTTAAACAAATTTCGTACGTTACTGTCACTGACCCTTCTACTTGGACACCTGTAACTTTGCCACCGAACAAGTTGGTATCTCTGCCTGAGGCGTGGATATTTCCAACTCTAATTGAATACCAGAAGGTATTAACTTGCATTGTCTGACTTTTGCGAAATCTTATTGAGTTCGAAGAAAGACGCGAGTTTTTTCTTTCTTCGCTATATCATTACATGTTATCTTTTAAATATTACCAAAAATTACACATTATGAACACATTTAAACACTACATAATATTAATTCTACAGATACGAATTATGCCATTAGATTTCTTTCACTGAAATGAAATGCACAACATACTTGCACATAATTACAGAGTTGTTGATTCTAAAATTGCAAATAGTATTTCAAGCACTCTGTAATCGACAGGAAGCCAGGGACAGCTTTATGCAGAGATCTGTCTTGTGTCGCAGATGTAATCCTTGGTTTACCTGGCCTGCCTAATTCTTGATATCGCCTCCACATCCTGCATATACATCTTCCGGTATTCAGCTTGTGTCTCTACAATTTTCAGTTACTGCAACTGCTCTAAACATTTCATCCCAACCAAAATGGTATTGTTACGCATATATTTCAATAAATAAAATTACCTCCTACCGTTGCTTCCAATATTTTGGCATAGAAAATTTGAAAGGTTACTGTAATAAAAAGCAATTTATATTTAATTAAAAGTGTAACAAATTAAATAATCAAAACAAATTATAATAATTAACTGCTATGAAAACTAGTAGGTAAACAAATAAACAGAGAACTCACATTTATTCAGTGTTCATATACATACACCAAGAATTGTATTTTAAATGTTGAAGTGTGATATGCGATTTTATGCTCCAGCTAGTTTTTAACTGCTTCTTAAAACCTTTATCTCAAGGTAATTTCATTTTCTAGCCCAATGGGACTGAGGGGGGACATTTTAACGAAAAAGTAACAAGCCTATATCGCTGCACATAGTGGTTTATTGACTGAAAAAATAAGAAATTATGTACATTTGGGTTACACAACAACACCGACCAGGAGAACAATAATGCAAGTGCTTGATTTTCTTTAGATTCTCCTGTTTTCCATCCGCGAGAGATTGTGTATGGACTTGATTTTTTGCAATACATCACCTCACGCCCTTGAATCCTTCGAAATTTGGATTAGTGGCACCATTAACTGCTCTCATCATCTCTGCGGTTTACTTCACGCCACACTTGTTTATTGACTTGCAATACGCATTTGAAAGTTAACACGCCGATCTCACTATTATATTAATTCATCTAACGGTGCGCGAATGCCTTGACGAGACACGTGGAGACCCCTGACGAGTAGTGTAATAAACCTTTCGGTCGTGCCTTATAAGTATTTATGTACATCTCGTTAATTTAGAAGATGTGGTTTCCAGACGCTATAGGAGCTTCGCAAATAAGGCGCAAGGCTTTCTTTCTTACTTTTTATTCATTGTTGTCGTTTGCCATACTGGGTCTACATACATATGTTCAGAACAACCGCGACAAATAACATTTTTGTAATCTGAAAAATTGACCCCACCGTATTTAACTCATATGCGTCATAATGCGCAAAATATTACATTACACATCATAATTATTTTCCGTTCAAAGCATTTTCATTACAACATGATATCTTAGTGAGGTTCTTTTAAAGACATACTAGATATAATTATAATAATGAATCCATAAATTTCTTTAAATGTAAAGCACGGATGAAAGGGAATTTTTTCAATATTTCTATTTAATCTAAGGGATTATTTGATCCTGTTTGGTGGAGGAAAGGTTTATCCCTCCTTGTTTACATCTTGGTAATTTCGACATTTTCTCATCGCAATTTCTATTTAGTTAATATTCAATTGTAAAATCGCACTTCAATTATTACAAGTGATATGACGACACTATCTATTAAAATAGAAAATTAATAGAAAAACACAATTAGATTAATATCATAAAGTGCATAAAATGCATATTTGAAAAAATGTTATCAGAAAAATAAAAAGAAATAATTATAACATATTTAACGAGACAACACTTAAATACTGCTTCAATATATGTTCTTTAGACAATTTTGATGGTGTATTTTAAATTTATATAAACGAAATTCTTTATAGAAGTAAAGGAAAAGCGCCATCTGTAATTAAAATAGGAGGTAGTATATTGCAGTATATGAAGGCGACCTCCTCAAAAATATAAGACTATGGCATTTCAGGGAGTACCCAGTGAGAATAATATAACGATTGACAATAAATGAATACAACAGGTTCAACTTTTCAATTAATTGGACTAGCACATTTTTTAAATTAATATAGAGATAATTATAAAGAACAAATTAAAAGTGTATCGGTTGATATCAAAACTATGAAAACATTGAAGATACTGACACAACCGTAAATACTTATATATTAGGTTTTTTTTTTTTCAGGTGGCGGATTTTGGGCTCTTAAGCTAAAATATTACAATGGAATACAAGAAAAACAATTCTTAAGATTTTATTAGAATACAAAAAAATGAATAAAATGAATCAGGGCATAAAAATGTAATATATTTGCAATAAATGGTCAAATAAATTAACAGAGAAAAACTTATTGGCTAGACAGAATTAATTAACATAGTTCTAAGTAATGCCAAGTCTAAGGTTTGAAGAGACAGAGAACATCCAAAGACAAGGTTGAACCATGTAAGGAGGTAAAAGAAATTCTATTTCTTTTTCTTGATTGTAAATTTGTATTCTCTTTGCGGTTGCTATCAGCCTTGGGGCTTGAATCTGTAGAACTCCAAAGCATTATTTTTGCTGTCACGTACCCACCTGGTTTTTGTATAGAGAGTTTAATACTGGGTATGATGAACCCCAATCTCATACAGATAACATCTTCAGAATGTTTAGTAGCTTTATATTTTAGTAGCATACTCTATCATATTAAATTTAATGAGATATGACATACAGGAAGCTTATAAACTACTAGAAAGAAGGCTAAATTATTAACATTCACAGGTAGGGAGATAAAAATGAATGTTCAATTACCAAGGAATCTCGCTTATGAATGCCGAGTATAAAGTATGGGCTAATATAATAAAACCCAAATTACATTCCATAGCAGAAAATACTTCAAGACGAGTAAGGCGTTGTTAGCAAAGGCAAATCATGTATCACTGCATCATTCACGTTAAATAAGTAATGAAAAAACATAACAATTCAATTTACTTCCAATACCTTCTGTTACTTATAAACATATTAGAACGTCTCTCTGGTCTAGTGGTAGCATTTAAGTCCACTAATCCGGAGGTCCTATGTTCGACTCTCGCTCTGCCAAAGCTGTTGGGGTAAGGTTTTTTCGGGATTTTTCCTTGACCTGAATATCAGATAACTTTAAGGCGCTAAGAACTCCAAGCTCTTTACGCCATCATTCATTCATTTCCTTCATCCCTACAGACTTACACCTATAGTATTCACGTCCAATACACCATCGTTTCGAGATTACCAACGCAGTCAAAGCGACAATAAATAAAACATTAAAAACGTATACGACAGCATTAATAAAAGAAAATTGTGAAAAAAAACTGAAAAAACAACGAACCAAAGTAACTTAATTAATGCTATAAAACATTATATAACAATACAGCGTAAGTGTTAAAATGTAAAGGTAATCGAAATATAGTAGTAAATAAAAATCTTCGCTAATCCTTCACAATTTTGTTATAACTTTATTTTTCCACTAAAGAAGAGTCTAATAGACTAGAAATCTATTTTAACAGTGTTTCATTATACTATTCTACAAAAATTCCTAATTGAACCTTATATTCGAAATAAGTATTTAATTTTAATTTTACTTTCATTGAGAAGCCTATAATATATAACAATGTTTTAAACGAATGGAAAGCTACATAAGCAAATAGTATAGTCCCGGTAGGAAAAAAGGAAATAAAAGCAATTATATGGGCTGATTATCAGGTGCTAGCAGTGAAAATGATCTCTACCTGGTGAAACAAAACTAAACAGTACACTAAGGAAGTATAATATGAAGATATAATAAAACAAAGATATTGGCATTGGAGTAAAGCATGTGAGAAGAGCCAAAATAATCATCAGCGGTTTTAAGTATATTACAGGTATAACTTTTCAAATATTTGGAATGCAACATTACTAATTATAAAAGTAATACAAATCTTAAAGAAAACACATTAAATAGAATCATTATAAAAAACTTAAGTAAAATTAGATGTCATGAAGTTTTACTAAACCTGATCTACTTTTGGTTGTGAAATATGTACCCAAAGCTCACAAGATAAGAACCGTTTACAAATAAGACAAATAAAATTCCTCAGATCTGTTGAAAATGTTCCATTATTGCATCAAATCAAAAAAACTAACATTAAAGATAAATTAAACACAAAAAAACATTGCAGAGGAAATTAAGGAACATAAAGGACAAGAGTAGAAATATTTAGAAAGAATTCCCTTAGTCCGCCAAGGCTAGTTTGTATGGAGAATTATTATTATTGGTCGACCGAGAACAAAGTGGAAAGATGCAGTATGGCGCGGGACCGGATGCAAATACCCAACCTTGACAGGATGAAGAAACAGGAGCTACATGTTTTTGCCATGTTTTACTCCAATCATGCCTAGGTACGAGTTTGGCTCTTGATTCGTCTTATTGGGTGTTCTACAAGCTTTAAGGGCTGGATAGCATTTCTTCTGCTAAAATTGGCATACACTTTTCTTGTGATTAATTTTAAACAAATGAATAGTTCAGTTAAATTAACATTTAAGTGTTAACAACTTACAATTAATATAACATTACAATTCGTGTTTTTATTTACGGTTCAAAGAAAAATATTTTCAATAAGGAAGTTTGAATAAGAGCTCCATGCTTTTATGCACATGTTTAAAACTTTGAGTTTCAAGTACATTACAAATCGCTGGCCATCTGGGATCCTGATTCAAAGGCAAGATGGTACTACTTTAACAGACAAAGCAGCAGCACTGTGCCCTTCGAGAATCGCGCCATGTCGCCCGACCTTCTCTTTTGTGAAGTAGTCTCCCAGAAAGGGATGTTTCTTCCCCTCACTTCGCCAAATTGGTCCTCATGAAGGTCTATGGCCGGGTCATCGTTAGAGCCTTTCCTCTCTCGTGCCATGAATGGACCCCTTCATATTTATGTCCTCTTAGAGATAGGATTTCCCAGCATCCCGGTTGAGCTTCTAGCAGATCCTCTCATCATCATTATATATTAAGGTTTATTTAGTAGGAAATAAAATCCTAAGTCAATTCTACCTTTACCGAAGAACCTATATAGCAGAGAAATAAGTTATACCCCGGGGAATCCACCGTAAGGACTTCATCAATTAAGAAAACTTCTCTCCATATGTCCTGCAATAATATAGTGCACAAATCTTATATTATTGTAATTTACGAAAGTATACCAAAAGCAACAAAATAAAATACCAATTTTCTTATTCACAATTTGGTGTGCAAGGACTGTTGGACTGTTCAATTTTCACTAACAGCTAATGCTTAGGTATATGTAAAACAAATATAATAAATATAATTGAAGAAAATACAAATTTTGCACACATTGTTTTGATAAATATATAACACATCCTGTAAAAGAGTAGTTAAGCAGAAACTCTTAAAAGCTTACCTTGTGCTTTGTATCTTTTCTTGCTGATAAAATATTCGAGGAAAAATATTTATTTGTGCTATAAGAAATGTAAGCAATATTTATTACAAGCGAGAAAGTTTACGCCCGAACGACAGCGAGGGCTGATAATAGAGACAAGAGACGCTCAACTCTACATAATAAAAATATTAAATATTGATTTTAGAAGTCGTAATATCAGAGAATATGTCGAGTTTTATTATTCTATCGTTAGTTGGAATGTGACTATTGTACAAAATATCTGAAATTGTTTCAAATAGAAAGTTGTGGCAGACAATTTATAACTATTTATTAAACAGTATTTAACGTGAAGCGAGTGCTGCATGTGAATTACTAGTACTTGAAAAATCGGAAATATATGAAAGTACGTACAAATTATTTAAGAAATGCTATAATATTTTCCATTTTCTGTTGCTAAACAGTGTTTTTCAACTTACTTCCCGACGTAAATAACAATAAAATCAACTTTCATTCCTAAAATCATATCGCAATGGCATACTTATATAGTGAGAGAGGAAAAGGTCCTTTGTGCTTTAGTGAAAGTTTTTTCGCTTTCATTAGTTTTCAAACTCATACACAATGTTACAGCAAATACGAGGGCTGTTCAATAAAGAATTGTCATATTTTTTTAAAAATCCATTTACTCATCTTCATAACTTTGCTGATCTTTCACAAAGTAGTCTCTTGGATACAATGCACCTGTTTCTATCAGTCTTCAACGTCATGACGGAAACTATACTTTAATAGTCCTTCAGGATCGCCTTCTCAGCTTCCACAACTGCTTACATGATGGGAAAATGCCTCCTTCCAAGGTGTTGCTTCAATTTGGGAAAAAAGAAAAAAGTCACACGGGGCTATATTTGGACTATAGGGAGATTGAGGGACACACTACACATTGGATTTTGCGAGATATTCAGCAACAAATTTGGGAAAGTGCTTTATCTTGGGACAGCACCCATCTTGTTGCGTGGAAATATGTCCTTTTGCACGTGGAGCAGGAGTTCACCTTCCTTGGAAATTTATTCTCCCCCTCTTTTAGCATTTTAAAACATCTTCGAGCTGTGCTATATGGAAGAAAAGCTCTCCATAGGCCTCCTGTAACATTACACAGACCTCAGCTGAAGATTTACCGAGAAGAAAGCAGAATTTCAGAGCAGTATTTTGTTCGTCGAGTGTCACCTTCATTTTGTTGTACGCTGAACGGAACATCTCTCAACTTGCATACTTCTCATAAGCGGGACCGGAAGTGAAAGCAATGAAACTAGTACCATGTGTGTGTTACGCATTAAGATAACAAAAGACTGTAAAGTTAAATTTTAGCGTTATGATCGCTTTTTTTTTAACAATCCTTGTATAACATCGCAGTTCGCGGACTTGGACAGAATAACTGGGGCATTGCTACTCGAAATTTTCCTACAATCAACGTCGAGGTGTCTGCTAATATCATCGTTCACTGGATCTTGCTATATAATACAGTATGCTGTAATACAAGAAGTCTTTTGTACACCAGAATTATAAAGTCCTTATTATTGGTTAAAATCGATAATAAAATGCTAATTCATAACATTAGTTGCATAAATTACTACCATTACAATTACATCATCAAATTTCTTTCATTGCTAAAATGTTATCAACAGAATATTATGTCAAGACAAAATTAAAGGAAATATTCTATGTGTTACTGAACAAAGGCCATTTATTATTTTTCATTGCGGAATACATCTCTACGGAATTCATTAAATTTTCATAGAGATATTTATGAACGTGAAAGTAAGTAAGTAAATAATTTAATGCTACCTACTAAGTGAATTAGTAGCATTTCACAAAACTAACCTGTTCTGAAATATATGGCAACACTGAAGTTTTTGAAATACCCTTAATGTTTGCTATTCGTCTCATTAGTGAATCTATCGTCACTTCTTATAAGTGGAGTAAAATGATTTTCATATTAATGTCAATTTATTCTTTTCATTTTGGCCTAAAACTTTTTGCGGAAAATCCAGTGTAAAATATCAATAGACAAAATAACCTCCATCGATAAAATGACGTTAGTTTAACAAAAGTAGGCATTACTCGAAATAATTCATTAGAAAAGCAGTAATAGTAATTTTATTACATTTATATAATTTTATAATTCTGGCATACAAATAACATAGCGTATGAAAATTGTTTATAATGCTACACAATTATTATACAAGTAAAAATTATAAAACTCCATGATTCATTTATTGCATATTCTCTCGTTCAGTAAAATAAAACAATAACATTTAATATTAACTATTTTGAAAATATAATTTCTAGATATACAGATAAGATTCATCACATAATTTCTTTGCCACTGTCACGGACGAAAGAGAATATTTGAGAGTATGGGGAAGTAATAGAAATTAATTTAACACATCAATAATATTTTTGAAAGATATGACTAAATAGAAATCATATAAGGGCTGAAGTTGTGAGAGAAAGGTTAAATATGATAATACTGGCAGAAGAAATTACCAATATAGAGAGAAAATTTGAACAGTCATCTTTTAAGGAATGCGGACTATAGATATATAGATATCTATATAGATATCTAGACTATATAGTCTACTTACAAATGCAAAGAAATAAAAAATATTGACGTCACCAAATATCAAAGATTAAAAAATGTAATGCTACCTAGGAAAATTGTAAGGATGTAAAGATTGTGAATAATTTACTTTGAATATTCGTATAGCTGCATTGAAACAATATTACATATGGTACTCGTTTTGGTAAATAGCAAAGTTTGACAGTTTATCTTCACACCCACAATTTTACTATGTTCAATACTATTAATTATATATGCCTAAATTCCTCACGCAAATGGATCATTAGGTAATTACATACAATTATGTAACATAAGTGATTTGTTCGGTAGGCTAACACTATGTGGTATTGATGTTTTCCGCAGGCGGTAGCTGCCAGTAACGAAAAAGGCTGATTTCGTAAAAAAAGATTACAATGAAATGTCTTTGCACTTACATAAAATAAAGAAATAATAAGAGAAAATTGTTGGCCCTGCTTCTGGCAGACCAGTGAATGTTTTGTAACGAACGTTTAACTCTACTCTTTGTTGTACTTCTTTCTGTTATTGCAGTTTATTTATTTAATTGTTTATGTTTTATTTACCTTTTATTAATCTTACTAAAGAAAGTGATAACTGAGAGTGAGAGCTCAATCAAAGCAGAAAATGGGAAGAAGAAAAACCGAGATAAATGCGTAAAATGTACTCACGCAGCACTAAACCTATGTCATGAATATACCACAAAGCTTTTTATTACACTTATATAGCATCATATGCCCCATACTGCGGAAATACGAGCCGATGGGTGAAACTGATGCTTTAGAGCAAGCGTTTATCTCTTCTGCTGTATGGAAAGGCGTTTAAAGCTCATTCGCAGAGCCTGAACCAATCGGATTTGTAACCAGTCTATCTGTGAGAAAATATCCATGATAACCCCAGAGACGCTTTGAAACTGGCAGCCTTGAAATTACTGTTGTAACACACAGTCATGGCTGGTGACAGTTGAAAATGGATACAGACAAATGGGAGTTCAGTTGACTTTTCATTTACTACGCCTACAGAGCAAGGCTTGTGGTTATTTAACGTAGATATAGATAGGCATGTTAGCCTAGACAATGTTATTAAAATTATATTCGCCCAATAGCTATATAAGAATTTATTCCTTATAAAAAAAACAGTAGGTTGACTTTGATCAGCATGTTCACTTATAACCTAAGCGTTTCAGCATGTGTAAATCTTAATGCATTTGTTCATTTTATGTGTTTGCCTCTGTAACCAATAAATGGTGACTAATGGTAACTGCAACACTGCCCTAGAGCCCTGGTAGTTTTTCCATGTCTTCCGTATTGACCTTAGCCCTTATCCCTGGATTGATGATTAAAATATTCAACGTTGTACAATATACTGAATATATACAATAAAATTAGTTGAGTTACGGACCAGCAGAGCGCGGTAGCGTACTGATGGAACCAGGTCATATAATGCATGTGCAGGTAGTAGCTTATGTTTAAAGGAAGATGACTATACTGACACGGAGGGCCGAGGACGTTATGACACGGACTCGTGAGCGGAAGGTCAGCGCTGGGATTCCCCTTACGGTCTTATTTGAATGGGCATTTATTTAGATTTTCCTCATACCTTATCAATAGCACATGACAGGTAGGTACCCTAAATTTAGGACTGGAACGCATCCTTCCGCCATTCAAAACTTGCCATTTCATCTCATTTATCATCCTTGTCCACCACCTGTGGTGCCTCAGCAGTAAAAACGGTGTTAAATGCTACTCGAATAAAAAGTATCTTCAAAGCTCTTGTTGTAAAATTATAATAATTAGTATTTACTAATTAAAACAACTACAGCATTGCAAAATAATTCATTTAATATTCCCCTCTCTCTCTGTTCTAGCAGTCAAAACATTTCGCTGATCTTAAAAGACTTCCATGTGTACTTTGCACCATAGTTTGTAAGAGAATGTTTTGCAGCCACATCGATGTTTACAATTTTTAGTTCATTGTTTGATGAAGTAAATGATTATTTTTCTGGAAATAGGGTTTTCTAACCAGAATATCTTCATTCTTTCCATGCACTACTGTTATCCTTTTCCAATCGTTGCAGTGCATTCTTTTAAGGAAATAAAAATAATAATGAGCAATGATCCTTCTTATTGGTTACTTGTTCAGAAAGGAGGATGCTACAGTGTGCATAAGTAACTGCATGAAAGAAAATAAAAAGTGTCGTTAGTGTTTAAAACAATAGGTTTCTGGTTAAGTACCTAAAAGGGTAAGAAAAGAATATGCCTTAATCAAACTTAAAAACTTTATTTGCTATATTTGCATTTTAGATAGGACAAAATATGAAAAAATATAAATTGTATAGAATATATAAATTATATGGTTGCTGACCACGGTAATTCTTCACTCCATTCAGGAATAGAAGCGGTGTTACCTGGGTACCTACACCAAGTAAAGTCACATTTTATTTTTGATCCCCATATAAATTTTGCTGTTCATCGATTTAATATGTGATATTAACAAAGACAACGGACTAAGGGAGGAAAGTTTGATTGTGATTGTTAATTGTTAACCGAGCAGGTTGGCTTAAGGTTTGTATTCTTCATATTCATGTGTCTGCGTCTTTCTGTATTTGCGACGTTTTCGAGGCAGTTCTGACATTTGATCTGGGTATTTGCTCGTAAGTCTCGGGAGATGGTTTGGTTTGTTTTTTATTTACGGACGCTCTTTAACATCTCAGGTCATCAAGCGTCCCATTCTATTCAAGATGATAAACTTTGCTTAGAGGCCTCTTTTTTCAAACTTGAGATTCTTATTCATGAACGTAAATCTAGACACGGGGCCCATGGTTTTATTTCCGTTTCGAAGAAAGCCATACTCAGGATTTTTACACCCAAAAAAATATGTCAACCCTGGTCGGTATTGAACTCACGATCTTGATTTACGGAGTATAGGCAGTACATATCTGGTCTTTTTGCATTTTGTTTATAATTTAGATAAATTATCAACAGTATGTTGCAATTTATCATGATTGTGTCTAAATTTCTGAGTCCTAGTCATATGAAAGTTTTAAAGTAGCCAACCCCTTTTGACTTAAGTACCGCACCTTCCTGCCTACTGAGACTGTGGTACTATACATAGCAAGGTGTTTCTTGTCATAGAATAGGACATGCTAGCTGTGCTAGAGAAAATGCTGTTTACTAATGCCCCAAAACTTTTTTGTCATCAGCTTTCCATTTGATTTTAGTTCATGAAACGGCCGACAAATTTTGCTCAGAGGCCTCTTCTTACAGGCTGGATGTTCTCTTACGAGCCTTAAGTCTACAACCCGGGACCCATAGCTTTACTTCCCTTGAGAAGGTAGCCCTGGTCTGGTTTGAACCCGGGACCTTGGATCTATGGTATGGTTACCGCCAGATCACCAGGACCGACTAATCTTGCAATACTGACATGATACTAGTGTATGCAGAATGTAGCAGGAACGCCCTGCTTTCTTGTGCTGTGCACGCTCAGAGATAAACTGCAACATACGTAATTTGGCGGAAGGGGCCATAATAATGATACAGAAAAACGACCAAAGCATTAGTAACACTTTTGAGCTTGTAGATGATACTATTTACATTTTCACATCAAAATAATTAAAATAGCAATCTTAAATATGTTTCTGAAATGTTTTATTTTTAGAACATTTTAATCCTGCAAACCTTTTCTAGGTTTGGGGCTAATACTTCATCTGTTTTGGAGGAAGATGCAAAAAGTGTGGGCAAGATGCAGATAGTATGAAGAATGTGCAGTACTTATAAATTAATTATTTTTAACAATTAGTAAATGGAGTTATGATGAAAGATTTTTGAAATTAATCCCAAAAGTTTCTAGTTGGCTTCATCTTTTCACTTTATTAATATAAATTACATTATGGTTTTAATTATATTAATATCAAAGATTGTAGAATGATTTTAGAGAAATATTTGAAGTAGAAAATGATTATACCACACAATAATGGGTAGAAGTAATGAAGCACATCTCTTTGGTGCAGTCTGTATGATAATGGCGTTAAGTAAAAATAAATCATTGTTTTCCAGTTTGAGTACCTTGATTACTTTTAACTTTTATCCATGAGCATGCTTCGTCATATAATAAGAAAGTGAATAACCTAGTCCACAGAATTCTTCGAAAAGCAATCGATGGCCTTAAACTTTTAGCCACAGTCAGGTTGACGGCTTCCTCTAGGCCAGCGTGCGCGAAATCCCGAGAGAATACCGGTATGATTTCACTTGCCGGACAACTACACCAGGCGGTAGTGTACTCGGTACCCTGCAGAGGATTTTGTATGCATCAGCGGCTCATATTTGTTCACGTTATTTTCACTGCGGTTGTTAAACAACAATGACTGAGGATATAAATGAGAGACCATCAGCGCGAATATTTTTGCATGTGTGGGTACAATTATGTACTAGTGCGGTCAAGTGTACCATGTTAGGTCCATATCAACCAACCAATTTTGTAATTATGTTTTTCATATTTTACTGGAACGATCATTAATTTCACTACTAACATTTACTACCCACGGTTATAAAAATTAAATGCTATTATTTTCTGTTTTTATGACTTATTCACAAATGTTTGTGCAGGGTTTAAGTTTTGTGCATTTGTCAATTTGATTACATTCTAATATTAAAAATAATGGCCAGTAACTTAGTAATGTTTCTTAAGAAATTATGCATTATAGAAACAGTAAACAGTTGCACACATTTTCATAAATATTGATATTTGTTAATCTTTTAATAACATGCTCAATATTGTAACAGTATCCTTCGAGGCTGAACATTTTTCATTAATTCTTAACCTGGAGGGTAGGTATATGCATTCAATGTAACGAACTGATATTTGCACCAATGCATTCTTATATACTGGAATTGCATTAATGCAAATGCAAAATACAAGAATAAGAATTTAGCAAATAGATGCTGTAGTGATGGCTAGGGACTTGTGAGCTGTTACTCGCACAATGCTCAGAAAGTTGCGTATTTTACGGAAAGTTTTTCTGAAATTGATTATGCGCATGCGTAGAACCTGTTTTCCTCCCGTTCTAATCCGAGCGAAATGTTTGCAGAACTCGTTCGTAATTGTTGTATACGCGATTGTAATAATACTTTTAACTTATGACTGTTACAACTATGATGCATCTCATTATTTATTCCGGACTCAATTATTAAAACCCATTATTAATTATGAAGCTCCCCTTCCCTTGCCGCAAAATATTCTTGTATAATATTTATATTCAAATAACCGGGAACTTGCGGAACAGTTTTATGCGGATTATTTTTCTGGTTTTAGGTTTATTTATACATAGCAATGGATATTTTGTGCTAATTCATAAAACTTATTTTTATACATAAAATAGTAATGAAATGAAATAGTGTAACACAACCATATGTAGGTAACAGTAAAGTCTTTGTATTATTTTGTAATGTAAATTTTACACATATTAAATGTGTGTATTGGTTATTTATGTATTATATCATAAATGATACAAACAAATTTCATCTGTGACTTTAAAAATAACTGCTTTAAACGAAATAAATTTATAACATGTAGCATTAGGGCACATTTACTAGGTAATAAACTCATAACATTTCCAATCGTGTCATCTGTAATATTAAATCAAATCCCTCAAAATATGTATGCTAAATAAAACAGTATACATCCGTCAACAGGGTAGTCAGTCACTGCTCAACTAATCTACATAACACGGTGAATAAGTTAACCTTTGTAAAGTGATTACTCATATGAATAGTTCAAGAATTGAGATCTTTTATTGCACTAAATCCTGATAATGGGCTGTTGAAAATCGCAATTTCTTCCCTTACTAAGTGCTTTTAAAGACATTCCAATGCAAACTTTTACACCATTTTACTTTAACACTGAGATATCAGCATTTTATTTCAATACAATCTCTGAAATTATTGTGGTTTAATTCATATGTGTTAATATTTATTTGAGTACAATGGTTATTTCCAATTCCGAATATATAAAACGCCAGGTCCTACGTTTTATTTTTAAAGGTCATGATTATTTTTTATTTATTGTTATACAGAAAGGCAATCCAATCAACAAATCCAAGAGCACCAATTCTAACACATTTCTTTCCTTGTGTAACATCGTATCGGGTGGATTTTGAATTTTCTTGATAATATTCATAGACTTTAAATCTGAATGATATAATAAACATCATGAGCATACGCTTGTTAAAACGGCACCAAACATCATTCAGTTAAGTTTTTCTCAATTATTGAGCTAGACCGTTGATATTATTATTGCAAGTGAAACTACTTATTTAAATTCTATTATTACAAAACCAAGTGCACTCGAATAATTTATATAAGAAAATTACATTCATTCACATTTAACTTAGCCGCGAGTCTGAAGGTGCATAAAGCGTCCATTCAACGAAACCTCTTGAGGACGTTTCTACTCAGGCATTCTTCATTTAGACTTCCCAGCCATTACTATAAGTTTTACGACTTGGGACCCTAAAATTATTCAGTGAGAACATCTGGGGAATGCCAAGAGGTTTCTCTCCCGTGAGAATGTAGCGGAATCAACCAGTTTCATGTAATTCAAGAGTAGAGAAAAGACTAAGAAATATACCGTACGTTATTGAAACATCATTTGGATAAAATCGGTATATGCATCCGAGGGTGGTATATGCAGATAATCACCTAAAACTGCCGCCGTGAATATTTCGGAAACCAAAAGCGAGTATTAATGCGATGTTTTCACCGAAAGCTCATCCAACAATTGTTATGAGGTGTATTTCTAGTTCAAAGTTACATTTTTTTAAATCGAATAACGCTTGTTAATTTCAAGAATGTAGAGTCAGATGAAATTATGTCAATGTGGTTTATTCCATCATTATAAGTTGAGTAGTTCTGAAGATATCAAGATAAGGCCTCCGATTTTCAGACCTTTTTAGAAACTTTCCGCGATTATTAGGTATTCCTAATAATCGCGTCAATTTTAAGCAAAAACAGTCAGATCTAACTGCAATTGTATTTTTTCCAAATTAATTTCTGCACTTGTGCAAATCATTTTTTCATATCATGTCCTCATTCTACTAAGCATTCAGTGTTTGTATGTACTAGTGAAAAAGATAAACCTTCAGTAAACGTTCGTTCCCCGATAAGAATGGAGTAACAGTTATGCTGATTGAGGTAATTGAACTTTCTCCGTGGTTTTATTACACTAATTGGTTCAGTTGCATTTCAGTAGGTAGTGTCTGCTAAACTTTCTACTGTGCATTTGTGAATTGTGAAGTATGCCAAGACTGGGATATGTGCTAGAACTAGAACAACAACAACAACAGCAACAACAAAGATTTGTTATGTGCAAAAGAAATCGTACAAGTATGTAGGAGAGAATTTCTTGATAAATTTCCAGAAGAAACATCTCCATAGGAAAGTTTCAATTTTCAGACTGGTGAACCCAGATCGTTTCATTGACAAGAAGCAGTACCAAAAAATGCGGTTTTAACAGAAGAGAATCTTCCCAAATAACACTATTGATTAGACACTTCTCCTGGAAAGTATATAACTTTATTACTCAGCAACGTAATGTATCTGTCGGCAGTGCGTATAAAGCAACTCGGCTACTAATATGGATATATTATAAAAGTATTATACTGTATCTGAATAAACTCCGGGGAGGGGCTGAAACTAAATATTAGGGAGACAATTTACAATATTCGGGGGATAAATCGCAGCAATTGTCTAAAAATCATTTCAAAATGGTATAGGCATATATCTCAGCGGAGAGCAGATAATTCAAATATTTATTAATATTATAAATACAATGTTAATTACTACTTACTGCTAATAATAATAAATAACGTAAGACGCGAAACATGCGCTCTATGAGTTCTGCCGCGTGAAATGATTTTCGCCCAAGACATTATGCAATATTCGGCAGAATCAATTTCGAATGCATATCCGAATGAAACCACGTATATTCCATATTTAGTACTTTGCTTTTGAACCAAAGGAAATTTATTGAGGAAAAGCAGAATTCTTGTAATATTACTGCTGATTAAATTCATATGTAGCTCGTAGTGCCCAACTTGAACGGAAGGAATATGTAAAATGTAATTTGTTTATACGTTCACAAGCTCATTTGAAAAGAGCCATAAACTTCATTACAACTGCTTAAAACCATCCTACATTAATGTTCACATAAAAAACCTATATCTCATGTTCCATACTATCAGTTTTAATGTTTTGAATACGTCAAAGACATCTCCTTTGTTCCTCTCTATCTCTACCAAGGAAATTTAGTTTCATTAAAGAGACAGTCAGTTCCTGTAACATGGAAGTAGTTCCTTTATCCTCAAGCTATGTCGCTAATGGAAATTTAAAACTGAACGAAACAGTGAAGGATCTTGCTCGCCGACGAAACTGGGGCCAAAGTGAAGAGTGGATAATTCAGCTGTTTTAGAAGATAACGGCAAATCCTTCTGACAAACTCCTCCATTATCATCCTCACACTTATATAACAGCAGACCAAAAGGTGTTTTCTACAAGCTTAGATTTCTATGGTACACTAACATTAAGAGAGTCAGTTTCTCCACAAAATTAACCGTTTTTAGTGTTTCAGCAAAACCCCTGTTTAAAAATAATAGGGTAAACAGTGAAACAAGGCAGAAAAAATAGTAACCTTCATAAGTATATGCTATTATACTGCTTGGTAAATTATTTTTTTTTAAAAAAAAAACGTCCTTTGAATTGTATTAAAGAAGATTTCTTATTGTGAATGTTTTACAAAAAGTGACTACATGATGGTATATAATTATATCCGAAGAAAATGTTCCATCAGCTCTTATTTAGAAGATGTATTCTTGGATCTATTGATTACATCATTCTACTTCCTTGAAACTTATTTAAGAGTGTTATGCAATATTGTGCTTAATTTTAAGCATTCGTTTATTGTGCTCAATATAGTACTTTTAAATATATGCATAGTGATATATAATCTCTTCATAGGTAATATTACAAAATTGTCGTTAATCAACAAGATTGTCTTTATTTAATTATTACCGTCTCTAAGGTTTGCCTAACACTGCCAGGATTAGGTCCCTTATCTTTCAAGTCACACCTTCAAGATATGAGCATATTTTACAAACCAGAAGGTTTAGATTGGGCTCCAAGAAGACAATAAAACTTAGAAAAGTTTCTTCAAGGCAACTCTGGATAATGTTTATACTATCGGAAATTCTAGTACTTATTCTTTAAACGTGATGCACAGGTTCCAGAACAATCATTTGGTCGTCATTATCAATCTTCTTTGGCAGATTTGCATCTTGGGGACAATTTTTATTCCCTTGGAATTCTTTATTTAATAGATGAAAATATTAATTGTCATGATTGGACTTTAATATCTTAATTACGCTTATTCCAAAATGTACTTGTCAAGAGATTAATATAGATTATTGATTTTTATCTCGAATTTAGAAGATTGAATTTATTGAAGTTTTATTCTAGAATTAGATACCCTATTATTTTAATGTAAATTAATTAAACTTGAGTATTGGACATCTTGAAACTCAAACACTAACGTAGTGCACTATCAAAAAGGCAGAATGGTGTCCCCTCTGGCTCTTCAGAATCCTCTCACAATCTTGGCAAAACGTGGCATGTACTTTAGTCATTTCTGCAGCTGGTTCTCTTCATTGGTGAAAAAGATTTCAGCCGCAAAAAGAAAACGTTGATGTTTGTTCTTAATGTAACATTCAAACAAGTGTCTTCAACACGGTTGCTTCAGTTTTGATGTTAACATGTTCAGCCCACCAATATGCCTTCAGTCCAAGGTCTGGTCTTGTCTTGAACACTCTCGACATTGATCTTCTGGAGATATTAATCTCATGTGCGAAACTAAATTACGCAGAATATGATGCACAATTATATTATATATATAATATATAGTTTCAGGCCGATCATCCAAAGTTCAAGTTTCATAGAAGTAGTGGGTAATGCTATATAGAAATATCCTGCTGCTGAATTTTCATATTTGTATGAGTTAGAGTCTGGTCACCATATTTTCTTCAAATACTTTAATAGTATTTACTGCTGTATTTTCATAGTTTAGCAATGGTAGTAGATTCCAGGCTGAATTAAACTTTAAATGAGCTAAGCTAATAAATGAATTTCTTTAACAGATATACTATACAATACGGTTCCATGCTCAAAGTCAATTCTAAGTGGCAGATCGCCTCGCTGATTAATCAACTGTGGAGACTGGAGACAAGAGAGGCGTCTCAGTTCGTTAGTTCAAGCAGCAATTATTCACTGAACTATGATTGAATCGTTAAGAATCTAGTGGCACATTCTGTTGAACCTTTGAACAAGCCATTAACAGGTCGCTCAAGAGCTTTCATCTTGCATGACTTCCTGGGAAGAGATGTGAACGAATAATTAGGCGAGCTAAAGATCTTGGGAATATCCTGATGTTTGAGTGTTTTGGGAACTATTTACCAAGAGCAGATTGAGCAACTTTCTAAAGCGAAAGCAGTGGTGAGGTCTTAAATTATGTGAAATCGAGATCTACACTAAAGCTAGTCATTTCTCAACAATAAGACAGACATTTCCAACCCACGTAAACATTTTTAGAAAATAAAATATCTCTGATCACTGTGTTTGGTCGTGTTTATACTTTATTGCCTACGTGAATTCAGGACAAATCTAACGCGCTGTAATATTTTAAGCATATGGCATAAACTCCAATTTATCAATATCCTGCTTAAATGTCTTTCACTAACTCATTGCTGCCAAATTTAATTTTATGAACATATGGGCTTTCCCATCACTTTATTAGTGTGTGTAAAACGCCTATAAAAGTATACTAAAATATTTTTATACTTAGGACATAAGTTTAGTAATAATTGTATTAAAATCAATCAGGAGATAGTGCGTAACTTGTCCGTTGTAGTTTTTAATTTATACATAAAACTATATGCTGCGCCAATAAGCCGTTAGTCCTGGTGGTGTAGTGGCATCCATACTTGTCTTCTAAACGCAAGATCGCGGGTTCAAACCTGACCAGGATCAATGGATTTTTTCTGGCGTAAAAATCCTAAGTATGACTTCCTTCGTAAGGGAAGTAAAGCCGTGGGTCCCGTGTCGTACATTTACGACACGAAAATGAACCTCAAGCCTGAAAGAAGAGGTCTCTGAGCAAAATTTATCGGCTGTTTCTTGCCCTGAATAGAATGGGACGCTGATGACCTAAGATGTCAAAGAGCGTCTGTAAAAAAATAAAATTAAATTAAAATCCAATAAGTCGAAGAAAAAAATTTAAGAATTTATTTAGGACAGATACTTAAATTCAAATAAGTTTAATAAAATATGTGAAATCACAAAAGAAACTTTAGTAAAACTATGAAATATACAAAATTTAAAAATTTAAAAACAATAGCACTTTCTACTACATTCTGTCGAGAAAATTGGATGATAAAAGGAGTTGTAAGAGGAAAATATCATCTGAAGTGAGATTTCCTAGTTCCGATTACAAATTTCAAAGAAGAGATAAAATACATAATGAAGAATTTAGTAAATATCTTAAAACGTTTTCAATTTAAAGATAATTAAATACTTTATTATAGACAAAACTGAAAATATAATGTTAAGGGTAACTACAGGTGAATTTGGAACAACTTTGAGCAACACACTTTTTTGTTTCAAAGCTTAAAGAAAACTGAAAACTATCTACTTTCATATTATACGTAATTTTTCACATCGAGGGTTTTAAAGACCCGTTGAGAGGCAAGAATGTTTTAAAAACACAGAGTAGTTTAAAATGCTAGTAATTTTAAAATATGTCTTTAAATTGAGATTTAGAAAATTCACCCATGAGTTCACCCGAACAGATTGTATATATCGTTATAATCAAAAGAAACTGGTGTTATATCAATTGTTAAGTAAGAAGAATTCTGGTAAACCCAAAGTAAGATGAAATTAAATAATGACAGAATTCGAAATTGGTTTGTGTATCCTAAACATTGATAGTAGAAGTATATACATAAACCTGTAAAGTGAGTTTACATCAAAACACTTCGACGAATAAAAAAAGTTTACCAAATTTGCGGTTTGACTTGTGTAATGCAAAATGTAAAAATTCAAAAACATTAACGGAACAGAAGATGAAGCTACTGTTCAAACGCTTTTTAATGCATATCAAATATTTCAGACCCAACTGCAATGACCTCGGGAGCTGATATACCTCTAAGAAAGTTACATTTTATGCACAGACCCTTACTTAGCCAACAAAGTCAGTCCTGTTGGAATACCTCTGTGTTTTCGATAACGGCTTGCTGAGTCTCCAGCAGTCTGTTAAAAGGGACGGAATATACTTTGAGGGATCATGAAGGTATTTTTCCCCACTGTAACTCATAACAAATACTTTATATAAGCGCTTGTAAAAGAGTTATAAAGGCTTCTTGTAATAGCCTTAATCTGGGCGCTAGAACAGCCCCATGACCCGTAATATCGTTGCATTTTTAACTTATCACTTCGGAACAGGAAAACACAATAATTACATCCCTGGCAGTTCGTCCCCGCTCTCCAAGTTTTCTCCTGCAAGTAAATTTAATAAAGTGCTGTGTTGAGTACTCGGGTGCTGTATATAAAGCACTTGAGCCGTGCGGCGGGACAATCATCTTCCCAGGATTCAGCTCCGCCGGTACATCTCTTTCTCTCGCAACAAGTTAAGTCAATCGCAGTGATGAAGTTGCAAGAAAGAGGAACACGTTTTCTCGAGTAGTGTAATTGTATCGTCTTATTTCACAAACTTACCTCTTCCTTGCAGGTCTCGTGATTTCCATAAGCAGAATTAATTCCGAGATCCTGCAGGAGAAAACTTACACGGTGCCAACTTTACCTCAGACAGAAATCTAATCAACTGCAAGGTTCGATACTAGCAAATCTCCAGATACGAGTTGTAAAATTCTTATTATACTCAAGGAATTATTCAACTGAAAGTACAGTTGATGTGGATAGTTGATGTGGATACATTGTAACACTGAAGATATGTCGTTTATCATAGTAATCTAAAGAAACAAAGTGGATCGTAAATTTATGAAATATAAGTATCTCTATTTCTATAAGGATATGAATAAATTTGAGTGCATCAGTAGGAGCTAAAATACAGTTTTCTTCCTAGAAGAACAGGGAAATAAAATCATTTAGCAATGCACCCGAACCCATAGATTGAAAAATGTTTTTTTTTTTTCTGAGTAGTGCATTGTTTGTTATGATCTTTTATTGTCGTTGGCTCATCTGCCGAAGGAATGGAGTGTAGCGGCTGGTTTATTCGCCTTATCAAATATAATATCGATTTTCTTCATTGTACCTGTTGGAAGCCAGCGACCCATGTCTTAAAGAAAATCACCCAGAAATATGAGAATAATTTACTTTATTTCATAACCCCAGAATACAAACTAAAGCAAATACGGGTGTTTTGTTAAAAATAAAACTTTTACATTCAAAATTACTTTTTGTTCAAAAATGACATATAATTTAATTTAATATTGTCAAAATATTAACTTAAATCTTAAAATATTATGGAAAAGTTAACTATAATATTACTGAACTTTTTAAAAACCAGCTTGCTAAAAAATATCGGAGATTAATTTATGAAGAAACATTAAAAAATGTATAAAGATATTATTAATAAAATTTGATTATTTTAAAGTTAGTTAATTTAAATTGCGTTATAAAATGTATACCTCCTAAGTTTCATAATAAGCATTAATTACCAAGTATAATTTTACGACCGTTTTACAGCTTGCGTTTAACGCTGTTTTAGTTGAAGTTGGGCTATTGGCAAACAGTTATTTGAATCTTTTAAACGCACCAGGTTCATGTTTGAACTAAAGCAAACGCACATAAAAGTGTAAATAATAACACACTTTTAACTTCTTTTTACCTCTTTTAATTAATCGGTTCAGCGCCAAAAAACTCTATAATATACGCAGCTGTTTTCATTAGATATTCACTTTTATCATCATCAACTTCGTCGTCGTCGTCGTCGAATTTTAAATTCCCACGACTGTTTATTTTCGACATATTATAATCATCGTTGTTTACTTTTTGAACGTCTTTTATCCGTAAAACTGGCAGTAGGGATAAGAACCTTCTAATATACAACGAAAATACGAAGAAAGTTATTTGAATGTGAATGTTATAGAAACAAAGTATGATTGGCCTCACTGTGAGATTTCATCTCCAGTTTAAAGATATTTTTTTTCAAAAGAGGTGCATCGAAACTTTGGATTCGCGGAAAAAGCACTGGAAGCTTACTGTCTAATAAGTCACCGTGTGTACCGAGTTGGTGAAGCTCATACAATTGCAGACGCTCATATTAAACTTTCTACACTCTATATTGTCAAGTGGTTTTATAAAAAGATAAAGCCCTTTATCAAATAACACCGTTGCTTGACGAATCAGCGATATAGCTGATGACTTGAAAGACACTCAACAGTCACACCAGGGTACCCAATTCGCACTAAAAATTAATGAATTGAGTGACATTACCGGGTTGGAGGTTTTAATGGTCATTTTTGTTATGTTTACTTACGAACATATAAGGAGGACCTTGTTCTATGCACGCCACTACCAACAACACACCAGGAAGTAAAATGTTTGAGCTTTTGGATGAATTCTTCTCATCAAATGAAATATCATGGGAAAGTTGATGCACTGATGGTGCAAAGACAATGATGAGTCACAATGAAAGAGCCACAACCATAACTGAAGATACGGCACAAAAAAACTGTAGCAGCAGCCATTGCGTTCTTCATAGACAGGAGCTAGCCTCATAAAAATGCTATATAAAATCGCGTAATTTTAAATACAGGTTCTTATTAAAATATGGGAAGCCACTATTAGTTCCTCTTGCTGGTCACTGAAGTAAGGTGATAGCCTCGAGGAAAAGGTTGAACCGTTAAGTGCGTGAGGAGTTGGCAGTATTTTATTTTTGATGGACCATAACACACTATTGGCGAAAATTTTAAATTTGAAGTTTGGCTTTGCAAACTAACTTACTTGGCAGTATTTTTAGCAAAAAAGAATGAAAGTCTGTTATTACAAGAAAAAACTTCCACAGTTTTTATGGAAACTACAATGTGTACTTTTAATGATTGAAACATTTCTTGAATGAAAATAGGATCAAGAAGCAAGAAAAAATAGAAAAAAAAAAGCATGCGCATTTCGAAGCTTTGAATGATTCGTTTGAACATTATTTTCTAACAAGAGAAAGTGATTGATGACTTTAAATGTGTACTGACTGTTTAGCGTCAACAAAAAACACCAAACAGCTTAAATGTAGCGAGAAACGAGATCGTCATAGATTTGACATATCATAGCAATCTATAAATCGGTTTCAAAACCAAAGTATATTGTAGTTTGGCTGTAAATACCAGATGAATTAAAAATCTTGTCGAGGAAAATAACATTAGTATTGCTGCCTTTTTCAACTACATATCTCAGTAGAGTGGCATCCTCCTCCTATACAGCTACCAAAAGAAAATATAGAGGTCACTTAAATTGCAGATATTTTCTGCAATTATTATTAGTTTAAGCCTACATTAAGAAAAATGTGCAACATTTGTCTCAAGTTTATGTTATATCTTAATTTAGATGTGTCACACTGTAGCTAGTAACATTAAATAAGAATCGTATTTCATAATGAATAACGAAAATTTTGGATAGCAAGTAATGAACGAATATGTTTTTGAATTAAATTGGATGTAAAGACTAATTGGAGGAACTTGTTTTATAGACCTTATTATTGCTCTTACCCATAATGTAACATCTCTTACAACGCAAATAGTTTAATTTATTTAACTACTGTTACACTGTAGTTGGTAATAAGAATTGTCTTTTATAATGAATAATGAAACGTTTCTGTATCAAGTAATGAACGCACATGATTATGAATTGAAATGGATGTTAGAGACTAATTGCGTAAACCTATTTTAAGAATCTTATTTTCGCCCTTACCCATAATGCAATATATATTACAACGCAAATAGTTAAATTTATTTAACTTTGAAATAAATATTATCTATGTTTTGACTATATCATATGTACTGGGGTAGTTGAGAAAAATTTAGTTATTATGGTAAATTAAAAGTTTTAAAATTATATTTTTTTGCATGGACATTGCGCAATTGTTAAAATGTTTATTTACTTAATTCAAAAAAAATTGAGAATACCGGTCTTATAGCATCCTAGTTTATGCAAGTGCCTCTCAACAGGCTGATGTGGATGACTTGTATAAGGAAATCTTGCTCTATAAATTTCAGCTTGTTCCTTCATAAATCAAAAACATGTGGGAAAGTTAAAAAAATGTGCAGCCATTGTCTATTTCTTCAAATATAATTTATTTAATGAGTAACTATTGTCTTATATTTTTTGGTTACAAAACAAACAACTGATGCATGGAGTCAATGATAGATATTTCGCAACATTAGGAAATAAGTTGAATCGCCACTTTGTTTCTAAAGCCTGAATTCCTATTTGCACATCAATCTTGGATTTAGCTCGATATTTTGCAGATTATCTTAACGCTAAATTGTAAGGACTCTTTCCATTGGTTATTAACAATCAGGTTTATTTAGATTATTAAGGAGACGTAGTATCATTCTAATGAAAATATTAACCCTGTTTAGCTTTAGTACCGAATTTCAACTACTTTGATAGCCCATAACTTTGACATTTTACGTATGTGACCTTAAGATTCCCTCTTTAAGTTTACTACAGGAATATATTTTGGTGTTGCTCACTAACACCCTGTATGTTTGCCCCTATTGAAATAGTCATTGTAGTTAAGTAATGTCTGCTTAGTGTCATGCATCCAGGATTTATAACGCTGTGTAATTTTTCATAATTAGAAGACTTGATAAAGAGCTACAACGCTTTCACAGTCCATTAATCGCTATGATGTAAGTTGCTTATGCCAGCATTTATCTCTATAACTTAGCCGTATATCATTTATATCTCTAAAGAAGGAACTTTGTAAAATACGTTATTGTAGATTATCCTTGTAATGGGAATACCTTTTAGATCTTTCCCTTCACAAAAGAGTGCTCACCCGCAGTTAACTGACCTTCTTCGATTTAATTTAACTGTTAAGTAGAGCTATGTGGATGATGGTATCATTTTAGATTTGATACTTAAAGATGACAGAATGAGGGTAGAATTTGAAATGATATTAAAAGTAGAGTAACTTATATTGAAAAATGAGAAACAAGGGTCAATCTTAAAATAATAAATAATCCTTAAAACTACGCAAAATATTTAAAAAAATTACTTGAGAAGAGAAAAAAATATTAAAATGTCTAATAAAGTAGAAATAGAAAGGATCGCATGGTTCAGATCCAAAATAATATATTTAAGTAGCACCGGAAAAGGATCAACAAAAGAAAACCGTTCAATGTAAGGTGAATTGCACAACATTTGGCGTTTTATTTTTTATTATGAACATACCAAATTACGGGGAGAAGAATTACTTTGACCAAAATGGATAAGCTACCGACGGATAAAAGGGATATTTTTTAATTTAAAAGCAGATACAAATATAAAAATATTTAGGGAGGTATTTTTAAAGAGCGTCTGTAAATAAGTTATTTAGGTAATTAGGAAAAGTGAGATAAAAATGGTTCAGAAATGTGACCAGACATTATATTGTAAATTTAAACTAAACAAGATAAAAATTGTATGCATTTAAAATACTTGAATATTATTGCCCCATTATATATATAAAACCGTGATATTAAATGTAAGGGGGAATGGGAAAAAAAACGCAATTGCACATGTTGTTTGTTTCCTGTGTGTACTAATATCGTAGCATTGGTCGACTAACACATTTCTATAGCAGAACGAAGATACAGTATGAAAGAATTATATGAATCAGAGGAGAGAGTGTGAATTGAGTGTAAATATTCAACAGAAGACAAAAAAGGCAGCGAATGATACCGGATTTTCAGACAAGTGAGACAGTGAAAGAGCAGACCGAGCAGTGAATTCGCGACTACAGACGAGTCATTGTTAATAAACTTGCCGTGGTATTCGATTTGAGTCATAGCTCTGAATACGATAACTTTGGGTATAGGAAAGTGTCACAGATTTTAGATAATCTGTCTGGAGTATTTGGTTCCTCAGGTCATACTCGTGAAGAAGATGATTTTCTCCATCAAACTGTGACGAGAGGGGTATCTTGGAATTATCATTATGATCCAATGAGTAAAGGATAGTTAATACATTGTTTCCGACCAAGAAAAAATGCAAGATATGTCTTCGATAAGAAAGTAACAATGATCTTTGGAGAGTTCAATGCTCTATATTTTTACACTTCTAAAAAAAAAGAACATATTGTCACTTGTGCTCGACAAAGAGCCTGGTTTAAAAGTCAAAGCTTGCGATTCATTCAAACACCTAAAACTTTTCTCAAATGAACGCATTACTGTTTCAGTTCAGTCTCGGCTCAATCGCTTCCTTGGACATATGGAAGAACATTTACGTAGTCAGAAATATGCGGATGATAACGAGGTAATCGACGCGGAGTAAAACCCATTTAAAAGTCACTAGTATGCCAAAGTTTGTGGACCGGTAGAACAAGTGTGTTGAGAATCAGGGCGACTCAATCGAAAAATAAGCCAAACAATTTCTGCAAGTTATTACAACATTCCTGTAATTTGATTACTATATTCATGCCGTTAATTTATGTACCACATGCAGCATGCTTCATTTATCTTCCTCGTCCAAAATAACGGTTGATGTTAAAAATATTTTTTGAAACAATTTTTCATTTGACTCAACAGAAAATGTTTATTTCGGGTGAGCAATGTAAGTAGGACACTCTGTATATATAATTAATTCGTTCAAAAATGCTTTTAAACATTCATACAGTTTACATTGGCAGTCAGTTCAATTTAAAACCTGGATTCTTAAGGCTTATTAGTAATTTGAGCACACTTAGGGTATTCCATTTTTTTCTACGGCTAATAAGTATATTTTCATATCTTGGATCTATCTCTCCAAGCTGTTAGAAAATCCACTAATGTTTGGCTCCCCCCCCCCCAGATGTACGTTGAACTGTTATAGGCTGTTTGTATGTTCTCAGTTATACTACATTAGGTGTTATGGTATCATCAGTTCCATTGGTTTATACCTCATGGCTATTTCGAGTTGTGGTTGGTTTACCTGTTATTGTTATGCCTTTAGAAAGGTTTTCGACATGTTCTGATATTCTACTGCATGAAGCAAAAATAACTAGCCGTCATTTTGCATTCCACTTTCAGAACCGCCACGGGTGGCCGAGGTCGTTAGCGGACTCGTGAACGGGAGGTCTGGGGTTCGAATCCCACCAGGACCGTCCTCCCTGATTGAGGTTTTTTCTAGGTTTTCCTCAGTCCTCAAAACTGGCAAATGCCGGGGAGATACCCTAAACTTAGGCCTGGAACGTTTCCTTCCTTAAAAAAAATCCTTCCTAATATATAATTTCTTTTCATGTATCATAAGCGTCCACCGCCTGTGGTGCCTCAGTAATAAAAACGGGCGTTAAACACTACACGAAAAAAAAAAAATCCACGTTCAGCTCCAGTTTAAAATATTAAATAATTCTCTGCTCTTTGAGGCTATAACGTGTATTCAGATTGCAGTCAAAGGCACATTGACAACTAAATTTCCTTTTTCCTGTTTGTGTACAATGTTTAAGAGACCATTGCAATGTTACTACTGTTGCAAAACCAAGAGTTTCTCTTTATTATTCAGTTTAGGAGTTTGTGGTAATTTCCTCACTCAACCGCAGAGCACTTTATATTTACTAATTTAATCGCATAAAGTGAAGCATTACATTTTACATATAAAGGAACACATGCTTTGAAACTCAAATTTGAACCGAAGCACTTGGACTGTAGGAAGAATTGAAAATTCTCATTGTTTTGATTATTTATAAGAATTGATGATTGGTTCACAACTGCAGGCAAATATCTCTACCGCTACGTACCTCTTTAGTTATAAACCTTGTCAGTTCACGTGGCGAGGCATGTCTCGGCCACTAGATGCACAGTAGCCGACTGCGGTCGTGCTACCGAAAATGTCAATTTTGAGAGATTTGTGTTACTTCTCCTAAAAATCAAATTTGTCTAATTCCCTTTGTGCACGCTACGAATTTGCAAACAAGTAGTCACATCTTAGTAAAGTTTAAGGGAATATGCGACTGGTGATTGTGCGGTTAGGTAACAAATTCGAATGCGATGTGAAGACTAATTCTAAAGCATTGCGCATAGAGGTATCTATTGGCGAGTAAATAATGGTTTATTAACATACATTCCATTCATGTTGAACATGCTTTAACAATTTTTTATTCTGCTAATCACAGCATGCACTGAACTTTGTGTCTTTCGTGCCACTGTTACTGAATAAACTTGGGAAGCTTCTGTGTCTTGTGAGATGAAAATCATAGAAATATCTGTTTTATTTTAAATAGTGAACATTTACTTCTTGATACTTCTAAGCTGCACAGAAGATTTCCATCCTATGAAGAAACACTCAGGTAATCACAGTGATTATAATGGGATTAAGCAATTATAGGGCATAGCATGTAAATTAGAAGTAAGAAGACAAGTGTCAATCCAAAATCACATTGTTGTGAGTATGGCATATTTGAATCCATTGTTACAAGAGACGGGCGAAAATGAGGTTGTGTAAGGAACAACCCTAAGTGATAAAACTGTGTCCCAACCTCTCAGATCCCCTCTTGTTATGACTAATGTAAACATAAGATACCGTTAAATCTTTAGTGTAAGTCGAACAAGGGAAGCTTGACTGTTTGCATCCCTCGGAAAAATAACACGCAACTTCTTAAAAGTGAAAGAAAGCAATAGAAGGTTCATCTTCTTGCTCAAGGAGGGAGAGACATATTTCTAGGTCAAAGTCTAGATCGTGACACCCGCTCTCAAGTCAGGAGAGGCGCGAAAGTGCAGAAAGTTCCGTAATATAATTGCAATGAACGGAAAAGGAAAGTAATTAAAATATTAAAATGACTAGAATTAAGATGCAACAAGCGTCATATGGACCGACGGACCGTCCCCCAGTAAAATCATCAGATAGCGGCGAGATGAGGCAGTTAGCAGTTGGCAGTCAGGAGTCAACTGTTGTTATCGGAGTAGGAATCGCAGTCGAAGTCGAAATCACAGTCGCGGTCTGAACTACAACCCATAGCAGCAGTAACAGAAGTCTGAGTGATACAAGTGAAAGTGGAAGTTTTAAGTCTTGAGTCAATTGTTAGTGAAGTCGCAGAGTAGAGGTGCAAGTTACTAGTGTAAATATGCTGTATACAGAAGATAATACGTGAATACAAACCTCCGCGAGATCAAGAGTACAGAAAGGAACGCTGGAGATTAGGTAGTATTAAAGTATATCGATGTATCGTCCTTAAGTGCGGACTGTTGTTGAACAGAATGAAGAACTCTGACTTAATTTTCTCAGTGTGAGCGAGTTTTGGAATGTTGAAAACCCCATAATTGAAATCCTTACCAGATCGTGGCGTCATACAGTCAAGGTTCCTATAGACGATTCTAATGAATGAACTTTTTCTCTGAGTGTATATTCACAATTAATAAAACTTTTTAGTGGACTTGGCAAATTCAGTCTCATTTAAAGTGACGAAACCTTTTCCGTTCCTCTGCCCTTGAAGTGTTTTCACTCCAAAAATCCGCTAGTTTTGAGTCTAAATTGCCGAAGGAGAAGATAGGGACACCTCACCACAGTCTCACCTGAGAGCCAGCACAGGAGAAGAGGAGTGAGGAGTCAGGGGGATTAAGCCCTTCCCAAAATTACAAATATAAAGCCCCGCTTTGAGTACAGACTTCCTCATACACCGTACTCACCTAAACCAAGCTATTCAAAATTCCGAATTTGGTAAGCCAAGTAATAATTTCTCCACCTATGAACATACCAATCTTTAATTAACCTCTCCACATAAAAATAAGCACTCCAAAGCGGAAACCCCTATACATGCTGTACTCAAATTACGCTTCCTGCTTCTCATAAAAAATGTATAATCTCATTTTGAAAGTGAAAACTTAGATGATACCGAAGCTGCTGAGGAGAAATAAGGAAATATAAAACACTTTTGTTTATCTCTAGTATTTTATCCGTTTTTACTGAGGATATTAGGATTGAGAGAATGAACCTGCTTCTGCCTTCCCATACACTCTCTAATGAGACACTCTTATTCAGTATAAATATCATCTATACAATAGCGTTTTAAGATCTCCGTGAAATGTCTTACGACCTTTTAATAGCTCTTTTTATCTCAAATATATGTAGCACATTGGTGACTTTGACTTTCAAAGCATGAAAAACACTGAGGTATTCTTAGCCTACGCTTCAATGTTGATTTTTATATAACGATCTGCTTTCTTATCAGGAATTCGGTTAGTTTCATTCCACTGCTCCTTCAATCGGAAAAATAATTCTTAAAAAAATCTCTACGTACTCTTCAAGAAAATGATGAAATATTAGCAGGAGTATAGATAGGCCTCTTAAAATATTTCTCTAGAAAAGCTCTTTTAATTATAACCGTCCATAAATGTCTTGTTCTGGATTATAAACATATTGATCCACTGAAATACGAACAAACGCACATTGCGCTGACACAACAGTACAGATGAAGGGAGAAGGTGCTGTTGTAGGGAAGATCGGGAATGGTAAATTTAAGAACGCTTAAGGGTAGGATATCTCCTACGTGTCGAGAAAAAGAGAGTGATATACATCACATTCTGGACTGTTAAGATGCCAACGAATTGAAACAATTTTGGCTTAACAAAATATAGGATAATTTTAACTGTTTTAATACAGTTTATACGAACTTAAAAGAATAAAATGAGTTTAAAATACTGGAGATCTTCAATGCACATAAAAGACGATAAACTATAAATATCCGTAATTATTTGGGAAAAGTAAGAGAAGAGGCAGAAAAAAAGTTAAAAACTACGGTAAGAGGACATTATTTAGGATTCTTTATGTATGCATAGTTGAAATTCCATTATGGAATATCCTGGGTTTTCAAGGTACTTTATAAACGGAACTCCAATCATTTGTAATGTAGTATTGGAAATCTTATATGGTGAAAATAATGTTTTCTGAAGTAACCGGAGGCACTGGTCTCATTGATGTGTTGTATGGGATGTTTGTTGTTTGTTTTTCAGTATTGTTCTCAGTTTTTTTTCCATATATTGGATTTTATTTATTGGTAATGGAAATATGTTATATATTATTGCATTTGACGTTTATATGAAATATGCATTCATATATACAGACGGTCGCTTTATTATAAGTTTAGTTTTCTACATTAATACATCACTGTTTTTGGTTTGTACTTCAATTGGTCTCTCTGTATTTATTCAATAAACGAGCGGGATCGCTCAGGTGATAACGCTTGAAACTAATTTAAAAGGCCTTGGGCCGGCCACCTTGACCTTGGATTTTTTCGCGGTTTCTCCTGGTCATTAGTTAATAAGCTGTGATAGATCTTTCCTTTTACTGTTTTTTCGATTTCATCTAATTTCATTATGTTCGTTCTCTTGCTGGGTTTAAAGTGCCAGACTAGGTGGGCTGACGCTGCGTGCGGTATGGCTTGCGCTTTGAAAAGGTTTCTGCACAGGCATCTGGTGTAGAATCGGCCCTTCTGAGAAGCTAGAATTCCTTAAAGGGGACTCCGTCGGAGTCGGGATGCTCTATCTAGAAACAATGTTAGGGAGGGTCTGTACCCCACTGCCCCTGGATAATCATTGGAAAGATGATCAGGAAATTTCATCTCAACGATGAAAGGTAAATATTATTTGTGAGCTTCAGGTTTAGTAAACTTCATGTAATAAATTTATTTGAAAAACTAAGTAACAAAATTCTAATTACGAATAAGTGCAACTTGGAATTGCATAGCAGTATACCACCAGAGTATAAGCAAACATCAGTGAGAAAACAAGGAGTGTATGGGGCTACTTATCGTGAGCTATATGGTTACCTTAACTTGTAGTAAAATTATAACGTTTATCTCTGTAACCCACAACTGTTCCAAGTTGAAATTTATAAATTATTTATACGATTAATTTCGTTTCAATATGTTTTATTTCGTTAAGATTCAAAGTCTGTAATTTTATATAAATAAAAGTATTTATAGTTTTCAACGCTAATTAAATATTTGAAAAAAGCACCACCGTAGTCTAGGAGATGGATTACGCGGGTTCGGTTCGCAATTGGGTTAGTCTCTTTATTCAGTTTTTTTTTTTTCAAGGGTTTCCCCCTTAATTCTTTAGGAGAATATCTGGGAGACATAGACCACAAAGTTTCCCGGTCAAATTTCTTTACCACTCTTCTTCTGGCTCAGTAAATCTTCTGGTCACAGTGCCTGATCATTAAAATATACACCACACGCCGTGTGTATTTGCCAAAACGGATAAACAATAAAAACACGCACATGTTTATAATTTGCCATCAAACATTGTATTGTTAAGATATGTAATATTAAATAAAGATATGTGGTTACATAAATACGATTTGTATTCATATTTAAAACACCACTGACAGAAAACGAAAAGGACGTGAGAAGAAAATTTGGCAGTTTAATGTACTGTAAAACCTTAAATTGTGAAGCAATCTGAATCCATTGGGTTGAGCGCCTTAATGATTTGACATGGAATGACCCTATCATAAATGTTTGGAGCCTTTAGCGAGAGAATCACCTTGTTCAGTTACTAAAATGCCAATGTTATGCAAATAAAAATATTTCTATACAGCTCTATACTCATACTTTAGTCCGTATTTTTTCTTTTTTGAGATAAAGGAAGTGGGTTGTTTATGTGCAAAATCTAAGAAGTATCTATCAGCTCTAGAGAAATGTGGGCAACTTCCGAGTCTTTACCCGAATTCATGTCGCAGACTTGTTGACAGTTTAAAGAAAGTTTAAAGTTTGTATTTGCATTTGCGAAGGCCATTAATATTATGCATTAGTAAAATTCTCTCAAAAAGATTAATTTTTAAAATATTTAATATTTATTGACTTACGACAATGGAGTAAAACAATTCAAGTCTTCCACCGCTGTTTTTACCTACCTCACTTGACAAGAATTCGATACTGTTAGTTTTTATTTTTGATTCAGCAATGTAATTAAACTCGATTTTAAAACCAACGAATGACAGGAGTACTGCGCACTTTTTCGTTGGTTTAATGCCCTTGTATTATCTCAGTTGCTGATTTCATGGTTATTGCCCAGAGCACAGTAAAAATCACATTTATGTTTGAAGAGCTCGTAACAAAAGGTTGTCATAAATAACAGAGGGTGTTTTGACATTTGATTCAAGCCTCGTTACTTCAGCGATAAAAAAGAGCCCATTTTATGTTTCTATGCCTTTTTAATTCTAGTTATTTCTGAGCAGAAATGGGCGATTATAATAATTACTTAAGTAACTGATAGCTTATTCACTGTGGGTTCGAGTCTCTAAGAACTAATAAGATTTCGAAGAATGCATTTGTTACTCCTACCTAATGATAATAAAGGAAAGGCAAGGAAATAATAACACAGAATAAAATAAATTAAGAAAAGTGTTCTTTACCGAAAATAGAGCCATAGGTCCAATTTTGGCTAACTAACTTGACGAATCGTTTGTTAATTGATGGTTACAATCAAGTTTTTTGAGAAAAACAAAAATTGCACTAGAGCGTTAACGGGGGGGGGGGACACACACACAATTATTGTAGGTGCCTAGTAGATAGATACAATCGATGCAGATTTGGATATATTATTAAAAATCATTCTACAGGTATAACCGCAATAGTTTACATTCCTTCAGAATTTACTAAAGCAAGATAAATAAATAATTTACGGGTCTGGTCTAATAGCTTCATTTCTTCGGAATTCGCTTCAAAAAAAAAGTCCATCACTTAAGAGCTTTGTAAAATAAGCAAATTCCTCACCGAAATGAATACATGTTAATAAAATTGAATATAAAACTCAAATTAAGCCTTGTTAATCAATGAAATGAAATAAGTTACGGCATTACTGTGTAGTATTAGGGGAACTAAATTAGAATTCTTGTAACCTATAAGTATTACAAAAGATAAACTACATTTGTAGAATTATTATTATTATTATTATTATTATTATTATTATTATTATTATTATCATTAATCACCATTTTAGATTAAACTACAAAAATGAATGATATACTATTAATTATATAAAATATGGCCATTGACAGATAAAGATATCGTACTGTATGATCATTTTAAAATGTAACCATATTTATGAAACTGAACTCCTGGTATCATCTTTACATTGACTAAAATAGAGAAAAATAACAAAATTTAGAGTTACATTGATTATTTAAAAAATGATGTTCATATGTTTCAGCAAAACAAAAACATGTTACTATTCAGAAACAATTATAGTGTAGAAAGTAAATACAAACAATTGAAAGTTACATCGGTTTTCGTTTGCTTTGAAATTTAATTTAAATGTTATTATAGTAAAACGTGCAACGCAAGAATTTTCTGAAGGATATTACAGAGCGCTCTTACATACAAATATAATTCTTACACACATATTAGATTAATAATTTACATGTACTATCTTCACGGCGATGCTTTAGTTAAATATAAAACATGTGCAACTATAAATACAGTATATATGGTGAATTAGTTTTTATTTTTATTTTAAAACAATATAGAGAAAAGTAAAACACAGTGCTTTTTAATTTCGGTTTCGAAGTATACAGCTACAACTAATGAATCAATTTCCCTATATTTCGGAAACTATTTTTCTAATTTTATTTAAATAGTATACTTCGAATTTTGTTGTGAAGAAACAAATATTGGTGCCTTTTGAGCGATTTTAAATGTTGGGCTCAGATAAATCCTCGCTCCTAGTAGCCCATTTCCCCGATTTTCAGAAACTATTTTTCTTGTTTTATTTTCGTGTTATATACGGTATTGCGCTGCTAAGAAGCGCTTGAGCTTATATTTTAGGTTAACCCCCCCCCGCTCATAGTTCGATTTCACTGATTTTCAGAAATTATTATTCCTATATATTTCCATAACATACATAGATTTTTTTTTTAAATAATTTAAAATTTCGGCCATTGGAGCAATTTTTAAATTCCCTTTAACCCTACTCGTGTTTCAGGTAAACTCCACTCCTAATATTCTCATTTTACTGATTTTCATAAACTATTTTTCTTGTTTGATTTAAATGGTATATATGTTCAGTTTAGTTGTGAAAAAGCTGTTGGTGCTGTTAGAGCGGTTTTTAATTTTTGGTTTCAAGTTAACCCCCACTTCTAATTGCCCGATTTCCCCCATTTTAATAAAATATTTTCCTTATTTTATTTAAATTTTATATATAGAGTTTCGTTGCGGAAAAAAATATTAATGCTACTAGAACTCTTTAAGTTTTGAGTTTCAGATAACTCTGAAACCCTCCTAATAGTCCGATTTCACTAATTTTCAGCAATTATTTTTCGTATTTAATTTCAATAGTATATACGGAGCTACCTTTTAAAAGTTAAAAAAAAAAAAAACTGCTGCCGCTATAGCGAGTTCAAAAATTCGCTTATATTTCCATTCGTTTTTTTTTTTTTTTTTTTTTTCCAGATATAACTCACTGCTAATGACCGATTGCCATAATTTTCGAAAACTACTTTTATCAATTTATTTTAAAGAAATCGACATAGTTTTGTTGAGAAAAAGCAAAAATTGCAACTGCGAGGGGGATTTTTTTAGTTTTTTTTTGTTTTGAAAATGTTTCGCTTTTGGTTACTTTTACTCCCATTCGTTTTTTCTGATAAAACGCACTTCTAATGACCAATTGATATGATGTTCCAAAACTATTTTTATCAATTTATTTTAAAGAAATCGACGTAGTTTCGTTGAGAAAAAGCAAAAATTGCGGATGCTAGAGGTATATTTGTAATTTTTTAAAAAATGTTTCGCTTTTGGTTAACCCCCAATGTTGCTGGTTAACGAACTCTACGAATTATTTGTTAATTGATAATATATGCCAAGCTTCGTTGAGAAAAAACAAAAATTGCAATCGCTAGAGCGTTAACGGACACCCGCACAGGCAGGTACACACACACACAGCCTGTCAATGAACTACACGGAAATACTTTCAGAGTGTGGAGATGTCACAATTTGAGACAGAAAAAGTATGGCCCCATATGTTCAAATTCGAAGCTATGGTTATAAGTTTCTAAAGCGTAATTACATCACTGGCTAATAATGAAGATGCCCCTTCAAAGCATAACACACGAAAACGAAGGGAGATTTCTGAACGTATCTCTCTGGATCCATGTTATGACATTAGCTTTCGATTTTTGTACTACTAGAATCTAATGATACAGTTTTTAGCCTATGTTTTAAGATGTTTGAATTTATACACTTAAATCTTAACATGCCAATTCATATAATTATAACTCTTCTTACAAAAGGTAGAATTATGGGTAATCTTAATGAGTTGAGTGTCATATATACACAGATTACTTAAATTTCATTCATAGTTCTTTAGTATGCTTATTGCAGCACACTTTTTGCCATAAGTGAAAATATGATGTTACGACTATTTATGACGTTTAAAAATAAGTTTGGCGTATTGGGATAGTTTGGTACATTTTTAAAATAAATTGTATGTCCGTATATTCGGTTTGCGTTTAAATATGTTAACCTGCAGAAGTTTTTCTAAGAACAATCAAAGATTGGAATGCTATTTATTTGGAGTATTTACTATGGAAGAAGTAAAATATGTTTATAACAGAAATCGTCTACTTTAGCAACAGAGGATAACCAATTATGTGGAGAGATCAATACCGGAATGATAGTAGATAACATATGTTATGGAAATAACTTAAAAAGTGCGTTTTCTAATAGACAAGTACTAGTTAAAGTCAAAATTATTGCATCTGTCACAATATTTTAATACAAATAGTTAATAAGATAAAAACTATAGGTACAAGCGCAGAAGGGAATTCTGCAATGGAACTGCGACTCTGCTTAACAATTAATTGGTATGTGGGTTTATACAAGTACTGTATACTTTGAATAGTTGCTTGCAGGATTCATTTACACTACATCTGAATATCTCATTATTAAAGATAGAACAATTCCTTCGGAAATAAAATATCAGGTAAGGTCTGACGTAAGTTAGAGTATATAACTTTAGGGGAGGGTTTTAGAGTTTGTGCAATGCAGAAACTTGTTATTTTCATTATAGCGTTAGGTAAAATTCAGGATCATAAAGTAAAATAGTGATTTTTAAACCATTTTAAAAGGGTTATATTTTTCTGTATTACTAAATGTTATTGTCATTGTTATTTCCGTTTTATATTGATCTATACATTATTTTTAAGCGTACCTTTTTCCTGCTCGGGGCTAAAAATAACTTATTTGTTTTCACGTCTTATTTGACAATTAACCTTTTTTCTATTTAAAATGTGTTTCAATTACTTCAACATCTTATCGGAAGTTATTATTTTATATTTAATTGTGACTGGTTGCAAGCTATAATCTAGCATAATATGAAGCAGAAGGTATTTAATGTTTCGCCTTTGAAGGCTATTGGCCGCAAGTTTTATTTTTCAATAATTTGTTCTCATTTTATATTTGCCCTAAGAAACTGAACTTTTCTGATAACTGTTCATTAAAATGATTCCACAAACTGAAACAACAATTTTGTAAACTGTGAAAATTTGAGTACTTCATAAATTAATCTATATTGTATATTGTAAAAAATGAATTACTAATAGAGTAAAATATATTCTGAAAGAAATGCTGTATTAAAATTTGTTGCTTCAAGTTGTATTTAAATATCGCAGTCATTACCTGCAAAATGTCCAGCTCCTAGCTTGCAGGGTGTATTATGAATATATTCCTTAAACATTGTCAAAATAGAATATTCCATTTCTCCTTAAAGTGTTATTGTTAATTGCAACAAGAATACTTATTTACTTGAAGACCTTTTTTTGGGAACAAAAGAAGCTCTTTGCGGCTTACGCATACAAAAATTCCATTATGTTTCATGCCTCTCATAACACTTAATACAATTTCGTATGCTTGAAATTTCTCTCTGGGAATCTCTCTCTCCTTCCATACACTCTCTCTTTCTGCTCATATCAGTCAATCTTTTCATACATTCATATTCACCCGTATCAATGCTTGGAACGGTGTACTGCTTTGAAGGCCCGGCGTTTGAATTTATCTTGCTTTTCTTTCGATGGAAAAGTTTTAAAATATCCTCTGTACAGGCCAAAATTGTGTACTAGGTTAATTGCCAGGTCTACAGGTCTCCTTTTTGTTGAAAGAGAAGCCCAAACTAAGAAGGCATAAAAATGCGAAACGGGGCGAAGTTCACGGCTCGCCGAGCGAACCGTGCGCATCAAGGCATTTTAATTGGATTAGTCCGCTCTGCAATACTAGAACCTAGGGGTTTAAGGAGTAATCCATGCACGTCTGACACCAATTAAGCATTCAAGATTCCTTCAAGTTACCGCCAACGGCACTCCTAAGCTTAGCCCAGGAAGAAACGCTATGACAGACAGGTAAATGTATTCATTTACACTTTATGTGCCATTTCAGTGTAACAGATATGCTGCACAATGTTTGAGCTTGTTTGCATTTTAAATAGAAAGTCTACAGGACGAACCTGGATGAAAATTAAAACGAATACACCCTTTAGCAGTAAAAATAAGGAATTCAGTTTTAGTATGCAATCTGTTGCCCTTCCTTCTTTTCATATGCTTTTCCTACAAGATTAAACATTTGCGTTGCTATAAAAAATTCATATTTCTTGTCAGGTGTTTTAAAATCTGAATATATCTCATTTGGTATTTCTTTGATCTGTCATCATACAGATGTAAGTTTGGGTAGTAGGACTGATGGAACATTACCCTGTCGAACGCTAGCAAGTTAATTCAACGTGAATAACAATTATTTAAAACAAGCAAACAGTATAGGTCGTTTAGGTATGAATAAAATAAATATAAACGGAAAATTGAAAAATCAACAATTCTAAATATTAACTGAAAATAACAGAAAAAGCAATTAGCTACTATATGTCATCAGTTCTTTAACGTAACTTTGGTATGATAAATATGAGAAATACATAGTTTCCTGTGATGCTTTTGATCAAATGTGTTTCTTACAGAGTTCCTCTGAAATGTTTAAAACAAGTGTATCATATGCATCACAACTGTTCGAACTTTTAAAACATTGATTTCTTTCGGGATTAAAGGATCCATCGGGTCAATGATGAATTCAGAAAACTGTTTTATATGGGCGGAAAAAAAAATATCCTCGGAATTCAAAAATGCGAATCGCTACTATGAGTAAGCAAATGAGTTTTCTTAGCAGAAGAGATCTTACTTTATGGTTTTTATTTTAACATAATGCAATATTTTCTGGCGCAATAATAACATAAAAAGTAATGCACTTTACTAGGAATGGCATAGTACAGTTTTCAACAGTCTGTGTGAATGTGCCTGACCAATTTATTAACCCTGAAGTGGAGGACAAATAAAATCTTAATGATTCCTTTTATATGGACTTTCTTAAGGACACCGTTTATTTCTATAAACCCCGAAACACTGAAGACTTAAAGATCAGCATAGTTTAAGTTTCATAGATTTTGGAATAGCGAAAAAAAAAAAAAAAAAAAACAGCACGCACGCACGCACGCACGCACGCACGCACACACACACGCACACACACACTGTAAAAGCAAAGAGTGATAAGAATAAACATTATACTTCAGATTGACGACGCAAATCTGATGAAAACATCTTAGCAATGGCTTGATGAAAAGGTTTCTGGCTGAACAAAATGAGTTTGCCATAGAAAAACGTACACTTACCCCATCGTCTTTCTTAACCCTTGACGCAACCATTGCCGAATTACCTGGAAAGTATCTGGAAACGACTCTCAAAAGTAAATCCTAAGAGTAGGCTGCTTATAGAGGCTTTCAACCACAGTCAACTAGCAAGCAATCAGTAGAATGACCCGAAAGAAGAAACAACGCTTCACCGTTCGTCCTTTGTCACCAACGTCAGAGCCTACCCAGCCGAACGATCGCCTTCATCTGCCCATCATCTGCTTCACCCATCACCGGAAAACAACTCATTGCCATAACCAACTAACCAATGATTATTTCCATCATTTCCTGTTCCAGTAGATGCCATCGCCGACCTAGCTCGACATGTCCAATGAAGCTTCGCCGTCAGTCGTTTATTGGGTCTCCTGACACTCCCACCTCCTAATCCTAGGTCAACGCAGGCCCTTTGGACACCAGTGATACGAGTTGCATCAATATGGTCAGGTGAGGCCCTTCCGCACTGGTATGCGTCACATATCCGTTATTTTTTCTTGAGAATTCCTCAGGCCTATCAAAACCAAACCTTCGTGTGGTAGCAAAAATTGTTCATGTAGTTATAGCATTCCCATGTTAACATTAAGAGCATGGATCTCTTGCCCAGTACTTCCTTCTTTAAACACGTCATTTGAGTCTTGACGTCATTTGATTACTTTCACTAGCTTTCGTAGTTTTTGTCGTATATCTGATAGTAGTTCTTGGCCACCAAATTTATCAAAAGGTATATTACACTACAAAACACGAGAAAATGTAATAATTAAAGTTTTCAAACCCTCTATTCTAATCTGTGAGCTACAAAAATTATTGGCATTCCTACCGTTGGCATTATACTACATTTTCTAAATTGGCGACCTTATCGTTTCAAACAATTTCCATGAAAGAGCGATCTACTTAAGTTCTTCTTTGTAAGCATCTATCGTATCATCATCATCATCATCATCATCATCATCATCATCATCAGCACCATTAAATATTTTGTTAAATAATTATTTCAAATGAGTTAAAAGTGTTCAAAAATGAACTTTCAATATTTTATTTGTATTTTTACTTATAATTCCAAAAATGCAAAGAAACAGCTCAGATGTACTTTTATTATTTTTTTATGTTGACTAAGTATAACAGCTATTTTAAGTAAGCTAGTTTTATTTTCACTCTCTTTTACTACATCAAATGTAATCAACAAAGTGCTTAAAGAACATTATGCACTCATTACAAAATCTCTCTGTAACTCCAATACACACAATTTTTTTGCTCCGGGGCATAAGTATATTTCAAACGACAAATAGTTTTACATAATTGAGAAGCTAAGAAACTTGCAAGAGATTACGTTTTGGCATGATCATATGAAAAATGCTTACGTGTTAGACCTATTAAACTAATGGTAGTGAAAAAGAATATTCAAGATATTTACAGCAGTTGAATAATAAAACATGTAACAAAATTAATTCCGTGAAGACGCATTTTCTTTTAGAAAAATGCTGCTGTGAAAGTTACCGTATTCATTTCCTCAAAGTATGAAATTGCAAACAACGAACGTAGCAGGGTTTGAAAGTTTTCATGAGTCTGTTAGGCCATCGCTGTGAAAATGTTGTTCATGTATGGCACCCCTTTTTTCTGGATGCACTCTATAAAATAAGGGTAGCCAGCATTCACACAGAAATTAAATAATAACGCTATTAACGTCATTCTTCTCACAGTAGACTATAATGTTTATCAAACTCAACCTACCTTATTAAAGATAATTAAAATTTCATTTAAATCACAACATTTTTATGTAAGATTGAATGAATGTCTGAGAGGTATTATTAGCCGATTATAAGCTAATTTTCCAATAAATATTAATTATATAGATGAAATAAAAATCATGGATAGAATAATTACAGAAGTTCAACATTATTGGTTCATATTATATTAGTTGACAATGTATATTTTATTAAAATAATAGTTAATTATTGATGATAAAAGTAACAAGTCATTATTTTGGAAAATAAATAAAAATTTCTTTCCTCAGCCCCATTTTATTCTAGCACAAGGTTAAATTAATTGCACGTTACTCTTTTATCATAAGGAGTGGTTTATTAATTTTAAGTCCACAAATAATGCAAGATACACATACTCAATATAAACATTTTAGAAAATTAAATGTTTTCTTTTCTTACTATACCTCAATAACATAGAACTGGAAGATCACATACTTACATCTTCTCCTAAGTTTAATCAATTTCCCAGAAATATCAGGGTGCACTCTTAAACATCACATCCCTAGCGACCACATACGTAATAATTTAAACATAATTAAATTAGAGGGAAAAAAGTACTAACATGAAACGGCTGTGGTTGTAACATATAGAACAAATGGACGACAGGATCATAACTCTGCAATATAAATCAGAAGCTCGACTTTCGATACGACAACCTAGAGTCAGACGGGAAGAGATATTGGGACACAAACTTTATAGCCTAACCTTGCAGCGGAGGAAAGAAGTAGTACTTTAATATTTTAAATACATCTATAAACATAGAGTTCGTTCTGAGATGCACAATTTGTTTCAATTAGATCAGGTCGTTTAGCTGAAGTATGACGTTCTGAATATAACCTCTCTATGGAATGTTGCCATTATTTCACCTTCTTTGTAACTGCTGCGTATGTTACAGCACAGAACCTTAGTCTTAAACAGGTTTCAGAGTTAGCTCTGTTCTCCATTATACACAAACAATTAACTTAATGATTCTTGGTCCGCAAATGAATGAATTAAAAGCATGTGCTCTAACTATACATTAACACTAATTCATACATTATAAGGTAGATGATGATAATTTGTTAATAGATTTGCGTCATTCATATATATTTCTTTAACTTAATCTCACCTCCAGATTAGATTCTGTTTTCGCTATAAGTACGTTGAAAATATTATCTATTTCTATCCATTATCAATTATTATGCCTGACTTTTTCATATATAATATTTAGCATTGTAAAACCCTTTCCAAATTCTTAAATAATTTATTTAACAAAACATGTTTTACTGTAGCATTCAGTACTGAAGTAATTATTTTGAAAATAGTATATACGTTTTTTTATCTTAGTTATGTTTCTAAGTGTGCTATACAATCTGTTTATTTTGCTACATTTTCTGTTGGTGTATGTTCAACACAGTCTAATTTCTTGGTTAAGATATGTACTATTGTACTATTTGTTAAATAACTTTTTTATGCAGCATAGCTTTCCCACTAGCATGGATATTATTCATTTTTGGGGCATATCTTCATTATATGAAACACACATTTATTACATACACTGATTATATACACACATTTTCATAAATTAAGTAAAATCGTAAAATGTGTTTCAAAAAACTGTATTTTATATTACATATTGTAATTGTTCTACAACTTTTTAAATTAAAAAGTAATATCTTTAAATACGTTCAGCCGTGCATGCATTAATTCCTGTAATTAGCTTTTAGGGTACAAATAGCTTTGACACAATCTCATTAAAAAGCAGCGCATTTTGAAAATAGATTTACCAAAACAGACAATTTTCCATAGCTTTTGGAATACGTGCAATACAGGAGAACGTTGGAGAATTCTGCATTAAATTGAAAAGTTTAAGCTTCAAATATAGAGATGCAAAATGCTATGGTACAAAGGATATTTGGCATACGTGCCCCCTGCGAAAAATAAAATCATTTTATAAAATTAATTTCAAATGTAAAAAATCTCTAATTTTATAAGCTAATACATTGCAGTATTTTCCGGCATAACAAGTGTCTACCATACATGAATAACTGGACTGCATTACATTATTAATATTAAAACATGCTTCGAAGTTTGCCTTTCAGTTTTGTTCAAACCATTTGTCTACGTTACAATATCGTAATTAAATACTTAGAAGGATGATAACATTTATTGAAAGAATGCCCTTATTAATTCAACTATACAATATTTAATACAATAACAGCGATTATGATTTAAAGTGTTGAGTTAATACACTCTCTCTGGAGAATTGTCAGGCATATGGCCGTAGTTCTCTATACCTTGCATACTTATCCCGACGTCTCCTCTAATTTTTAAGTGCCCAAAGCTCTCTTTAAGAATTCCCCTGAACTACGTTGCATTTTTTTTTTTCGTCTACAGCGTGAACATTTTTCCCTTTCATGTTCCCCCCACCCCCATACTTACATTTACATACCTTGTGACTAGCTGCAAATTTATAACAAGGCCATACGAGCACTTCTCAAAATAATTCAGTCAGCTGAATAATATTCGGGAGAGCCTCAAACACTTTCTTGTATTAATACTTCGGGTTCTGATTGAGGTCATTTAGTATTTAGAATGTAAAGTAAAATGCAGAGGGTTGCAAAAAAATTAACCACTTTAACGCTGAAAAAGTTTGCTTGATAAACAAAATAAGCAACTTATACTTTTGTTTATCCTTCAAAACTGAACTTAGGAGTTTGTTCAATCAGAAACTGCAAAATAGAAAGAGCTATAACAAAGTTTTGAACCAAACTTTAAAGTTATATTTTTCTCTTTAATTTGTCTTCCTCTTATATTTTGGTTATAAATTTTTCTTGAGAAACTTTTATTAACAAAATGTCACCTTTTTTCTTAAATTCTAAGAAATCTTTATTTTTCATTGTTATGTGTTGGGGGACAATCTCGCCATGTAGAAAAAATAATGTAAAATTAATAAATGCAGAATGTTTTGTTTTAATTTTTGATTTGGTCGTATTAATAAGCAATAAACTAGGGTTTAAATTAAAACTAAAGAGCACTAAATAGAACATGTAATACAGAATTGTTTAGAAAAATTGAAACATACCATTCGTTCAGAAGTTGACTTGAGCATTACACTTCAGTCACCTGTAACAGAATATAAATCATTATTGTTATATTTAAAATACAATTTTATTTGTGCATTAATTCATGTATCTAAGACGGTCTTCATGGTAAATAATATTATGAATATA